>JAUMTR010000014.1:11368858-11485652 GCA_032270685.1 Microctenopoma stevenorrisi | reverse complement strand
GTCCTGTGACCATGTGTCAGAAAAGGATGTCCCGCCTTCAAATCGTCCTTGATAGTGACTGCCAAACCTTATTGGACCAATATTTGATACTTTATGAAACACTCTGAGTGGTTGGTATTGTTTAAGTTCAAAACTGCTGGGAATGGGGCTTAAAAGAACTTTCTGTTGCCCAAAGGAAATGCTGTGCTGTAGAGGGTTAATGAATTGTTTGTATTTGTACAACTGGTTCTGCATTTATGTACTGTAAATACAACACTGATTTCCACAGTGTGCTTTTTGCAGCATATTCTGCCTCCTGTACTCTCCACACACACTCAACCCAGGGGTATTCTCACGTGGGGACTATTTCCCCAAGAGAAAACACATCTCATTCTTTTCCATACCATTGTGCCTCCTGCACACTCTACCAACGTTCAACCCAGGGGTATTTTCACATGGGGACTACTTCTCCAAGTGAAACTGCATCTCATGCTTGTCCTTGTCCTGTTGTGTGCTGCATATGTGAAAGTGTAACTAGGGAAAATGTCCCCCCCTTTTTGTCCAGGCATGGTCAGAGATGTTAAATAGCATAGTATTATGCATGTTTTTAGTGACAGCCACTTTGCCCGATACAGCTTCGATTTTAGCTTTTTTTTGGTGAATGAATGATATCAAAAAACAACTGTTGATTTGAATGTGTGTAATGAACAGCTGGCCTGTGATTGTTCAGATAGTATCAGCACAATTTAATCTGCTGAGGAGTGTCAACGGGCCTTTTTCACAGCCAAATAACCTGTCTTGTTATATAACATTGTTCTGCTACATACAGGTTCTCCAGATCCCTGTTCGTTTACATGCAGGCTCATTGGCAGACCTTACTGAGCACTTGTCCTCCTGTGTCATCTCAAAAAATCTAAGTTGAATCTTGCCCACAGATTCTTGTCCAGCACGTTCAAGCAAATGTAAAACATTAATGTTCTAAATCTTTAAACGTTTTAATGCAGACTTATACCATCAGTAGCTCCTCTGGCTGAAAAATGGACAGCTGCATTATTTGTAATTAGATCCACCGTCTCAGCCTGGAAAAGCTTGTTTTAGATAAGGCTGCTCTGTGTCAACATCCATTTGCACCTGCCGATAACATTTAGCGCTACCTTCAAAAGAGTAGACCTCTGTTAGACTAGGAATCTGTGTGTATTTATAGATACACTGTGACCAGATGTCTCAGTGCTCCACAGCTGGCCTGCAGAGAAAACACACCTGCAGCCTGGTTAGGGAAACCTGGAGTGGTGGTAGCAGCGTGCAGACAGATAAACACACCTCATTAATCTTCAGGTTCACAGTGGGGTAAGGGTAAGAAGCCCACACAGATAGATATGCACCCATTACCACGCACGCTCACATGGGTATATGCTCTGCTTTGCAATGACGTATTATTTTTTCTGTCCTTTTAATGCGGATATATAATATTTACACCCACCCACGTACAGGTGGAATAGATAGGCGGAATGAAAGAGTACGAGTCTGAGATTGGCTATTAAATCCTACTAGTGAGACGGGAAGACAACAGTGCACGCTGACTTCGTGTTGTAGGTGAGATATCCACCCACTCACCCAATAAAAATTTGCATAAAAACCCACTTAAGAGAAAACATGACCTGCTGTTGCTGACACTTTTCCCCCGTATGTCTGGTGATTTGTAAGACAGCACGGCATTATCTCCGTCATGGAGGACGAGTCACAGCTCATGATACAGCGTTCACTTTCCGAACAACGAGCCTGTTCACTGTGGTAACTGTGCTTTCATAACAATGATAGATCTTTAAAGAAAAGATGTTTACAGTAGAGTTAGTTCGAGCCCTATGTTTGAGCCCCACTCAGCAATAGATCTCACAAGCTACAACTCAATTAAGTCAGTGGCCCAAAATAATGAGGAAGGTTGTTTAATGTAGACTGGGGCTAATAAGCGGTAATGAGAGCTTTGAGTCTGAAAGAAAAAAAAAGAAGCACATTTACATGCTTGCCCCAGATCTTTCTCAGTACTTTCCATTTTTGAAAAATCAACTTTGATTTTTTTTTTCTTTGCTCCGAGACATTTGTTTTCCTACTTTAAGCATGTCGACCTTCCTGTTAGCAGTGAATCTTTGTGTAATTTAATTTCTTTATAAAGACTGTGCTGATGCATCTCTTTGTGTTGCAAAGTAATACTGTAGGTGTTTCATTTGTATTTTGGTCCTTAAGCCGTGAAATGTACTAATTTTCCTGCATTTTTAACATCTTTATACAAACGGTTGTTGTTGATTCTCAAAATCAAGTGTTCAGTATCACAATTTCATGAACTAGCTTTGTGTCATAAATCACTTAAGAATGAACAATGTTAATTTAAAAGACTGTGACATTTCATTATGAATGTCTTTCTCATACCTGCGAGTAATAGTTAGGTGCAATGAGGCAGAAACAAAGTTTCTTAGTCTCAATTTAAGTTGATTCTTCAGGTTAGAACACATAATTGCGAGGGTGATTATGTGTGTGCAGCTGACTTTGCATGTGGGTGAAAGATATGAAAGTCTGAATATATGAATAATTTTATGCATGTGTGTGCTTTTGATAAGAAGAAAATACTGTGCTAGAAAATCTGTTTGTGTGTTGAAATTTGCATCAAAATAAACAGTTTCCCCTTAAAAACCTTTAATGCCAAACAATACATTTTGTGCAGTAGGTAACTAGTTAGGGGGAAAAAGCTTAATCTCAATTGCTTTTCTGCTCTTTTAAAAATCTGATTGGCTACCACTGGTCCCACACCTGAGCAAGAAGGCAGAGAATGAATAACTGCAGCACAAGAAAAACTAAATATTATAGGCTGAAATTGAAAATAGGTCTAAATGACTTAAACAATAAGTATTATATTGTTATATTAGAAATGTTTGGTGAATTAATAGTTTTATTCACACTAAAATCTTATGGCAGATTGTAGCAGACAGATAATCGCTCCAAAGCATTTTCTTTTTCATTTCAAAGCAAACATCACAACTTTACAATGATTTGTAATTTCATAATGATGAATTGTGCTGTTAGATTGATGTTTACCAACCTTCACAGACACAATCTGTCACGCACAGGGTTTGGTTGTAAGTCTCAAATGGAAATATATCCAACCTCAGAAAATCACACCACCACATTCTCATTCAAGATTAGCTATGACTTTAATGCTCTTATTTGTCAGTAGGTACATGGGCTCATCACACACTGACACAGATTTCCTCTGACCACCCCCAGCTGCACGCCACAGGCAACCACTCTTTCTCTCTCTCTCTCCTCTTCTGCCTCTTCACACCCACACATTGTAGAAAAGACAGAGCAATACGGGGAATAACATATTTATTCTCACTCTGCTTCCTCTCTCTCTCTCTCTCTCTCTCTCTCTCCTGCACTCAGCTGGGTCCTAGCCTCCATTTCTCTTCTTTCTCTTTTTTAACTTTTGCTCTTTCCCATAAAGTAGCTGCCAGGAAAACAATCACTTTGTTGTTTATCCTCCCACCTCCTGCTACCAACTGGGGGTATTTGCCTCTTCAAACTGTCTCCCATTCTCTTTTCACATTTTCTCCTGTGTCTAGCTATGTTTTCTACTTTGCCTCTCCCCCGAGCCCCCTTTTCTGTGTTTATTTATTGACCAATACATAGCATAATGGTCTCTTAACTAACCCACATTAAAACCCACGGTGGGCAAAATTTGAGTCATATTTTAGGCACAAAAAATGAAAATGAGTTTTAGTTCAGGCTGGTGCATTAATGCAAATGTAGCTTTGTTCACACTTTTCATGCATATGGGACCAAGTGCAAGCAAACACCCTAAGTCTAAAAGAACACTTTTTATTTAAATCCTTTACATCAAATATGAGATTTTCAGAAAACAAGCAGAAGCAGACTATGAGAAGAGGCCGCAAACTCACTTCAGAGCCGGTGCACTCACCTTAGGGACAAATACATTTTATGTTTCATTTTCCCTATGGCCTCTTCTTCTTTGGAAACAAAGTTAAAACAAAAGCAGAGCAGGCCAACTGTCTATCTATAGACAGTGTGAAAGATGTAGTGTATGACACCGGGAAGATTGACAGGTTGACTGTTGTGTATTAATTGTGGGAAATATAGTATATATAGGAGTGAAATACAAAACTATTTAAAATAAAATTTTCAGATACCTGTGTTTTTTATTCTGTTTAAACGGTTATATTTTTGCAATATTTTATTTTGGATTGGCGCATTATCACAATGCACAATTACAGAATGTCATTTAGAAATGCAGAACACTTTAATTAGAAACTTATCTCTTAATTCTATCTGTATTTGTCCTTGTTTACTCCGTTTTGCCCTGTAGCTAACAGTATCCAGACATCACACTGTAGCTTTGTCTGGGACAACTCCTTCAGCATGTTTGCTTGGAGCAAAAAATAAAACTACTTTAGAAATAATTCAATTTGCACTATATGAAAGAAATGGTCAGAGTTAAAATTATCTTGCTGTTGAAGAAAAGTGTGTTATCTGTACCTGTACAACATATTATCGTTACCCATTCTGCTATTCATCAAAGCAGTAGCTGTTGTAGATATTTCTGTCCTGAGTAAGTAGTAAACTGACAATCTGACCATACTTGCCGACCACAGTTATACTGCTAGCAACACTAATAAATATGAGAATAAATTAGGTCATATAAAATATATATATATAATTTCTAGTGTTCTAGTGCACACTGTAACTAAACAGTTTATAGCGTTTTATTATTATTACTTTGACATAATAGAATACACAACACCATATTTTGGCTGAGTCACACACTCGAGTAGTCAGTAATTGACTGTAATTAAATGCTGTGGTCCAGTAGGGACTTAAGCTGAGTGGACCAGATTTGAGCTGAAAAGTAAAATGTGATTTAATTCGACCTGAGTACATGTGATCTGCAGGTGCAAGATATTGTAAGCACTTTCCATTTTGCCAGCCACATGAAATTAAATCTTGTGCATGACCGAAGTCAGACCACATAAATAATACGTTGGCATGCCTAATAGCCCTGAAAGAATAATATTAGTGATATAGTTGTTTTTATTGGTATGACATAATTTAATGTCAAACAGATGGGTGTTTCGAAGGTTGTACAAATCAAAAAAGATGTATTTAACTATGTGTGTCTGTGTGTATTTATTAACATAGACTGGATGGTGAACCTTTTCATTTAGTTGTGCTGAGGAGAATAAACCTTCATTCAATTTAAATATACAACATTTTGACTACAGTGGGTGTGGCAGCTGATCAATACACCTCAATGCAGACTAATGTGTCTTCACAACATGCTCAAATATATATGGTTCCTAGATGACGTAGTCAAATGACCATCATAGCTAATATGAATCTTGTTCTCCCATGTTCAGCCATTTAAACAAGACCTCGAACTGTACGTGCAGATCATCATTCGGTTGCGTAGACAGAAATGTCAGGAAAATGACGAAACATGCTCACATGCTGAAACCAATTGTGAATTTGAAGTCACCTAAAGAATACAAGAGGTTTCCAGGCACGTTCAACTGGCAGGAAACCATTGGGTGGAATGTTTTTCCCGACATTGTGGACACACATACAAATGTAAAAAATCTGCTGGTGTGTTGCTAATGTGCACCACCAGTCAAACCTCTGGACAGACATAGGAAATACCATGTTTTCTTCTTCAGCTGTGTTACCATCACTGCAAATGGGTTTTCTAAGGATCAGTTAATATTATAATTTTAAAAAATGTATTTGCATTGGCGAACACAACATGGAACTGGAAGACAGTATAAATGTCGATGTTGATGATGTGCTTCTGTACATTTATGTAAATAATTGCTTAAAAAAACAGTTGTTCAAGATTTTTCATTTTTAACACTGTCTACACTGTATTTCTGACCAACCTATGGCCACCCTGTATACACACTGACACTAAGAGGCTCCTCCACATTATTAAGGCTTTAATTGAGTAACAGCAGTGTGAAAACAGAATGAAATGTTTATGTTTAGTTTGATAGAACAATTTCTTTTATTTGCCCTTCAAAATGCTGGAAACCACACGTAAAAAATAGTCTTTTCATCCTTTCATTCTAGCGTTTTAAAGATTTATTCAGTCGAAATGTTAGTACAGAGCTAACTACACCCTGTCCACTCTAATGTGGATAAATCTGAAATAGCTTTTTATGCTTTAAAAGCTTTTAGTCCGCTTGTAGTGTTTAAAACAGCGGGATGATTGGAGGTTATAAATGCTTCCTGTTGTTATAGCAATATCAGTGTCAAAACCCTCAATCACAAACCTTATTTTACACCTGTATTATGCAGTGCAGCTTTACTGGCATAAATCAAAATAACCTTAAGACTTTTTGCTGCCTTATATGGGAGACATCATTTTAGGGATACAATATGTGGAAAAATACTGTGTTTTCAGAAGAATAGCTGGAGGAGAGTATAGAATAAAAAAAATGGAGCTCAAACGCAAACTCTTTGGAAGCACAGACTGAAAAAAAACTTTCTTTCTTCTCAAAGAAAAGCTGTACAATAAAAGGAAGACACTATAAGAAATATCACCACTAAAAGAAAATCATTATTTTCGTTTTATTTGGAGAGGCATTGTATTTCTTTTAGCTAGGACTGAAATGTCTCTGATATTTTTGATGGTTTATAAAGGTCAGAGCGGAATAATAGGAGCAGTCACAAAGTTATTCACAATAAACACCAAAGGTAATTGATCTCATCAACATTTCTTTTAAACACTCACGGCGTAATGAAAAATTACTTTACCTAACTGATGATTACAAAGTCTAAAGCACCTTCAGTGTAGTATTATATTATCTTTCCTTTCCTCCTCCTTGTGTAAATTGCAACTACCTGCAGTGCACTAAAAACATTTAATAAATATAACGTTTATCATATTTAAAAAGTACAATCTCCATGTTGATCTAAAATTTGATTTCACTTCTATAAACAGAAGAAGAGTCTAAACCAGATGGTTTCCCTGCATCTTTTTTGCTCTCTCCATGCATCCCATCACTTTCTCCTCCTACTGCTTTTATCTGCCACTCTACCACCATCTACTCTGAAGCAGAAGTCAACCAAACAACAAACAATGAAAAGTATTACATCCTGATCCTGTGAGAAACACGGCAACAGACGGCAGGGTCGGTGATCTGCAACGCATTGAGATTTCACCTCCTAACTGGAATTAAAACAAAGACTGTTGTACGGTTTGTATATTCTATGTCTTTGACAATGGCAGGTTTTTCACTGAATGTTTGCGAGATGTCAACTTCAGCTTCTAAAGATTGCTAAAAATGACAAGTAGGGTTTTTCCTGCACAGTAGGAAGAACAGCAGACATTGTGCGCCTCTTTTCAATCAGCATCACACCAAGTCAATATTTTTTTGTCTAGATTTACCAAACTAAATTTTGCATCATGCAGCACAAATTCCCACGGGCTCTCAGTGTGAGTTTTTTGCAATGACAGTGTAGATGGAAGGTCCTCAGTCTTAAATTGGCAGTTTGAAGCAATTAATGAAGCTATAGCCATTATAACAACTGAACACTTAATAGCAGGGTTAAATCACTGTAAAGTCCACAAAACAAGAATGGACAAGTACAAATTGGTCTGGAGTTTTAAATGCCATTGGAAAGACAAGCTCCGTTGCTATATGCAAACCTCTAACAATAGTTAAAAGAGAACCAAATTCAAGCTGTATGCTTTGAGATACTGTATGCAGGATCACTCCACCTACATATCATAGAATAGAACTGTAGTTTTTCTTTTAACTGGCACAATTACATAATGCATCAAATGGTTTCCTTTGCATCAAATTGGTTCTTTTCATTTCATTCTGAACATTTTTATATTTATATTATATTCTTGCTGGAAACAGCACAGAGGTGCATTAAATTAACACATCAAACAGCTTCGTCTGAAACACATTATGTTGTTTCTGGCAGTGGAGGTGAGGTATTGACTCTTTCCTGGGTCATAACCGTAAACGATTAACATCATATGCACACATGCATGCACATCTTGCACCCTATTATTTTTAATAATTACCCCAGAGATTTTCAAATTACAAAAAAAAGCAAACTAGACATAGTATAAAACATAAGATAAAACATCAACACCTGAAAGATCTCCATAAGTATCCTGCTCATTAACCGACATTCTTTCGTTTTATTTACTACTTCTGGAAACAAACAAGGCCATAAACGCTATCATAAACAGAAATAAAGAAATAGGCAGTTGACAGGAGCAGAATCAATTTTAAACCTAGAGGATCACTTTCCCTGCAGGGCGAAGCTTTTTGTCTTCCATGTATAATTTAAATTGATTCATACATCAGTGGTGGGTATTGCAGATCCTATATTTTGTGGCATGTAGAGTTGTTGAAAGCATAGCATAGGTATGTGATGTAAGGATATAGCTATGGATATACAGTATTTCAACATATGCATGCTGTGTGCTGGCGAAATGTGATGCTGTAACGACAGTGAATGTACAACCGTAAACGAGCCAAATGCTTTTTTTTTCCCACAGATTTTAGAATCCAGCGTTCACTTAAAATGCGACTTGATGCCAAGAATGTGGACCGCAATTATTCATGAAGGGACCATATGACTCACAGTAGCAACAATGGTACCTGTGTCCCTCCCTCTGGATTCCTTTCAGGATTAAGTCATTGAGCGCTGATTGATCAACTTCAGGATTTCTGTACAACACCTCAGAGAGCATACACGGCATGTTATGCCTCCGGGTTCTGAACTCCAGTTCAGTGGAAAAGATTTCACATATAAATGGTCTTGCATATATCAAATCCATGTGCATGTATTGGTTTCTTGACAGTTAGACTCACAAATCAGCCCCAGCCGTTCAGCTGCTTTAATTAATCACCTCAGAGTGTAAGCTGAGAGTTACAACACCTCGCAGTGATATAGTAGAATTTTGCCTGAAGCATAAGTAATTGATTTCTTGCAGTAAAGGCATAGCTCTCTCTTATGGATGTTCTGATAAAAAAACTTATTTAATCTTCAATGTTCACAAGGGGCCTTTTAAGTGCACACTAAGAAATCATAACAGTGGTACCTTTCGTATTGTTAATACCTGCGCGCAGCAGCGACTGAGCTCAAAGCAAAATGTACATATATCACATAATATGGTTACAGAACATAAGACAAAAATGACGATATTTGTGCAGTCGTTTATGCTTAGATGCTGTAGTGACACTGTGACGATGACAAAGATGGACTTCATTTTCGTGACTTCAACACAAACTCAGATAAATCAAAATGGCAACCACAGCTCCTGTAACGTATGTCGGCTGCTTCTTCAGTGGAGGGAGCTGCTGCAGGGCTGAATTTGAGGCACTACTGTAACTGTAATTATACTGAAGTTATATTTACTAGGGTTGCTGCTGTAGAAGACAATTCTTTATTTATTCTACTAATTCATTTCCATTAGGGGTCTAATTTTAGAATTGATTCATTCATCTATCCATCCTTTATCTTAACAGTCTGTCCTCTTTAGAGGCGGCGCGCACGCTGGGCAAGTTGCCAGTCTATTACAGGGCTGACATATAAAAACAGACAACTATGCATATGCATATTCAAACCTATGGGCACTTTAGAGTGACCCATTAACCTGTGTGTCTTGGAACAATGGGAGGAAGCAGGACATTTTGGACTGAACCCAGGCAGACACAGGGAGAACATTCAACCTCCTGTACTGTAGCAGTGCAAAGGGAGGTAGAACTGAATACTTCAGACAGGTGCAGTACAGGTTAGCAGGTTTCCTGTGTGTTATGATTCTCTGACACTGTTCGCATTGCCAGCAGAAAGCTTCAGGCTCTCTGCTGACCCCTGACCTATGACACTGACCTCCTCTCTAATTATTGCTGTAATTTACAACTGTTGTTCACAGCTGTGAAAGACAGCTGAGGTTGCCTGTTTTTGTTAATAGTTAAGTTTTTTGTTTTTAAAAAACATCTCCTAACATGAGTATAGTGTTCCTTGTCTATATACGTTGTACACCACTTTAGTTTTGAGCCTAAGTGGTTGTTGTGCCAGATGTAATGAGATTTCCTCCAGGTGTTACTAAGATACCGATCTTATGAGAGTGGGACAGACGTGAGGTCACAGTGACCCTGACATTCAAGCAGCTAAATCTAAGCAGTTCACTTCCCAATAACACTGTTCCACTTTGTAAAAACACTACAACTAGAAGTCTAGCAGGGCCAGAAAGGGTGGTAAATAGCTTGGAAATAGGAATTACAGTATCACGATCATACCAGACACATTGTGCAAATACAAGGTTACTGCAAGCCTCCAAAGTGCAGAGATGAGTTAACAATGAACATTTGGAAGGGGAAAAGAAAACAGGAGAAGGCCAGGACAACAACATCTCATTACTCACTAGTACTTTGGGAGACATGTCACTGTTTGAACGCCATGAATAATTGAGATCTCTCTCACTATGTTCAGTAGAGGTGTGTAATGAGAGATGTGCTAAGGGGTCATGGTTCGGGAAAGATTTAGATGCCCGGAGACAACCTGCAAGTGGAAGCGAACTGTTAAAGTGATTCTCCGAAGTCAAATATTTGGCAATTTTTTTTCTATTGTATGAAGGGTTATTTACAGAAAATGGTTCATAGCTTTTACTGATACATGCGCAAATCTTTATTTTTGTTTGTTTTCTTTTTTTAGTGCATGCAAAACAAAACATCAGTGCAGACTGATTTTAAATTCAGACTTAAAGGACGCTATCATATTCATCACTGTATTGTTTTGCACCAGTTGTTTTGTTGTATTTTGCACCAAAAACACGTATGTTAACAATACTTGATAAAAGTTTTATATGGGGCCTATCAAAATGTGCCTTTCAATTAGCATACACATACTCAGTGGTGATTCAGTAATTAAAACCTTTATTAATTCAGTATAATCAAATGGGTCTTGTTTAGAAGCTCACTGAGCTCATTATGCACGTATTATAAGTAATTTGAAGTCTATTTCACAGTTGAGTAGGCCACTGAACTTTGTCTCTGCTTGTAGTCAGTTGTTTACCATCTCAGTGCAAAGCTATGGATTCTTGGTCAATTCTGAGTGAGGCCGTGGTGAATGTTTATTACCCAGCACAGAGTTCGGATTATGATCTAAGCAGTAAATTCATACTGCACTGTATAAGGCTGTGTATTTTAGTAAAATAATTCAGATATTTTTAGGGGAAGGTGACAAATGATGCCTGAGGATGCCTGTTAAACATCATTGGCTTTGGTTGTATAAGGCTGTGGTTGTATGTATGTGTGGTTGGGTATATGAACATTGTACTGTGAATGTGCACACGTGTGATAAATGAATCAAAGTTCCTGTCATTTTAGATTAAGTAGAACGGCAAGCGTCTATGCTTCATCTTAAAGGAGCTCCCTTTTGATCACATACCTGCCAATTTTACACTTTAGTACCTGTGCCTTACGAGTATATAAACGGTTTTAGAGATGTTATAATAATGAGTAAACTTGAGTAATGTTGAGTTAGGAGTTTATACCTTCTGTCAATGACTAGAACTGCAAAATAAATGTCACTTAGTTCAGTTATGCAACTGAACTATATGTGTGTGGTATTAGAGCTTCCTGGTCCTAAATAAAGACATTTTTAGTTATTGTGCAGGTAGTACTGTGCGTAAATGCTGGAATGTAGAAGAGTTGGCCGAGAGTAACAAATAGACCTTAATGTAACAAACTGCTTTTATCAAAAAGGAACAGGAGAAAATGAAAATGTCAAGATGTACAAAATCATTTTCTAAAAGGTTCACAGCCATTATAAAACATTGTTCAGAGGGCAACAGAAGAACTATTGAAAAAAAGATTTCCACCTGCTCATAGACATATCCACCACACAGCAAAATGACTGAATTATCATATTGGTGTAAAGAAACAGGCTTTTAAATGTTTGTGAGTGAACAATGTACAGCTCGCCAAAAATGAGCAAACAAACCTTTTATTGGTACTTCTACCAGTTTCATATGCATCCGGTCTGCACTGTTACATAAGCCCTACGCAAAAAAGCCACATGCTCACACATTAAAAAAGCTTTTCTTCTCCCTCCTACACTGCTTTTACTGTATATGCTGCCAAACAGCCGTATGTATATACATATACCACACATTGCTTATTTCTAGTTAAATAAATCAAGGTGGTGTGGCTGAACAGCGTCTTTTCCTTTTACTGCTAATAGTGTAAAGATGTGGAATATGGTGACCATCTAGTGAAAAAAGAAAATAAAAAACTTCAGTAGGAATAATATGAGCATTCAGTTGTGATTGGGTCAAATCATGTGAGTGGGGAAAAAACACAAGCTGATGGAGAATGGTTGGGGAGACAAAAGCAGAATGATTTGTCTGTTATACTGTACAGAGATGGAGAAAACCTATTAAGATATGAATATGTTTTTACTAGATTCTTGTTATCCTCCGTTTAATCATAAGCTTTTACTGGCCAATGGCCAGTTTCACAAAACATTCAGATAACTGCTGCAGATTTTGTAAAATATATTCAAATCCTCTGGGTGTCTGAGAGGATGATGATGGAAAGAAAGTCTCACTCGATGGGCTGATAAAGCAGAATGTTGTGGGATGTATGCCTGTGTGTATTGCTGAGCAGTGGGGACACAAGCAGCCAATCAAAAACAGATTTGAGTGTGCTGATATAAATTTCCCCATCTGGACATGCAGAACTGCAGAGGAGACAGTGGTGACAGGGACAATGATGATGGCTTCACTAAACAGTCAACACACACACACTTGTCATGTACAGAGAGACAGGGTTGACAACCACTCCATTAATAGAGTGACGACTGACAATAGAGACAAGAGAGAACAAAGACACGATGAAAACGAATGGAGAGACTGAGTTTGAGAAGGGGCTGTAAGGGCTGGATGAACAAATCTTTTTACGAAAATTTACAATAAATCTTTAAACCTGAAGCTCATCTGCTCTGCTGTAGGGGATTCACAGAAAATATTTCATAAGCATTCAGTTATAGCATGTTTACGGTAAAGATTCTCATGCCCCAAAGGAACAGGAAATACGTCACGTGACCGTTCTGTCGTGGTAAACAAGTGAGAGAACATTTTTAAACTACAGTTGAATGCAGATTGTACACAGTACTCATGGTCTGTGTAATATATACATAAATAAACAATCTATATATTTATTTTTATATGGGGGTCATAGTCAACCTGGAAGAGATCATTTCCATCAGGACAGATATGTCTCATTGTGGAATTGTAAGTGGACACAAGCTTTGCAAGCAAATTGTCCCTCACAGTATAACAGAGCTACAAGCACGTTTTGTTAATAAGCGTCATTAATACCAGGTGGGATATTGTAATTCAAATATTTCCCTGTCTGATAAATAAATGTGCAAAGAACAAACTCTCTGATCTGTCACACAGAGGAGAAGAAAAAGAGGTTCAGAAATACACAACCAAACACTGGAGATGATACAGTATGAAATACAGACAACTACTGTATCTTGGGTATGTTATGCACAAAAATAAACGTTTGGGATATGAACGATAAATACAGGAAATACACCAGGTGAGGTAGAACAGCAGAGGGAGAGATTTAGGAGGTGAAAAGAAAAACACCGTCTCTCAGAGGAGAGATTATTCTACATTTGTTTCTCTCTTATTTTAGCAACTTCACTTTTTAATGATGCAAATTCTTCTTCAGTCAAGAGCAATCAGCACGTTATTTATAAGCAATGAAAGTGCATTTAAGGTAGACTTGTGGCTAAAATGACTTTTAATGAATTATACAGAAATAGTCTAGTTTGGGGATTTGTACAGATGTGTTGTTGAACTGAAAAGTTGTTCTGATGAGAAGCATGATGTTCTTATTGTCTAACAACTAATAATGAATGATTTTCTAATGTAAAACCTAATTGCAGTTGATATCTGTAACAATTTAATTAACATGTGGATAATTTCATAGTTATTGCTTTTACTTTCTTTTACACTAATGCAGATGGGATTACTGTGCACTCAGTAAGTCAAACTGAGGTCAAATGACTCAAAGTGCAGGGAAGGACAAGCACTCATCAATTCTGTTAATAGCTTAGCTGCTGGTTACACATTAATACATGTATGTACATATACACTATATATCATGCAGTAGTTGTACTGTAACGCTAGTTCTTAAGATATACCTGATCTGTTGATCTGAGCTGTGATTTTAAAACTCGCCATCACTTCTGCCCAATTGATGATACAGCTTCCACGATTCAGTAGGACTACTTCAATTTCACTATAATTAGCTCTAAATTACTTTCCGTTTCCTTTCTTTTCTTCACGCTTTACCATTCACATACAATTACCTTTTCTTTTAACAAACACCCACTTTAACAACTAAAACAATCCACTGTAATTACATTACCATCTAAGTTTGTATAAATGTACTTTATTTTCCCCATAAAGGCCTAATAAACAGCTACTTAGACATGCGACTATACATCACATATGCATTTATTGCACTGTGTAAGCATCCCCATGATCTACCAATCAGTTTGTAAATTGACAAATCAATAAATGTAATCTGACCAAGGTCTAGTAGTAAAAATAAACAGACTTTATAGAGGCAGGGGAGAACACTTGAGGAGCTATGGGGACGTGGAATAGGGCAGAGAGTCTTTGATGATTTTTATCTCAGCTGATGACATTAGAGAGTTGCCTTTTGTAGCGAAGAAGAACTGCCAGCAGACGTGTGGATAAAGAGGCTGAAGAGTTCTCTTCTGCATTTCCTTTGTTTTCAGTTGGGTAAAGGAAAAATATTTTTCAAATTAAGCGTCTGTAAGGTCATCTGTATTTGACACATTAGATACTCTAGACATTTCACACCCTGGTAACATGTTAGCAGCATATGAATCTACACTGTGCATGTGAATGACAAACAGAGTGAAGGTAATGGCCAAAATAACAGTCACATGATCTTTGTTTTTAAGAAAGAACAGTGAGATGAAAACAATGCTCAGGTCGTGTCAATTTCCCTTATGATGATAAACATGAAACACAAAATGACAGCCTGCCTTCCATCAGTGCAGCAGAATCCGACAGCCATCTGTGAGGAGTAATACAGTCTGCTTGGTCCCTTCGCCCTGCTAGATACTGTCTAACTCAGTTTCATTTTCTTCTTTTCAAAATACAGAGGAAAGTGCATAGTCACCCGACATCTGCTCTTCTTGAAATTATGTCAGTGCAGAAATACGCTTTCCTCACCCATCATAACTCAAAACACTAATCTGGTTTGCTCATGTGTGCAAATACTATAAACCTTTTAAATAATACATTCTCAGCAGAAGGTGGTTACTTACCCACAGTATTTGGCAAAAATAGATTATTTTTTTCACTTATTATAAGCTGCACTAATAATACCGTCTTCTGAGGATGTATCTAAAAAGTGGTGTCACATTTATTTTTTTTCAAGGGTGGGGGCCAAAGTGACCAAAGACTATTGGAATTATTAACTGTAAGAATTATGTCTCTACTTTAAAGACGTGGTCATTGGCAATAGTGCAAATAAAAAGCAGGCTCAAAGATTCCAAATGGAGAGAACACTGTGAGCTAAACTTATAAGCTGTAGCTGTCAGCTTTTTCTTCTTCTTCTTCTTCTTCTCTATTTAGCCTGGGGCATTTCCAAGGTGGATGGTTATGGGCTTGTGGCGTTAGAGGGAGGGATTTCGCCACAGGGAAGGTTGTGTTGAGAGATTAAAAATAATAAAATGTGTACATAAGAATTCTGCAAATCTTGTCATTTAGTGGTTGGAAAAGCTTTGTTGCTAAAAATATAAATTCCCATAGTTATACAGTAGTATAATGTGTTACTTCATTAAGTTGTGTAATATCATCAAAGTTCATTTATGCAGTAACAGATTCTATTCAGAAACAATTTAGCAATTTTAATAGTGTTGGTATTAAATGGAAATTAATGTTTTCTGAATCCTCTTAAACATATCATCCAGTTTTCTGCGCATTTATCAGTTGCACCGAGTTGAAAACATATCCATACAGCAAATCAGCAAAAGTGCAGCTCCTGCAATCTGTAAAAACAAAAAACTAAAAGAGTTAATGTGACTTCCACAGTGAACAAAACAACAAAACACAATATGTTGGACTCAAAAAGACTTGTTCATGTTCTCCGACCTACTCACCTTTTATTTTTTAACATAACAACTATCAAGAACAGTATCAACCCCCCAGTATTTCTTCTCAAAGTGCTTCATGACAAATTTAAGCTTTAAGCAGGGCAGAAATAGATAAACGGACATGTTAGGAGTGTGTAAAAATAGCTTAAAAAGCTACGATGTTTTGTCACATTGGGTAAATTGTTACTTTTAACATTTTGACCTCCTCCTTCATCCTCCATCTGACCTGCATGGAACAAACACAGACGTTGATGGAGAGAAGAGCCACTTAACATACCTCTGTGTGTGTGAGAGAGAAAGACATTCAGACAAACAGGAAAGTCAGTGAGAAAGCAGCTTTAATGAAATAGAGTTCACACTCTGTGATTATTCTCCCCTAGAATAGCAGCAGTGTGGATTGGATCGCTGTTGTCATTGCTTATAGCCTATTGTTTCCTGTAGAGCTGATGAAGGTGGGTAGTCAGCACCAAACAGAGAGCCAGCCAAGAATATCAAAGGATCGCTGTACAAAGGCCTATTCAGCTTGCTATCAATCTCAGAAACATGTTAATGAATTTGGAACCACTTTATGACAGTGTGTAGGTTGTTATACAGTTCCAGTCAGTATCAGTGGATGAGGGTTTGATCAGTAGCAGTTTGAACCAACTGACCTGTATTTCCTGGTTATAGTAATAAAACACTTGAAAATAGTACATTAAACCCAAAATCTTGTATAAACTAAACATATAAACTGAAACGTTTTCCCTACTTTACATTTCAGGGCTGCATATAATTCCCTGCCAAGGCTTCTCTGTAACTCCAGTCTTTTGCGCTGTTGTAATAGATAAGCTTTTAAAGTGGATTCTTCTTCTTCTTAGCAGTGTGCTCCTAGAGATCATGTGCACACAAGTGAAGTATTAAGGATTTAGTCAATCACACCAACAAACATAAAATTGTTTTATCACTTGTCACGTTGTCCAGAGTAAGAGCTTATAATAAAGGTTTGCGTGTAGGTGCGTTGTTTGTCTGTTTGGATCCCTGTGAACAACTAAAACAGGCAATGTGCAATTTTCCTGTCTGTCACCAAGTAACTTCTCTCAAAGAAACCGGTCCCGTTTTATTGTGTTGTTGATTCACCACTCAAAACGTGAATGTATGCTTAAAGGGTAGAAGCTTTTTCTCTGTTATAACTGTGGGTCTCAATTTTGGTCATAGATTTTGAAACATCACAAAACTCGAGTAAGTATGCATGCATACACTTGTTAAAAAATACTGACAATACACATCCAGAAGGGAAAGAAGAAGAGGGGATCTTGTCATCTGTAGTAGACATAAGCACAGAAAAAAAACAAAAAAACAATAAAGATGCCATAGCTGGAGCATGACATTTGAACAAGGCCCAAATCTCTAACCAGTCCTATTGCCATGGTGACAGGAATAGTGATGCAAAAAAAATGGACTGCACTATAAAAGCCACGAAGGTCTTTCAGACAGGGCCGTGGATATTTAAAGTAAGTAGAAATATTATAAATGTATTTAACTATATTGGATACTAAGTCCTGACAATGCACATATGCATTAAAATTGTATCTACATCTATTCTAAAACACACGTTCATACCTGTATATGGTATAGAAATAGTGACATTTTTGTAAATACAATGTTTTAACTGTCAATTATCAATTTTTATATTTTAACAGTGGCTGAGACCAGCTCATACATATGGAAGAGGAGTCACTTCATAGATTTACCATCCAGCCTCGCAGGTTGTCTCAGCTCTATAGAGTGAAATAGTGTCTTGGACTGTTTCCTACGTGTCCAGCACCATAAAAGACAAAGTCACTGACTAAAGGCCCACATATTTCAGTAAGCGGCAATTAAAGGTAGAGCGAGAGTGAACCTTATCAGGTTGTCAAAAACCATAAACCATTGTTTGAATTGTGAAAACATTTCAATGTTGTGTTTAAAGCAAAGGTTATTGCAGGTGTACACAATAGGTGGTAAGTTTCTTCTTAATTCAGTGTGTTCATTTAATGTGAGAAAAGGTTGACTTCAACACAAGCACTTTAAAGCAGTATTATTGTAATTATCTGCCCAGGAGCTTGTCAAAGTGGTGATTTATATAAAAATGAACACATGTTTTACATATCTACATCTTAACACATAACTGTTTTAAGGTTACACTCACAATTGTAATAATTGTAATAATAAAGTGAACGTCTAGTCTGAGTCTGATGATTTCTTTGTGAACGCTGCAGGAGTTGTCCACACACAATATTTCTGTAATAGTAATGTTCAATCACTAACTCTGCAAAAAGCTTCCTGTGTGCAACAGGTGGAACAGTGTCTATATGCCTATGCAATGAATGTGTTTTATCAGAACAAGTGCAAATCATTGGTAACCGCTAACATTTTCAGTAGTTGACTCTGAAGCATGATTATTTTGTCACTTCTTTCCCCTGTTAAATTCTTTGTGTACACGGTTACGGTTTGTACTGCATCGTTTTGAAGCTCTCTTCCAAATAATCCTCTGCAGACTTTGGTTTCACAATAAATTTATTTCGGGGCGTTCAGCCGGAGAGGCTCTCCACTGAAATAAATACTAAGTGAATAGACACAGTGTCTATTCATAGCTCATTAAAACTAATATACAGTAAAAGTCACAAAAACAACTCGACCAGACAGAGTTTGACAACATTTTGGATGTTCATTAGAAGGATGTAATCAAAACAGTCAGCTAATTGGCTTGACAACTGCATCAGCATTAGAGAATCAGCTCTGGCTCTGGTCACTAATGGCACTCACCACAGAAAGTACAATAAATAAGATATGCGTGATAGTGTATGTGTGTGTGTGTCTGTGTGCATGTACACTGAGCCCTGAAATACAGTAGGCACAATAGTGTGTGTGTGTGTGTGTACGTGGGTGTGTGTGTACTTGCTTTTCTGCCAGCTCATTTAAATGTCTGAGTTGAATACTTGAATCCAGACATGTTATTGAAAGCCTGTGCCAGCCTGCTTTGAAGTTTGATTTCCTGCTGTTCTGATGTTTAACCCTCGCCCTCAGGCACTTCTGCAACACGTAAGACACAAAAACATGCAAAAAGGAAATAAAGTATAAAAACATTTGAGCACCGTTGACTGCAAAGTAAAGACCAAATTCGGATAGGCAGGAACTCAACTATTATTAATTAACAATTGTTAATTCGATTAATTCCATTTTATTGTATTTTAATTCTGCTTTTCTTCAGAACTATGTACAATTATTTTTAAAGTGCTTTATAGATAGATTTATTGATTGATTAGTTGCATTCAAATTGTTTAAAGTTTAAGATGTTTTATTAATTCTGTTTTGCTCTTTGGTCAGTAAACAACTTTAGGCCACCACAAATGCCCCAACCATTGACATCCACACATATGGGCATGTGAGGAAATGTACGAAAAAGGTACGTAAAATGTGCTAAACAACTCGAAGCTATGTTACTCTATTTTCACACCTTCAAGCAAACCACACAAAAGAGGCATTGTGAAAGCCGAGACTCTGAGTTACAATGAGAAGCAAAAAAAAGAAACATCATTATATATGTCTTAAGTTTTAATGAGTTCTGATGTGTTATTTTGCTGTTTGTATCAGAAAATGTTTGCCATCAGAAGTGGCAAGGCCTTTCACAGAAAGGTCGTTTTTAAGTCAACTCGTGTAACTCTGTGTGCAGCTCACACAGCCAGCAGCAGACAATCAGTCACACGTGTGTGATTAGGTGTCTGTGTGCCCTCCCCCTTGTCATGGTCTCAGCCCACTTGACTTTGTGAATGACCCGGATTGGACCTGACCCTGCCTTGGACCTAGCGTGACCCTCTTCGGCTGTGGTTGAGTTTTGGATCTAGTGGTTTCCTTCTGTGATTCTCTGGTTCTGACCTCTGCCCGTATCTCAACCTGCCTCTTGCTTAACTTATGTGACTGTGTCTCACCAGCCTCTCTCCAGTTTCAGCAGGCTCATTCTTCACTGATCCTCTGACTAACCTCTTCATCACGTGCATAATCTCCCCTGAGTAGCTGTCCTCTAACTCCTTTGCCTGTCTGTTCCCCTGTTCGCCACTGACTGTTGTCAGACTTCGACGCTTCGCTGTTTTCCGCTGCCTCTCCTGTCCCCAGGCCCCCAGCACTCACCGCTCTACGATACCTTTCATTCCCATAAAACCCATTAACCTTCAATCCACATCTCCGGTTGTCTTTGAGTCCACCGACCACCGAGAGGCTTGAGATAATTGATTAGAGGAGAAAGAAATCATTACTAAATCCTACTTTGCTTGGCAGATGTTTTTATTCAAAGTGACTTACAGGGAGCTAGCGCTGGGTGTCTGGCTCAAGGACACGCCTGTCAGGGGATGGTCTAGGAGTCAGACTGAGATTCAAACCTACAACCTTCTGCAGCCCAGTCTGACGCTTAACCCATTGAACCAACAGGCCACCTTACCTATCGCATGGCATTGATTAGCATAGGGTATGCATAGTCTGAATGAACTTTCACTACTTTATACAGAAACACAGCATGGTGCTAATTGGTAAAGTAAACTGACACAGGTCACATCCAACACGTTTACCTGGGAAAGCTGAAAGTGAAGCAGGGTGAAAAAGAGAGACTCCTGAGACATGATGTGTTTATAATTCTTCTGCACACACACCTGGACGGAGCTCACCAGGCGGTCTATGGCACAACCGAACAGCAATGAAATTGAATCTGTTCTTATCAGCACCCCCGAGGTGACGGACCCATTGGGGAAGCTCAAATCAGTCCAGATGGTCAGTCCACCTCACAGTGTGAAAAATGGAGGAGTAGATATAGTAGGATTGTGTAATGCGTGTCCAGGGGGTGTGACGGAAAGATGCTAGCAAACGTGATGAATATTTTGACATCATTTTGAATATTTTATGACATAATATAGTGATGCCTACAGTAGGTGAAATACACTGTGGATTAAATCTCAGAATTACAATTTTATCAGCAACACAATTTTACTTACATTAGACTGTGTATGCTCATGAAACAGAACAGAACAACATTACTTAGTTTTTTTATTGTGTATTGCAATGACAGATTGGTTTGGTGAACTCACCACCATGAAATAAAAAGGTTTCCGAACACAAAATCAAATTCTGCTTAAAGCCCTTATTCAGCCTTGGGCTGCACTGTTGTCCTTAACATTTATCAGAGGGGACACGTGTGGTAAGGGTTCAGCTCCACGCACATTTCTAAGCATCAATACTGCCACCAGCAGGTCTTGATATACATGTTCTGTAAAAGCATTTCTCTTTATTCACTACTTTAATCCTTTTCCTTTATAATTACTATCGTTGTTTTAGGCTTAGATCTAATGTGTTTTCTCACCTCTGTATGTTTGTTTTCTCTTATCTGTCTCTGCTGGTAACCTCCACATTCAAGGGAAATAAATGTGATATGAATAAGACAATACGGATCTGAACAGCTGAGAGCAAGATGAGGGCAGGCTGAAAAGCCAGAGATGAAAAAAACATCAATAATAGTTGCAGAAATTAGATATAACAGCATCAAATAAATATTGTCAGTAGGTTATGACCACATAAGGGAAAGAAGAGGCGTAAGGTAGAAGTGTCTCTGCTTTAATCTTTTATTAGAATTCTTTGAAGGGCTTCAGATAATGTAGGAGTAAAGTAAAGTAAAAGTTAAGTAGTGCCACTACTAAACTGCACCTACACAGCAACCACTTTCAGGAAATTACTCCTAAATATCTGTAAAACTGAGAAGAACTGCCAATGACAAAACAAGGACAGAGAAGAATCGGTTAATAAAATCTAAAAAAAAAAGCAATGGACACAAATATACACAATATTGTGAACCAGATGAAAAGGAGGCACCTGACAGAAAAGTAAAAATATCTGTTCAAACAATATTCTGTGTCGAAAGATTCAAATCTACATTATCTACCACACTGTGGTCTGTGCAATAATAGCATGTCATCACAAATAGTTTATTTTTGCAAACTGGAAAACATTTATTTTGCATCGACTCTCTGTGCTTGTTGTGAACAGACCCAAATGAAAACTCTGGATAGCGGGACCTGTTGACTGGGAGAGCAAATTCCCTGTGAACGCAGTCATTTCTGTGGAGGCCTAAAACTCATAATATGTTGAATTGTAAGCAATTTGCCTTCTAATGAAATATATTCACATGAGTGCTGATAGAAAAAGGCAAATCAATTCTTTGTTATGTTCTTCAGGCACCACTGTCCCTCCAGGGTTTCTATCTTGATGTGACATTACAGTTTCCATTATCAAACCTCTCAGAGTTTACAATGAGGGTATATTAAAAGTTATGCTGTGCACAAAGTATTTTAATTTTCAGGTTTCCGCGCAGCCCAAGACCTTGCACTGTAGCTTGTTACCATTATTCTGAAGGGTCTGTGGGATAATTGTACCAGTGGTTCAGAGTAGACCAGGGACTGCTGAATATGTATTGCATTCAGCTCTCGCTCCAGCATAAAACATGTGTGATTACTATGACAGATTCTCATTATCCCTACAAGTTAAAAACAAATCACAGGTTTGTTCTGCTTAGTACTACAAGTGTTCAGGAACAGCACAGTGAAAGCTTTCTTACAAAAATGTTTGCCAAGTCTGAGCAGACAACCAGGTGGACGCTGTAGGTCACTAAATGTCAGATTTGTGTCTGCGTGACACTCTGTTAAATGAAAACTGAGAGCCAATGCAAAGCACAGAGGAGCAGGAGGTGGAGGTGGGGGGTTCTGCAAAGATCTAGTTCACCTGATTTGTCAGATTAGGTTGTATGAATAAAGCTGGTTTTTAAATAATGGACTCTAACATTCACTTTGAAGGTATGAGTAAAAAAAAAAAACAACGGCCAAGATGTACAGACACGAACAACAAAGGTAAACCAACCACACTTCACCACAAACACTAAAAACAATAAGCAATTTACAATCTCACGTCCTCGTCCAAGCAGAAAATGATTAACTCAGCAGCTCTAAATACAAATAATGTGTGTAAACGACGGCCTTTCATCAGAGACAAGCAATACAATGCTCTTAAAGCTCCAGTGAACCTTCGGTGGTCGCTTCACATTCATAATGACCACAGTATTTACTGCCAATCAGAGGCCTTAAAGCAGCATTTCCTCCTACCGTGGCTTCTGGGAGAGACAGCGCTAGTTTACATCTCTAGGCGCTGGTGGATTCAAGTTGAATATGGAGATGATTTCAGTATAATCCACAAATCTGCCATTCACATGGGGAAAACTGGAAGGTTCCTGTTTATTTTTGAAAATAATCCCCTGCAGATCGCTCACTTGTAAAAGCACTTCTTCTGCTCAAACGATAGTTTCGCTAACTATTGTTATTTGATTTGACATAACTTCGTAGCTGCCACATTTTTTTTGACTGCCAAACCTGAAAGCATTCGAACTCTTCAGACTTTGATTGGCCATCAACAAATTACATTCACAGTCACAGTCATGGAAAAAATCCTTTGTTTGACCGGGCAGGTCTGTGTTATCTCTCAGAGCATGATGCAGGGTGATTTCATAATTCTACATGGTACAACTGACCTTTCAGCTGATGCACATCTACCTGCTTCTATTTGCCGCGGAAGCAGGAAACAGCAACAATACCTCCCATAATTAAATTAATATTATCTATTTTAGAGATTAGTGTGTCTCCTGCTTTTTGTGAATGGCCTCTATTCCCCGTATGTGATGCCGTACACATGCTTGCATACTTTCTCACATGCTCACTGTGCCAGAAATCCACTTAGGTCTACTTAATTGTGCTTGCAGCAGATACAGAGTGTGTACAAAGTCTCAGCTACAGGGAATTGAAAAGTTCTGCCTTTTTAGATGATTTGTTTTGATATCAAACCTAAACTCTTATCAGAAACTTTAGAATTTAATTAACGCACTCAGCGGCTTTGTTGCCCATATTCCTACCTACACATACACACACTCGCACGTAAACAGAACGATGAGATTATTATTCCAGACGAAGATCTGGAAATCAAATGAAACTCGATAAGAATCTAGACTGAGGTAAACACAGCATCACCCAATCCAGTTTGTTACACAGTCATGCCGAACCAAACCTCCTCTGTGTCAAACTGCCATCTAGTGTTCAGAGATTTCAGCCTCCAAAGTTGGCCTCAGTCTCGATCTCACCATGTTTTTGACCAACACGTCCACAGCCTTCTCCTTTACGTCATGGATCACTGTAGTCTCACGTGTAGTCTTCTAAGTGATCATTGACACAGAAAGGGCCAAACCTGTTGCAGAGGCCCTCTACATATCAGCTCTGACACGATCCTTCATATCTTCTGTTCTGGTGTCAGTCTTCTTCCTGCATCTCCAGCGCTGTCACAGCTGTGATCAGTGATGCCTCCAAGAGTCGATGAGGTTCATGTGCTCCAGCTTTGCCTTGTCAGTGTCAGTTATCTGAGACTCGGTGCCGAATACCAGAGGAGCCGCGAGCTGCGGCACGAGGCTTCATCATTTTCATCACTGCGGGAGCGAGATCGGCTCTAATAAAAGATCAATCCTGCCGAGTGGTTAAGCCTACGTGGATACGCAGCAAAATGATTAAGCTATTTAAAACAATTCATTTTGATCGACTGGATTATCATTATGTTCTAAGCTGCCCAACGTGAGCTGAGCAGTTCAAAGTTAACACAGGAATTTAAATATTAATAATATTATGTTTGATCCTCCAGAGTTAGTTCGTCATGCTGACGGTAAATCTCACTCAAGTGTCATGATGTTTTGATGATCTTAATGGTAAACTGCTAATGAAATGAATGTATGAATGCATATATTTAACATATTTAGCCCAGTTATCCTTATTATACAACAATAGCTGAACAAGTATTAATAATCTGTAGCAGGCCAGAACTGTATTTATACTTATTTTATACATATACTGTATTTTCATTCTGGCGATACTTTTTCTCTTCGCAATAGTTTTCAAAGTCTTGTGCAGCCCCAGTTTAGGATACGTAACATCTCTCCAACTCTCCCTCTATTTGTGAGCCTCCCCTGGTTTGTTTTGGCAGCTATCTCTCATATGGGACTTTTAAATTGCCACAACGCTTTCAGATGACAATATGACTCAACGAGCTATTTGGATTTGGTCGCAGTGAGCCCGGACAGACAAAAGGATTGTACTTGGAGTGTGTCCCTTTCCTGTCCTTCTGAAACCAAGTTGAAAGTACAGAAAAACAATGTTCTTTTGTGCTTGATGAATGTTCAACACAACAGCACGAGATGCAATCGCGAGTTACATACATGGAGCGGTGCTGGCAGTGCAGATGAAAGCTGATGTTTGAATGATAAGTTTTACTGTAAATGAAAGTACGGTTGTAAAACTGCTACTGGAAAGGAGTTGAGTTGAGCAGAGAACAGTATCGTTTCAAAAGCATGGTAATATTAAATCACATAAGGCCAACAGGAAACTTTAGCACTCTTCACAATCACAAAAAAAAAAATAGAAAGCCAAAATGGCCATTTCTCGTTTTGTGGAGCATGTCTGTCCCCCCCAACAATGTTCCCCTGAAAGGCCAACAAGAGGGATGGAGACTAAAATTAGACGACATGGCCAGAGTCAATCGAATTTATCAATCATTTTAATTGCCGTCTCAACAAGCCACTGCCTGACAGACAAGCAAACATCCAGACTATTAATTTGCCCCACAGCACTGTTTTGAAGGTCAACATAACATTTTACTGAAGTGTTTTGTTTACACGGTATTGCGAGGTAAAGCTGACCGTGGCGTACCGTAGCTTATTTCGCAGAAGTTGGAGATCATTGTCTTTTGTTAACTTATCTTGCAGAGGGTGATGTTTTTTAACAAAAAAATGATCTACACAGGAAAGACATTTCTGCTCAGTCACTATAGCTTCTTTAAATAACCGTATTCTATGACAATTTTCAGGATGAACCCCTCCATTTGTAGATTTTTTTGGGACCATGGGATATTTCAAAGTTTCATTTCAGAGAGTTTTCCACTACTTTTTCACAGCCTCTGACTTGAAATTGATCTTGGCCGGGTGAGGAGCCAGTCCCAGGTGCTTTACATTCAATAATGTTATCTACAGTTGCTTGGAAAAGAACCTGAGGTGAGGAGACAGGGAACTTGGAGAGACTTCACACTAACATTTGAAAGGTGGAAAGAATGGGGTGGTAGGTCTACCATTCCTCTTTCAAAAAAGGTGATGGGTTCAGCCTGAAGGTAAAAGCTGAAATGTCCCGAAAAAGACTAAAAGGCAGAGAGTTTATTGCTTGATCCTTACGTGACAGGCGGTAATCTCTGCCTTGTTGTGCCTCCTACTTCACAGCGTGCAGTTAACTGGGGAGCCAGACAATTTAATGAAGTGTTGTGCTCAGCTGAAGGACTGCAAAGGGTAGATGTCAGCCGTGGCGCTTTGTTTAATGTGTACAATCAAATCATAATGCATACTTTGTGAAATGTACCGCGCTTAACGATTATTTGTCCAATGTGTCAAAAATGTGACTAGAATTTTTATTTATGCAACTCATCCAAACGACAATGCAAGATTACTGGCAAATTCATTTAGAACCACAAACAATTCATTTGTCTTTAAGTGTTTAAATGTTTACACTTTCTAAACAGTCAGAATGAATAATCATTGAATTATTTTATGGTTGTTCTCTTTGTGAGGTTATAAGAAGACATGTGCCCTGCAAGGCTCAGCGAGGGTCATTATGTAGAGTAAGTCTCATTAAAAGTGCAGGTATGACCAGAAACAGAGTTAGTCTTATCAGCTGAGACACTATTAAGATGAGCAAGCGCACCATTCCCTGCTTGTGCCCCTGTGGTGCAGCGTCATAAATTTTCTCTGGGTTAATGAGGTGTTGCGTGTGTGGGAGCTTACATTTACTTTCCAATAAACTCCTGCCAGGGACAACATCACTCCCTATTTCTTATAATGGTATTTTAATAGATCATCATTTTTAAAAAAAACACAGATGATGGCAGCTGTGGGGGGGGGCAAAGGCAATGTGTGTTCACTTGGGTTTTACCGTGTTTATTGGTGGAACAGCGAAGGTGAGTGTTGCTAATATCAGGAGGTACACAAAGGAATAACGATGAAGAGAGGATGACAGAAGTAATGACATTTTAAAATCAATCAAATCCAATGAAATCATCACAGATATGTTTTTCCGACTTGTCTTATATGTCCAAACCTCCTCCACACTCCTACACCCTGAGAAACAGGCGACTGAAAAGATTAAAAAAACACAACCAATCCTTAGGCTGCAGGTGTTTGAAATGTTGATTTGACTAAATGAATGTTGGGCAGATTAATACAAAGTACAGTATAGAAAATCAGAATCAGAAATACTTTGTTAATCCCTGAGGAAATTATGAGAAAACACCAGACAGCTGGAGTTCTAACTCATCCACCACTTGAATAGCAGCAGTGTTAACATTTTTTTACATCAATTCACACAGGGCAGCCTACAAAGATGGAGCACATATACTATGTACTGTATACAGGTTTAATGAGCACAGTATCTCTGAGTTCCAATTAAACAAGAAATGGCCTCTCTGCTGGAAGATATTTGTTAAAATACTTTTACTCACTTCCTTAAAATGTATACATACTCTCCACCCTATAAAGGACTATATTGGGAATTACACTGAATACTAGAATTTATATTACCTAATATAAAAAGTCTTCAAGGCCCTCTTTACAGAAAAGATAAATATTTAACGATTCTTGTGGATATGCCTTGCTGCAGCAGCGAAAATTTACTATAAGATCTGACCTATTCAAATGAAAGCAGATAATTAAGACAAATACAAATGAGTTTAAACAGCTCTGTTCAAAGACGACTGCTCTACCCACTGAGCTATCTTGCCGCCCATGCTTATAACATTCTGTAGACTTATGCATTAACCGGTGAAGCAATGTATTTTGTCTTGTGTGCCCTACACTCAAATGAGTAACCCTAAAGCCATCCAAAGGTCTTTTTGTAGTATCTGTTGTGATTATCACTTTCAAATACAGATTACACATTAGGATTTGTCAGAGCATGAATAGCACAGGTGCGTCAACATAAATGAGGATCCATTTAGCCACTCCAGTTCCGTGGCCCTGGCATTGTGCATGATGATGTGAAGTGCATATAATTACCTGTTACAGTATATTCTGTAATTATGGTTCCAGATGTAGCAGAGAGTCATTATTATTTTTATTTTCAGGTGAGTGCAGAAAATATAATGGATTACTGTCTCAGATTCAAATGCGCAGTTAGCTTTGGACCTCATCAAGCTGTACTTATACTTTGCAACAAAATTATGCGAAAATACTCAGCATATTGTGGATCCACAGCCCATTATGCATTATGTATAAAATATATAATGCATGTCACCACACTCGTCCACAGGCACACTGAGTTCATGCATTTGTTTCTAGTGTATATATTTTCACGTTAAATGAATCCCTCCTTTTCATTTAAAACCATCTTCTAGTTTTATTAACTGCATTATGTCAGATGCCCCAGTGGTGCATCCAGGTCTTTATATTTGGAATAAGTTCAGAGTAAAAATGCACCTGTCTGAGTGAATTGCTCTTATGTGGAAGCAACCCTGGTGAGTGAGGTGTGTTTTCAGCCTGAATGAAATGTAGCACATTTTTAATCATAAATAAATTTACTGATACCACCCTCGATACCTTTAGAAGTTGAAGTGAAGCAACTGGAAGGTAGCAGGAAAAATGTACATGTAAGCATGTTGATTACTGCATCTATTTATTAAGATTTTACATTAATTAATCATCTTTGCAACAAAGGGTCAGCAACGTCTCTGCTATATTAATACGGCTTGATGTTGAAAACCGAGAATTTTAATGGAGTTCAGCAGAGCGGTCTGTCTGAACAGCAGGCATGTTTGAAAGACTGCCAGCTGTAGTCTTGCTGACACCGACTGTCTGTTTTCCCCACAGTTTCAGATTTTACCCCCTGGTTGTTTTTCCAAACAGTGAAAAACAACCATCTCTCTTTTTCTCTTTGTGTTGCAGAACAACTCTGCTGACCTCATGTTTCTCGCCTTTTCTTTCCAAGTGAGTGTATGTATTGTATCATGTAACTGTTTTAGTTCGATCATAACCTTTGTTTGATTTTACTAATTAAAATGCATCAATCCAATTTAAGTTATGATTTAACGTTTGTATATGTTTACATTAGATACCGTTACACAGATACACCATGAATTCTTTTTTATGTCTTTTTATCATTATCCCTCTTTTACTATCTTTTAATATCTTTGATATAACATATGCATATGTTAAATTGCTTGCCACTCAGGAGGACTAACACTTTGGGCTGTGAAATAATACAAAATGAAAGGCATTAGAGTTGTGTCTGCCTTGTGGGTCTAATCACAAAGATATTATCTGCTTAAGTAGCAGAGTGTTGAGATAGTGTTGAGAAAAACATTTTTATCATCTGAGAAGTTGTACCTCAGCTCACAGGAAGAGGGCAGCATTACACACATTTCTCTTGCTGTGTGTTTAACATAGATAACACATCTATCCCCATTAAGTGTAGGTAATGATTTGGTCATTTATGTATTAAGTCAAAAAATGTGTTTTAGTACACAAGCAGCACAACAATAACCTGGCCAAACTAAAAGTGTACATGGAAAACAACTTAACGTATTTTTTTACTTTGCATAATTAGCATATATTTTGCCTTGTGCGTTCTCTGGAAAGGGTTACAAAGCCATTTCTAAGGCTTTAGACAAACCACAGTGAGAGCCATGATCCACAAATCAAGAATACTGGGAGTGGTTAGCCTTTAGAAATTACTCCAAGAGCACAACAATGACACATCCAGGAGAGTTCCAAGGTCAAAGCCACTGCTGACCAAAAATAACACAAAGGTTCATCTAACATTTGACAGAAAAACATCTTAATTTTCCCCCAAGACTTTTGGACAAATATTCTGTGGATTGATGAGACACAAGTCGAGCTTTGTGGAAGGTGTTCTCTTACATCTGGCATAAAAACTAACCCTGCATTTAATAAAAAAAACAATAATACAACAGTTGCACATGGCCGTTGCAGTGCTGATGTTCAGGACCTGAAAGACCCGCTATAATTGATGGAACCAGGGATGTCACTAGGATTTATAGACGAGGAGAAGCCTTAGCCCCCAGGGTTGTAGGAGGGATATAGGGAGTGCTGAAACATTTTAGGCAAACTTAAGTAGAATATATTTTATTATCTAATGTACAGCTGTTATCTGGCTCATTTTTCTTTCAGTGATCTCCTGCCTTTGGTTTCCTCAGTCTTTTTTTTTTTGCAGCCTACAAGTTGGGGTTGAGTTCATTAAACATGCCAGAAAATATAACCATCAATGCATTTAATCATGGTAAATGTGACACATAATATCTAAAGAGATACTCAATACTCCTCTTTCTTCTTGCTCTGTGTCTTTTAAAATATTGTTAGTTATTTCTGCTTAACATTGATATTTCTGTATGCAGCTGAAGACAAACACACACACACACACACACACACATATACAGATAACATAAGGTTGCAGTGCAATTATATATTATTATTATTATAACAGCATTGTGCAGCACTGATATTCTGTCAAGAAGAAGAAAGATGTGTGGCTGCAGCTGAACAATTGGTGTTAAAATCCCAACAACATCACCTTTTCTTTCGCTCAGATATTTTTAATGACACTGCAAGTCACGGAAGTGAAGAAATGAAAAGGACAAACTTCTCTCCGTGTCGGTGTGCAGCTGGTGAGTTTGTGTGTGTGTCTGTCTGTCTGTCGGGGTCGTGATGCGAGCCAGTACCAGGGAGGAAAATCCACCAGATGATCTATCGAAGATAACATGCAGTATGGCTGTTAATGACTGGCACTTTATTGAATGTTGGTCTGCTATTATGTTTATTGGTTTGCTATAAAAACATTGAACTTCATGACACAGTATACTGTATGTTGACAAAGGGGCTTGAAACAATGAAACGTTAAGGTGCTTAAAGAAAGTTGTTTTTGCTGAATAAGCACTAAAATAATGAAAAATGATAAAACACATCTCAAAAATATAGACATACTGGGCCTGGATCAAGCAAAAGATGATCCATCTACTAATCACAGCATCCAAAAATATGAGCAGCGGAGCACCCTAGTGGCTCTAAGGCCAGGCCTCTGGTGAGACAAAGTCAACAACTTTTTTGTCATTATGAAGTTTTGGCCTTCGCTTTTTCCTTTCCAGTGACTGTATTGACTCTGTGCTCACATTCCTGAAGCTGAGAATTTCTGGGGGGGTGTCATGGGTTAGGAAATGTTGAGGATGTGCATCAACCACTACTACTACTAAATGTATTTAGGTTGAACTGTGGCAACCTTTGAGTGTGCATGTGTGTGCGTAGGCAGTTCTGTTCCATGTGGATCACGGTGGTATGATGCGTGCACACTTGCGTGTTGTGAGTGGTTGTGCATGTGTCATGACTGCAAGTGTGAGCTCCCAGTGTGGGCTTCCTTCTATCAATAACACTCCCCAAAAAATCATTCCTGTGAATGGGATCCATTGACCCGGGCTGTGCCTGAGTGACACCCTGTGGTGTAGAGCCAGCACAAAAAAATGGTTCATTTGTTTACAGGCTGACAATCAGAGGCAGACCAACCCTGAGAGGCACTAAGAAACATAAACAGTGTTTTTGCTCTAAATCTCCCACTGAAACGAAATATTGATTTTAAGGGTTGTGGAGCTGCTTCAATGATTTTCTTTTAAATTTAAGTAAAGATTTAAGAAAACCAATTTCAATAGCTTAAATATTTTTGTTACTAAACTAAAAAAAATATGCGCAATAAAATATTTAAATTACTCATTACTACTATGTGTACTATATGTACTTTGTATTAGCATATCAAAATGCAGGCTTTAATTTGAATGGGCTTGAATAGTCAAGACATCTGCTGTGAAAAAGATCGACTATTAAAGTCTTTAGTGTAAAAAAGTGTAAGAAAAAAAAATTCTAATTTCTATGTCTGTGACTTTCTGTTTCTTAGTTCTGTTCTCACTGATATCCGTTTGTACCAAATTGCCTATACAGCAATAACTCAATGAATTTCCCTTCTTTGGTCATCTCAATAAAAAATCTGATTTTAGTAACTACTTTTAAATTAGAATTAAAATCAATTCTAGTGAGAAACAGTGAGAAAAGAAACGATTTGGTGGAAGTGTAGAGCACCAAGGAGGACAAAGGGAATTAAACATACGCACTGACCCCTGCAATCAGCACAATCAAAGCCTTGACTTTTTCCAATATATGCACTGTACATTGTACAACTTCTTTGAATTCACTGAGACTAATAGGTTCCTTAAGTTTCGAGGCTTTCTGTAGTCCATTTCACACACAGGGAGGCAGGGATTAGGAAAGCTGCGCAATACGCCCAGCATTTGGGAAACCCAGCAAAAACAGAGGCTTCTTGGCATCTGGACTTTACAAACACATAAGATTTGAGGTAGGTTTCATTTTCAAAGGTAATGGATGCCGTGCGTCAGGCCACAAAAGCAATTCTTGTCTAGCTTTTATTCCTGTGAGAATTTGAACACTTAATGTACGACTGTGACACACAAATCTAACAAACTCTAGCTGAGGCTGGAGAAACAACCTACTGACTACCACCGTAAGTATTTATATATAAACCAGTTCCTCTAACATACTGTATTACACTGTGTGTGTTTGTCAGGTTGGCCAGACAAAAACAAAAGCACAATATCAACACATACTTTCTCATCTTGTTCTCCCTTGCCTTTGTCAAATTGTTGATGGACAATCTAAGAAAAGCGTATTAAGATTTGTCTAATTTAGACAAATCCTGTTGTTTATGCTGCGAGTTCCATTAGGTCAAAGCTCTAACCTATACTCATAACTTATTATCTATAACCCCAAGGAGATTTACTATGTAAATATACCGAGGACTCAGTCAGCACAGCACTTATTACCATAGGCTTCAGTTAGCTCGCTGCTCTGACTCTTTCTATGACTGATGCAGCAATAATAGTCACAGTGAGAGCCACTCTACAAACACAGGCTTATTTGTGCAAGACTGTGAGGGATTGACCAGAGCTATATCAGATAAACAATAACTCACTTAAGCTTATTTTAACAATGAGGAAGTGATTTGACTTTGTGGCTCGAAATAGGGACTAACTGATGACTGGATGAAAGCATGTAAATGGGTAAACGGTGGCCAAAGGATTCCTCAACATGAACAGGGTGGAAGTCATGTAATAGTCAAATGATTTAGTCTATATTAGTAATACTTATATAGATAAATGACTTTAATATTCTTTTTTTTATTTGTGGTACATCACACATCAAATAAAACAAGTCTTTTCATTTAATGTGATCAAACATTGCAAAAGCATCATTTTAGAAGATTTCATATTTGTATTTGTCTTACTCTTTATATCTGTACATGCTTGTAATAATAGAAATGAAATATTTCAGTTTTTTCACAAGCCAAGACATTAAACGACAAGACATTAAAGAATTTTGGTACTATGCTTTTATATTTACCTAGTTTCTGCACTGCACAGGAAACAAATGTCCACATGGACATCTGCTTTCAATTCCTACAGGTTTGCTTTGTCCGATCTGGCAACCCCACATCCAGTCCTTTGTGGCATGTTTGTATAAGTATAAGTAATAACCATTTTCTTGTTTAATCGTGTTTTAAGGGGTAGATGTCTGTTTGGAGCATTTTCTTTAATGCTGTGATGAATAAGGACATAAAACTATGTTTGTTTTTATGCGATAGAAATGATGTTAAATGTCTAATATCTAATGTGTTTAATTGAATAGATAGCACTTTAGATTGTAATCTGTGTTTTCATGTGCAAAATATCAGGCCCCTGTCCTAGTGAATGGTTGAAAAACTATCCTCCAACTGAACATCTTGGTTTAAGACTGAAATTAGACCCACATCTTATCAGCATGAAGGGTTTTCAAGCTCAAATTACACGTGGAACACAGTTCTGACTTAAGTTTGAATATTCACTCACATCAGTGTGAAAGTAATTATCTACTGATCAGAGTCACTCTGTGCCCTGATTCTGGCTTCTGACCTTGGTCTCATGTCTTGAAATGATTTTGTCTTGGCTGCAGTTGCTTCTTATAGTAGTCAGTTTGACTTATGGAATTCACACAATTTTTCATGCAGCATTTCTGATAGTAAATGAGCTGAAACATCCATCAGCAAAAGCACTCAACAGGAGGCAATTAGAGGAGTGACCTGCACCTTTGTTTGTTTATCCTCCTATGGAAGGACTGTGTGACTTGGTCTGGTCTGTTGTTTTTAGAGTTTTGTGTTTCACCGAACAGAGGATCTAATTTAGAGACACACACTGAGTTTCATTTTTTTCTCTTGCAGTTTGGCTACACTTATGGCTTACGTTACGAAGTCAGTTTGCTTTTTATCCCGCACATTTTCCTTATAGCATTCAATCACCCAATTAATGTTGTGTGTGCCATATGTTTAGTAGTGCACACGGGATCAGCTGAAAACGTCAGGGGCTAATTTGTTAGATTGATTACAAATGCTACCCGATTAATCAAAGTGTCACAAGTATGTATAAATACTTCAAAGAGGGAAAGTCCAGATGCTGTTTGTGTTAAATATCATATGCATGTGACTGTCGTTGTATTCCAGCAGTTCCTTTGTTGATGCAGTGCAGTAGTTTAACTTTGCATCACATCAACTTTCACCATCAAATTCAATTAACCCATGCGTCCACTGCTGCATTACAACCGTTCTGTGTGTCTGTTAGCAAATTACTTACAAAAGCACGACGAACTGTGTACAGGCCTTTCAGCTACTTCTCTGCTCTTCATCAGTGTTCAGAAAAAACAACAAACTCCCAGTCACTTCTAAGAAATCTCTTAGATTTACTCACCACTCATGGCTTACTAAAATAATAACAGTCGAAGTGACATAATTTATAGACCCCCATGGGGACATTGTTTTTGGACAGCTGCATGTAGATGACAGTGCTACTACCGGGTTTTAGTGAGTTGTCCAAGGTCAACTCAACATTTAGCTGGGAACTGAACAACTGACCCTGGGGTTCACAGATGACTGCGCTAGCAACTGATCCAGAGCCACTGGCACCCCATAAATCCTAAGTGTTTCCTTTCATAACATTCCTCGTGAACATCAGTCATACGCTGACCTCTGCTAGGACACAGCCGCTCCAAAATCAAAGCACAAACTAACACGTCAATTAGCTTTCTCTCCCTGTTGATATAACAAACCAATTCTCTCATTCAACTCGCATTTCCTGTACATCTAAAGAATCCATTAGGCCTGGTTTCCTGTTTGTTTCCTGCCGGACCCGTGTACAACAGGCGGAGCAGCTGTCCTGTTTGTAGCAGACCACATGCACACATCAAACACTTTCTAATAGCAGCCTTATCACAGCACATTATCCTCACATAAACATAGCATGAACCCTGGGTCACGACAGGAGGGCAGTGAGTGTGCCTGGTGTGTGTGTGTGTGCCCATCTACAGGTCGGTTCAGGACAAGAGTCAGCATACATTTATACAATCATGTTGTTGTACCAACATTTCACTCTCTTGTCCAAGGACAAATATGTAGCTACCACTACCACTAATTTCCATTCAACTACCAAAATAACACCTAGTAAACCTGAGCCTTTTATTGGGATTTTATTTTGCAGTCAAGAAATCAGAAACCAGATTTGACTCTATAAATATTTTATTGTTGTCATGGTAATGCTATTACAATCATCTCATGCCATATTGTTAAATGTGAAAGGCCTAACACACTATGCTGTATGTGGTTTGTCTGGTTAGACAGCTTCATGTAGCCTATTAAAGCATATATTTAAAATTCTAGTTGAAAATGTAACACGTTTGGGGATAAAAATATACATTTGAAAACATACAGAATGTTTCATACGGCCTATAGCAAAACTATAGTAGTTAAATAAATAGAACAAATGGCCTCTATGCCGATTACCAAACACACAATGACATGAAAGCCTTTCAGCACACACACATACAGCAAAGCAAATGATAACACTGATACATAAAGTTCAATACAATCAAATGTCTCTTTCATTTCAGCGAGACACGTGATGTGGGCTATGGTGGTTAGTTTCTGATGTCTTTAAAAAAAATACTGCATATCTATTTATATATTCATATAAACAACAACAAGACTTTTGATAATTTTCTTTTTTTTTATAATTCTAAAATACATCTATAATATTTAGAAACAGTATGTACAATTTCCCCATTTTCCCCTCATTCTTCTAAAATGGAAGAATAAATTAGTTTCTGGAGGAACACTTGTTTGCATGGCCAGGGGGTTTAAGAGCTGATAGACTTTGTTTGTCTTATTCACACACACACACACACACACACACACAAAGGACATATGGTTCCAGTTGTACTTGCTGAAGGTATTTTATATCCAGAAGTGGTTTTAACGATGTTCTCGTGCTCATTCACTTTAGCGAGCGTTTGTACTCTCTGAGACAGTGAACGTTTAATGACTTTCTACGCACTCTAATCCATAAGATATGGCGATATGTCCGATAATGCTTCCTGTTTGTAAGCTTCATGCGGCACGTTATGTACAATAACAATCTCATGAAACCTTTCTACATAACTTCAGGTCGAGCTATCTGAACGTACATCCTTATCAAGGTCTCAGATTCTAAGATACACATTCTTTTGACTTGATTTACCACTGAGTCTCAAAAACACAAACCTTATCTAACCTAACAATCATGGAGTGTACTGTTACCTGTCTGCTAGAGTCCATTTCACATCCATTTTCCACGTTTTCTCTGCCAATCGTCTCTGAGACTTATTATGCACTTTGCAGCCTTCTCTGTATCCTATGCTGCACGATCAGATCTCACCTCGAGAGCTGACACCTGAACCAACCACGCGTAAGAGTTTATACTCAAAATGTTTTTTATAGCATCCAAAGAAATGCTCTACAAGAGGAAGACAGTCCACATCTGAGGGACCACTGTAACCACTGTGCAGAGGAAGAAGAGCACGGAAAATGAGGATGAGCGTGTGGCTGATGTCGAAGGTATTTGGTGGTAGTTGAAGCGGCTGTGGACTCGGTCAGGTGGCTGCACTGTGATGTAGCCATTGATGATGCGAACCAGTGGGGGAGGTGGAGACTGGACCATAGTGCTGTGGGGGAGAAGAGAAGACAGATTAGATTAAAATGCCAATAACATCTGTACTTTACAAAGAAAAGATCTTTTTTAATAAGCTTCTCACGTATAAATGATCGGTCTTACATAGAGACAAACTTTTCTGCCAAAGTTTGAACCATTTCAAGTATTGCAATAAAGATTTGAGTTTGTTTTTTTGTCCCCTTCACAGTCTTGGGTCATTAGTAGGAAAATAACACCCGTGAGCAGTGTTTGACAATGATAGCTGACAAGTAGTTTGTTTATGCCGTCAATCAAATGTGATTAAAACACACCAACATAATCCTTATTAGGCTGATTTAAAATGTATTTTCAGAACTAAATATTGGTCTGTTGTTTATATTCTCATGGTCATGCAATAACACAGCAAAAACAGAGACCAAAGGTTTTTATGGGCTTTAAGTTATCAAGAGTCACTTAACATAGCAAGGACAACTTTGCAAGTTGTGATCATTACATTGGCTGTTGCACAACAGTTTAGCTTAGTCTACATTGCGTTGCATCCATCAAACATAAAACTAGCTTATATTTACAAAATAAAAATAAGTTAGCACATTGGAAAATCATGTACTGTTACATTTTAGAAAAAGGTTCTAGATGCCTGCAAACTAATAATTATCTCTCTCTCCACATCATCACACTGTCCACAACTCCTAGAGAAAATATGCAGACGGCAGGATATAAAACAATATTTATAGCACTGATCAATCAGGAGATTATTTGTATTTACCAATGCAAAAAAACTAAACTTGCTTGTCTCTACATATTACACATTCAATCTGCTATTTTTGGCTGCCTCTATTTCTCTCTTTATCTTATTCTAAACAAGACTGGCAATTAAATAATTTCAGCTCGTCTGTCTGATGCCAAGCCTGCAGTGCTGGCGTGGTTTTAACTGGGACAACGCCAGGCAAAACAAACACCCAAGTTCTTGAAGCCCGGATCTTCAGATACAAGTGGACCGCAAGTTTGACACATTATTATGATTTACAAAATTATTTCAGGAGTATTTCCATTTCATTGGGTTATAATTTAAAGTTTGACTGGTGCTGAAATTAAGAATAATGAATGTCTTTCATTTCAAAACTAAATCACCCCAGCCTGAAATTTCAATGATTTCATTTACATTTCGACATTGTCTATTTGCAGACAACGAGTGAGCTTAGTGACAACACTGTGGAGAACTGATCCTGAGATTAAAAATGAACAGCAAACTCCTAATTTGAAGACGCTGGAAAAGTCAATGCCAGCTAAAATAGAGTCTGTGATAGAGGGGACAAAAATCACAACATAACACAGTTTAAAACAATTAAGCAGGTATTCAAATGTTCATAAAAAGGTTGTTTTTCATAAAGCTGGTGTAATTCGTTTTAAGGCCTGGGATGGATGCATGGAAACCAGTGTTGACACAAACCTCTGTGGCCATACATCAAGCACAACAGAGAGCTGTGGCCCTGTGCTTTTTTAGATCCTGCTTCCGTTCTCAATCAACCACCTTTTCAGACATTAAAATATACAAAGCCATGCATCGTGTACACTTGTGTAACATGTACACAAACAGTCTGTTTCCTTTCTGTTGAAATATGGGGTCTCTTTAAAAAAGAGAGAAAACATCTCTGCAGACATAATGTACACAAGTGTTCACAAACCTCCTCTGTTTCTGTGAACAACGGACGCTGCGTGGTTGGATTTTCCTTTCCATCACTAATTTGGGTCAGTGTATACAGAACATAGAAAAGATATATTTTCATACAGAGGCAACACACGTACCTACTAGTAAGACCCAGTTATTTCCAGTATTATAGGGGCCAACTTGTTCATGTAAGACTGCAACAACAGACAGATGATCATATATCTTATTTCTACTTCTTCTGCACAGCTAAATGGTCATGCTCTGCTCTTGGATCCCTGAGCATCATTGACCACAAAAAAATGCAGCAGTGTTATCATGCTGATGGTGGTTGAGATTACTTTGTATACTGAACAGAAATATTTCACTGCAGGGTTGCAAAGCAATTTCTCACCTGCTAATGCAGGTGATTACCTTTTACAACCTCCATGTTCCACATAAATAAGGCAACGAGTGGGTGGGGTTCAAAGTCTTGGCGTGCAAACACATGCTCACTCAAGGACAAAACAGAAGAAAGGTAAATAAAACATGACTTAATTTGATTTATCCTCGACTAAAATTTCACTTAAAGACTATAACTCATCAGGCCTGTGAATAAATAGCTACAAAAAACATATGAAAATGTTTCACGAGGTATGAATTTAATTAAGCTGAAGTTTTAGCTATGAAATATACAGCTGCTGCTTGTTCCGTGGCTAGTCCCATCTCCCACCTTTGGGTGCTCTGTATGTGACAGTTACATGTTCTCCTCATGTTGGTTCCCTCAGGTACTCCAGTTTCCTTTCAAAGACATGTGAGCTGGCTAATCTGGAAACTCACAATTGCCCATAGCTGTGAATAAATATGCTCGTCTGTCTATACTTGATGACCCGGCAGTAGACTAAGCCTCTTGTTGGGATGGCCTTGAAAGTGGGTGTAGAAAATAAATGACTGTATGGATGAAGGGTCAAATGAACCTTTTTGCTTCCAGCCCACACGCACAATCATGTCCATGAAAACGTTTACTGAGAGAAGTTTCTACATGGCAGACCACACCTTGTACAAGTCTGAAAGGTGAGCTTGTTTTGTTGTCCGGTTACTCCCTGCCTGCAGCTACTGTGAGACCAAAACCAGATACTTGGTAGGAATTCCCAGGCTGCTATTTTCACATCCAAGACACTTATACTAGCTAGGAACTAGTTTGGACTCATACCACACTACAAAGTCAGAGTGCGGTGCGTGCAGACTGCAATAGTGCAGTGATGTGATATGCTGGCTGTTTAAGCCTGCAGCATCACACCGGGTTTATTCTACAGAGATTGCATTTCCCATCACTTCCTTCACATCCTCTCTGCCTTTTTTTAAGCTTATAATCCTTTCTTTCCTTTTGTCCTAACCTCTGCCCTCATCCCTGAGACAGGCAAGTCATTTATGACGTTTATGTCAATGGACCCTCATTTCTCTCCTCTTACCTCTCCTCAATGCGAACCCAGAGGTCGTTAAAATGACGGTGCCTCTGTTTCTTCAGCTTGTTCTTCTTCTTCTTCTTCAACACCTTCTTCTCTCCTTTCTCCAGCAGCTCCAGGCTATCGGGTGGCAGAAGCATATGAGGTAACAAATCCTCCTCCAGGGGACGCCCCTGATCCTCCTCTTTGTGGGGGAGCTCATGGAGGAACGGCTCAAGGAGAGGGGATTCATCATGGTGGTCCTCCAATTCTGGTCTTGCTCTCCTGAATGATACCATCACAGAAACATGAGATACTTTTGAACAAAATAAGAAGAAACTGTCTGAAACTTTAATATGATCGTTAATATCAATATATCTCTAATAAGATGTTTCTTTTCCCACACCTGGGAGATAATTATACCCTATAATTAGTTTAGCTCTGCTGCAGTGACTTGTTGGTCGCGCAGACTTTGGATTTAAGATGTAGAGAAAGAACAGGTAGAATCAAAGCTGAAATACATTTTTTAATGCTGTTGATGTTGCAAGATCCAATATGCAGTGTAATAGGAAACATAGCCAAGATTGCCTGGAAAAACCAATTAACTGCTTGGAATGGGAAGTATGAGAACAAAACCAAAAATTCATCTTTTTGATCAAAAACACTCAGTTTTGATAAGCTGCTGGCCATCTCTCAGTAACTATCAGTAACAGTCACCATGCATGACAACACACAGTCTTAAATACACACCAGGCCTGGAATCAATCTTTTGTTTTTGGAGGCAACACGTTTCTTTCATCTTCATAAAATATGTGTATTGAAACATATTTAAACATGGACTGGTAAAAAGTTTAGTATTGGCTGCCCAAGACTAATTCCAGGGATTAACACGTGGCAGAAGTCATGAATGAGTCAGATGCAAGTTCATCTCAGGTTCATAATCCTGCATCAAACACTGGGCTTGTGTGTGAAAGGAGATTCACTCATTCATTCACTCGCATGCAAAACAAGATCTTCACAGAGATAGCCACCCGTACTGCGTGCCATGGTAGACTGCACTACATGCTTCACAGCAGGAGGTATTAACCCTGCTTAGAAGTTGGCCGTTTCAACAACACTTCATTGGTGGCCACTGGGGATTTATCTGCGGTGTCATCTATTTAGTGGGAACAGCAGAGGAAAGGAAATAACTCCCAAGGTATGAGAGACATCCGAGAATTATTGGTGTGTGTTTGTTATTCAGCTGCAACAAAGCTCAACAAAGCTAACTTTTATTTTTACAGTATGCATGAAATCCAGAGGACACCTCAGCTAGGTTGTGTTAATGTAGTTTTGTGCATCTGACTTTCTATATACATAATTTGTAAAATTATGAATTTGGTAAAGAAATAGACAGAAGTGTATTAGATCCACAAACTTAATACTCAAAAATGCAAGTATGTGTCCAGCTCAAGTAAAAGTACTAAACTACATCTAAAGGTTACATAATATAATAATATAATATCTTAAAGTAAAGATAGACTTTGATGCTCGTGATAACATAAATGTGGAATTCTAGTCCAGATGTGTTTCTATTATATATTATATTCTTAAAGATAAAGATTGTGACAGACTACAGGCGGTGGAACAGTTAGTAAAGGCGGAGCTTATTTGAACCACCTTATATAGCAACGGGAGGTTATTACAAAATGGAAACACTTAATTAGAATAAGTACCTCTTTGATTTTCCTAACTACAGTACGTCAATAAATGTAATTAGTTCCTCAAAAGCTCTAATAAAAGATACTTTGAGTAAAAGATACTCAACTAATACAAGTTGCAAGAAAAAAATGAATCGTCTAGTGTCAATAGTGCAGGTAAAACTATGCCATATTTCAAAGGGAAGCGATGGAACAAATACTCTCATTTAGAGAGCGGGTGCTCAAAAAAAGAGAATCACTCAGCGGCTAACTGCTGAGTGCAGTTTTTGATTATTTGCAGACAACACATTTCTCACAAGGGTTGAAGCAGAACTTAAACATCTGTTTTGGGTCAGCAAATGAACACAGACCAACTATGAAGCTGTGCTTACTTGGAAAATTATTTCCTATTTGAAATCCAGTCAGTGAAAAAGTTGAGAGAAATATATATTCCTGTCAGGGCTGTGAGGCAGCAGTTGCACTGTAAAATGTGGCCAGGACGTGAAACCTGACACCAATTTAAGTTATAAAATATGGGCCTCTGAGTTTTACAGACTCACGCTTCAAGAATCAATTGTAATTTGCAACAACTATGGCAAAATAATATAGTTCCTGCCTAGTTCTGTATCCTTAGTCACTTAATTTCCTAAATTTTCTGCCTCTTCGTCTTCCTTCCTCTGCGTCTTTTGCCTTCCGGGTCTCTTTCTGCTCTTTAAAGGAGAATTTTATACATTGACATCCACAAAATCAGCCTGTCACACTGAAAACCTCAGTTCTCAAAACGTCAATCAATAAAATGATTCCTTCATTGTATTTTTGAACACAATTTCTATATATTATTCTATACCAGTCAAAGACAAACTTTGGCATAGTGGATTTTTGTAGCTCTGGAAAGAAATTGTAGAAATGTTAACCCTTTAATAATTAAAAAAAAAAAAAAAAATTCTAGTATACTCCTGATAAAATGTCATGTCACTGAATTAAGTGTTAGTATGAATTAAGTGTGTATTTAATGGCTTTATAACAGTAAATGCACCTGTTTACGGGCTGCCCAGCAGGGGTGTGCTCTACATCGTATCCCTGGCGACGAAGGACATCAATGACGGTGTTGTTCCCAAGAAAATGACCTGCAACCAGCAAAAGAGAAGCGATGAGTTCTTTGCACAATTAAAGCTGCAGTTCTCTGAGAATGAGTGATTTTAATACACCTGCACAGCTCACTCATAAACCGCTGTCAACTGTAAATGCCAATTACATCATCATCATCGTCATCATCACCATGACATCTTTCTGTCTTTTTTCCTCCTTTCTTCCCCTTCCATTTTCATCTGGCTATTCCCCTTCTCCCTTAACTCTAACCTCCTCTCGTTCTCGCTCTGACCCTTTCAGCTAGGTGAAGTGGGGGCATTGAGGCTTCAGGTTGCCATGTCAAGAGGTCTCCATTCTTCCCCTCACTCTGACAAAGAGGAGCAGGGGCCCATTGTTTGGGTCTCCTCAGCCGTGGCACCAAAGAGCTGTGTAAACAATGAGCACTGGCACTTTAATCTGGCCCTGAGCCATTGACAGAGAAAGGTTGGTCCACATGTGTTATGGGTGCCATGATGCTGCTCCATCTCTAGAACTAATAAGTGTTTGCTGAAATCATGTCCCACTATGTGAAAAGATTTGGGAGGTAAAATTGTAAAGGGCTATGTCAACCTTCAGCGTGGTCTTCTTGACAAATGTGTATGGATTTGATCTTCCTAGAGAAAACAGGAACAAGAACCAAGCTTGATGGAACACAGTTTCACATTGAGTTTATTACTGGTGTGTTGAAAGAGAATAGCGTTAACTTGTTTGACAGTTTCTTCAGGTTAGCGTCCATGTACCTAATTTAGTTTCTCTCTAAATAGTCTCAGTGTTCCTCTTAATGACCAAAGCAGACGTGCATTTATTTTACTTCAAGCAGAAATCATTATCAATACAGGTGCTGAGCTAAATTGGTATTCAGCAGCCCCTAAAACTCCACATGAGCTGGAAAGCGAAGCAAGACAGCGAGACAGTGACAGAATTTTCCAGCCTGCCCACGTTTAGAAACAACTCAGTGTGATTTATGTGAGTTTACGTCAGGGGATTAAGGTGGGACAAATGGAGCTGTTCAGCACAATGTAGGGCCTCAGGAGGGTGGGCGGACATCAAAGGGACGTAATACCATTCACAATGACAGGCACACACGAATGGAAACACACACACACACACACACACACACACACACAAATACATGTGCAAATTGGTAAACCAACAGTTCTGTCAGCTTCAATGTGAGAAAATGAAGTATTTTGTTTAATTCCTGACTAAAAAGAAAAAAAAAATGTGTTAACAAGTCACAGCCTGTGCTCCTACTTTACACTGACTTAACAGTTGCTCTTATAACTTTTTTAGTTTTATTCCAAAATTCGTGAAACTGTGGCATGTCTTCTGCACACACTTTTTTCCACACTTCATTTAGTTTTCTCATTAAATGTGATCACTCATAAGTGTGTTTATGCAACTGTTTTTTGTGAATGGCAGTTCAAAAAGAATGTGTATCATACAGAAAATGTGAACCATACATTGAAATAGAATCTGCTGGTTGACTGATGTCATGAAAATGCTCCTTACAATTGTCACTTCTGTCTCTCTACACTTGGTGAAGAAAGAAAAGAAAACTGTATTTGTGTTCTGACCACTACGCCAATGTAAAACAAAAAAAAATGACCAGGCATATCGTGGTGTCATCATCATGTGTAGGGTCAAAGAGGACATTTTTCAGCGCTGTGACACTGTGACTCACTCAAGAGCCAAACTACTTCCATATTTCCTTTTCTGCTTTAGTACTTCCATATTTCCTTCGGAACAAAACACATATGATAATTGTGATAAGAATGCTGATGTTGTGGAGCTGACACATGCATATTATAGCATTCTCCTGCAGTGTATTAAGTTTGGTTTTACCACACTGGTTTCACAGATGTTTTCCGTACGTGGCTGGGTAAAACTTGTTGACTCACAATCACAATCAGTTTTTCTAGTTATTAGTTGTCTCACGGCAAGTCTAAATAAAGCGCAATTACCAGCAGTAGTGCACAGTCTTCGTGTCTTTTCTAATATTTGAAGTTTGTAATATCACCCATCTGTCCTTCAGAAAATGAACTGTTTTGATTTTAAAGTGATCTTGAGCCTTCAGTTTTTCCTTAGGTTCCCTGCATTAGCAAAGCAACTCACCTTCATTTAAGCACCAGGCCTCGAGCCCACAGTTTAAGAAGCACACTTCTGGAGTGACAACTGACATTTATTTCCACAGATTATTTATTCAAGCCAATTTCATACATTTTAAAATCTATCAAATGGGCCCAATATATGTTCGCCAACGTACAATATGTTCACTGTATGAATTTCCAGCAGCACTGAGACAGAAGAGATGGCAGAGATAAAGACCGGGGTCAGGCCTGAAAGCTCTCATTCACAACTAACTTCTCATTTAAAGCAGCGTTCGTACATGGAATCGCTGGGTTAAATGGTCACATATTAACTTGGTTAAAAAACGTATGCAGTTTGTACAGTCTACTGAACATATTTATAATGTGAGACTTTTCATAACAGTGGACATAACCAAGCCACTATTGATACTACAAAACAGAATATAACTGCAGCCTGGATTAAATGTGCCTTTAGGTTTTGTCTTATTATTTCTAGACATGATTTAAATCTCATGCTTCAGGGGGTTTTCAACATTAAGCCAAGACCATTATCTCTCCCCTAACTTTGACCACGTCGTTTACTTCAACATAACACACACATAAAATCCCTATTCACCTTTTAATTGCTGTGAACATGCATATAACAGTAGCATGATTTGAACATGTTGAGTCGAAATGTAGATAAATTTATCTCCATAATGTGGAGAGATGTTGCTGTGATCCAGACTCATTGAAGTAGAGCAGACATATTTGTTTCTAAAGACATTTCGGAGGTGCTCACTCTCAAACCAATCAGAACATTTTAATTATTTTTGCTTAAATATTACATATGGGGCATTCTCATTCATTTAAATTGAATCAACAACTAACTGAGGCACTGTGCAGAGCATGCTGGAGATCAGGAGAGTGCAGCAGAGCAGTGAAAGGGAGGGTTGGGTGGATTGGAACTTACTGATTTGGAGTCACGTGCTAGCGCTGTGATAAGCTGCATATTATGAATTTGAGTAAAATGAGTTGAGTACAACATATGTGGTTGAATCAGGTTCCTATTAAACATTTCCAACTGCTCCTTTTACAATTTGTGTCTTATAGAGTTGTCATTTATATTACAGCTTCAATGTGATCATCATCAATTTGAGTTAATAGTTGAAAAAAAGGAAACTAATGATGCATCTAAATGTCATAAAACAACTTTTTATTGTTCAACACCAAACCACCTCTCGCTACACCTGTTCTCACACAGAGGGATATCAGATGAGAACCGCTTTCCAGAATCAGTGGCTCAAATTAGAGAAAAACATATGGTAAGCTTTGCATGGCGTTCCACCATCAATATTTACATTACAACTTGTAACCAGGGCCCATGCAGCAGTTCTCATAACATTACAGCATGTTGGATAAACAAACGCAACAGGCAGCACCGAGGCCAATCTGGCCTCCATAGCCTTTACTTGCTGTTTACGTACGCATGTTCCTTGCTATAGTCAGCTGGCCCCCGACATCCCATAATAACAACCATGCAGCACCGAAAGAAACCTTTTTATTGAAGACGATGACAATAAAGAGGACGTCTTACTGCTTGGATGTAACTTTTATTGCCATGACACAAAGTCACAAACCTTAGAGTTGAATAAAACTTAAATCTGACCAATTCTGAGGTGATTTCTCTACAGTGCTTTTAGAAATAACATCATACTGCACACACAGACAGAGGGAGAGCAATGAACAAGACAGAGTTAAGCCATTGGTTCGCTGAGTCAGGCAAAACCTCACTATCTTCAAATGTCAAGGAGGCGCAGCCATCCATACTAGTGGCAGTCATGGCAAAGACAAGTAACAGGAAAATTATTGGTTATGTATCCACCAGAATAAAGATCACACAGTCATCCTGGTGTCTTTCAAACAATGCCAGCTACACACGAGGAAACACAAACTCTGCTTGCATGGGACCTCTTCTTATCCCTCGATAAATAATAATGTTTTATCACCTTGAAACACAGTCAGTTTTGCTGTCTCTTAGATTTAAACTTCACTTCCTATTAGTATTTGGTTGTAATTGAGAAACATCAGGCCACTGTTACTGCAACTGGAAATAGTCTTAAAACTGAGAATATTAAATGAAATACTGTGTGCTAGTATCAGTTTTTACTTCTTTATCTTTAATCATTCGTATTAACAAGTTAAAACAAAGCATCGAGTTGTACCAAAATAAATATCATATTTTGTGGAAATCCATCCAAGGACAGAAGAAAACATTGCACACCTAGTGTGGCTAAAGACACTGGGCGAAAAAGCAGATCTGTAGTAAAAAACGCTCTTAACCACAGTTCAACTACTAAGGTTTTAAGAGAAACTTATGTTCATGATGTTATGAACTTGGAGTGTTAAGACATAAGAGTCTCTTAAAGTTGTATTAACACAACTTTCATCCTTGCAGGCACCAAGATTTTCTACCACTGAATAGGTCATGGAAAAATCATTTAAAAAATGATTTTAGCCTGGAATCAATTTACTATGATGTTACTTGCAATTTTGATCCCAAGTCTCTGCAGGATAAGGAAACTCTAAATATAATATAGGGGGAGAGGCAGAATAAGTCAGTAGCCAAAACCACAAAGTGTTTGGTTTAATTAGTCTGCATATAAGCTCTTTTACTGACACTGGTTCAAACTATTCCAAAACCTGAAGCACGCTGTACATATTGTTTGCACCAAACTTTTGCATTTCCCAATTCTCCTTTCAAAAATGAATTATACCCATAGATGCTACTTGTGATTTAACAAAAAACAGATAAAGGCTGACACAGAACCGGAAAAGTTCAGTTTAAGGGTAAAACACTGAGTTTTTAAATCAAATTCCTCCCTCAATAGATTTCTGTGAATTATATCAGCAATATAAAAAACGCCAGCTGTGATACGGCTGCATGAGTTTGAAAGACACAAAATCAAGCAAGTCAAAGGCATGAATAGACCTCCGATCCATGAAATAAGCCTGTCTCAAGTCAAGCCAAAGAATGCTAACATCCCAACCAACACCAAAACATCTCTCTTTCTCTTTCATAGCGAGAGACATTCTTAACATCGGTTTAAAAATTGGCTGAATGCAAGAGGTCGGCACTTTATTGTAAAATTGATCCCAATCACGTCTCATAAAAAGACGCAGAGACAAGCAGATGCTCAAACAACAGACAGGATGTAGATACAGACAGAAAACAAGTCAATTCAAGACAGACAGAAGTGGAGACCAAAGAGACGAACGAGCACTGGAGTCAATTGCTGAACTGAAGACGGAAAGAAAAACAGCAACAGAGACAAAAGGAAAAAGGCATGAACAGAAACAGGAATGTGAAGTTGTCAGATGCCAGACTGTGATAACTGAGGATATGAGCATCCTGTAAAGCCTTCTACAGTTTAAGACTCAGACACTTCTGTGTGGAGTATATCTTCTATCTGTATGTCCTGACACGGTGCCCTGTCTGCTGTCCAAAACATAAGAGAATCTGGGACATGCACATTTTCCAACCATGTTTTATTTCCAAATGTCTTTATTCGAAGTTAAACCACGATGACGAAGTCTAGGACATATAAAACTCAGCAGAGATACATGCAGAAGGAAATACATCTGTGAAAACATTAGTCATTCACTTCCGTGATTTCTATAATTCTTACATATGAGGACACCTTGTTGTCTATCCTGAGGTTTTTGAGTAAAATGTATGCAGAAGGCATTTTTCCACATGCATGTGCTACAGGTTTATGTGCGTGAAAATTAAAAAGACAGGTTGTTAAACATGCCTATATTTTAATGACCTTGTCGTGCTCTGAGGTTTCTGTAATATGAATTATGTGTCAGTGTTTATAATTAGTGTGAAAACTGCCTAAGTGTCTGCGCGACGTTTCATGAGCTTGTGCTGAGCAACTTCAACTTTGAATTTATGCTGAGAATAAATGAGAAACAGAGCACATAAGAGGCCTGTGGTGTGAGGTTGTTTTTTAAATAAACCCTCACTGAAAATTTGTGGTAGCACACAGCACTTTAGAGCTGTGTTAGAGATTACATCTGTCAGGCTGCAATAGCCTCTACACTCTCTCAGTGCAGTCCTCACTTCTGCTTTCTGCGCCAAGACGTGGCGCGGGAACACACGCCAGCTTATTCACTACGGTCGTATGAAAGAGTGATTAAAGTTAGAAGAGTTTTACTTTTCTGGCAAAGTAAAACAGTGGACTGCCAGCTCGTCCACTGGAAGTCTTTTAAGTTTAAATTTAGTCTCAGGTGATATTCTTAGTGTTAAGGTGATTTTTTAAGCAGGTTGGGAGAGGTGGAGGGATACCTGTTCACCTGAACTTTGGTGGCTTAAAAGAGGTTTTCTTATATAAACTATAGATGTATGTAATGTAACCCGGTGAATTAAACTGTTCCTACTGTGGAAATAGAGAATCTTTTTTTACTTTTGAATTACTACATACTAATATTACATGAATTAAAGCCTAAGTAGATAGAGGTCAGTATTAAGGTCTCACAAGCTAAAGGGAAACCAGTGTACACTAAATAAATGGGATCATGCCTGAAAGCTGAAGGAATTTGACTTACGGTAAATCAACACAACCAGTGGCACTGATTTGAAAGGTACTGCACTAAAACATCGAAGTTGCTCAAAGAATTACGTTCCTGTGCAACTAAACTGCAATATAGATTACGTTTTTGTTGAGAACGTAATCCCTAGACGTCTGCATTGTCATCAGTACTTTTCTTGTGTCCCCACAAGAAAAGTACTGATTAGTATCAAACATATTTTTTAGGAGACAGGGATGGAAAAATCACCCAAAAGGAAGTAACTCTGGAAATTGAGATTTCTGACAGGTCAAAACACTTTTTGCTTGCTATCAACCATTCAGCTCAGGAGTGCTGACGCTAAATAGTTTTGCTCTTTGTTATTTTTAACTATACAAAGTGTGTTTTTGTCACACCTGCTAAAATCTATTCCTAAAGTTTGCATACTCAAACCCACTTCCTCTGAAAACACACTTAGGCCTGAAAGTCTCACATCCCGCTGTGAGTCTTCAGCCTTTCAACTGTCTCAGATCAGAAAAAGCAACAGTAAGGGAGGAATTATTTTTCTCAGATGTTTTCTCACAGAGCTTCTATATAAAACATGTGGCATACAGTGCAATTTTGTGCCTATTTTGTTTGATTAATCTGCACGAAATCATGTAGATGTTTAGTGAGGCCTGCATATCGTCTGGGATTGAGCTTTAGATTCTAACTACGAGCAGATCCACAGGATAGAGGCTTGTAAATCCTCATAAAGCTTTGGTTTTGCTTTTCCTATCTCATGCTATTGAAAAGTCAGTAATTTTTTATCTATTCTTCTCCCAGCTTTTGTTACTGTAACACTGTGTCCGTCAATTACTTATCTATTTAAAGCTAATTTCTCCATACTTTTACAGAAAGTCCCCTTTGAAAGTCACAAAAAAAACATCTGCACCAAGTTCACGTCTGAAATGAACTCAACAAAAACAAAAATCACCTTGTTCTGATTACAATCGTTTATTTTCTCCAGGTCTTTAGTGACGCAAAACAGAAGTTACTAAATCTACAACAGTAATTACAGCATGAGCTAATTAAAGCGGTGCATTTTTTTCCAGAAGATTTGTTGAGAGAAGCAGTAGCACAGGGGAAACCTTAAAATGTGACCAGTTTCTTTGTGCTTTGTCATATATCACAAGACCAACATAAGCTAATTTGAGTATAACATGTCCAACTAGTGCTCTGTGGCATCCCTGAATCCCGCCTGGCTTGTGACAGTATGTACACACTATGTACGGCCAACAAAACAGGGTCCTTCAAAGAGCGAACCAGAAAAATCTCTGCTTCAGCTTAACTAGAATGTTTTATCCACAAAGCAAGACGGAGAAGAGGAAGCTACAAATAACACAAGTAATGTTTTCCTCTGTGTCTTCATATCTTCATCCCCTCAGGGCAGAGTATTTCTCTTCTTTATAGTTTAGCCACAAAATGAAAAGGGACAGGTCCTTCATAACAATTCCATCTCTGGATCCTCAATAGATGCACTGCTGGTGTGCACTAGCTAAATATGTAATTTTCCTTTCTCTTTCATATAAGAGTGAGGTATTTCTGGGCCAAATGAAAGGTTAGCCCGTGGGCAGGCACATAAAGATCCAGGTGCATTAGGAAATACTGCTCAGTTTGAATGGGGTCAGGGGTGAGGAGTTCAACTCTTTCAATAAATCACAACAAGCTGTTGTGACAGGCGTTCACTGATCTGACTGAGAGAGAGAGAGGTGTGGACCGTATGAAATATGTCTTTCAAGTACAGAGACTGAGGCCTCGGTGACCCGATGAGTGCAACAAAATGTATATCTTTAGGTGCTTTTCAGTGAGCAGCTTTACAGCCAGTTTGTTATCCTGAATGGCTGACAGTTTTATCCTCCCATTTAAGAAGAGTCTAAGATGTAACAGACGACACCTTACAGATGCTCCCGACATCTTAACATCCTACTGGTTAAACGTTTTTCATGTTTATCCGGGCTGTATTTAGGAGCATAAATATGTACCTAAGATTACAGACACTTCTAAAGAGAGAAAAAAGATCAAGAGGAAACCTCACAGTCAGTCAAACAGTGACAGGTGGTCAGTGTGTCACGTGCCATAAAAGTAGGCAGCATCACCTCTGTCCATCTGGTGTGATAGATGCAGTTTCACCATATCAAACTGCAGCGTTTGCCTTTCTAGACTGTCAGCGCAACGGTGCAAAAGGCTCCACATAACCAAGAAATAACCCACGCATGTCTAGTTCGACTGTTGTACGTTAATCTGTCACTGATAAATACATTAAGTTAAGTTGTGGCTAGTGCAAAACAAACATGTTCCTACTGCTACTGCCGGCAGAACTTTTCATATGAAGTAGTCTGTATCTGACAAACTACTAATTAACTTTCTCATTAAAAAGCAACATACATTTTATTCATTTCAACATTGATTTTAAGTTTTATTTCAGCAGCTACACATCTGCATGACAGCTTGGTCTCAAAGTTGTGCGTACCTACAAGTCACAATAATAAGAACAGCACATATTAGGGAAACACTAAAACATTGTTTGCTCTATAGAGATTAATTGTAACGTAAAAACTGGCTGTAGCATAAACATGTCATTCAAAGCTAAGTCCGGCACTTAATCCAGGTTTGGCAAACGCTGCGCCCCTGCCTGGCTGCTTTCCTTCCGAGTGTGTGGTAGGTCTGGTCTGTATTTTAATGGTGCTGTATGACATGTGTGTGTACATGTCAGTGACTGCCCCAAACAGTTGTAAACTGGCTGTTTATGAGTGTGAGGTGCTGCGAAAAAGCACCTCGTCTTTGAATTTCACACCATTTGGGGGAAAGACTAAAAGCAGCGGTAGTGATGTGGTGGTGCTGTGAAAACACGCTGGAGCGGTTTTGGCCCAGGTATGTGTAAAGTCTGGAGACTTATAACAGAAATTAAATAGGAATCAGCATTAAAACAGAAAATATTAACACACAGAAGAAATCAAAATGTAATTTATATAAAAAGGTATGAAAAAACACACATGTAATGTATTTACTGAATTCTCTAAAGACTAGTTATTAAATAGGTTATTATGATCTTATTTCCCACTGTCTGAAAGTATCATATACCATATACTCCACTACAATTTCTGTCAACTCCTTAGTTAAATACGTGTTTACACCATGGTGTTTATGTCTGGCTGCACAGCAAACGTTTGTGTGGATGACAGATTATGATAATAACCATTTGTAAAACATTAGGTGAACCATACACCAGATCTTTCTGGATTTGTGTCTGATATTTTTGTTCTTACCTTCAGACAACATATAGGATACACGGGAAAGGTGATGTGAGGAAAAACCTTACACTAGATATTCTTTATTCTTTCTTTACAATTGTAATTTGGCTCTGTCAAGGTGCTGACGCCTAAACTGCAGTGGGCTCAGTAAGTACAGTGTATTAAATGACAATTTCCCCGCTCCAGCAGCAAGAGTTACCCACACACTGACAAGTCAAGGTGCTCTGCTTGAGTTATGACTTCATGTCAAACTCTGTCATAAGCCACAGCTCTCAAGGCCAAGCCATCCATTTACTACAGCCTAGCCACCTTACTAAATAGCTCAGTTACTCAGGGGTATTCACTTTAGCATGGCCCTACCAACCTAAATAGCTAAAGATCCACAGGCAAACCTTAATTGTCTGTGAAAAGAGTACAGTAACCGTTAGAGCCTGTCAACCAAACTGGCAATTACACCACCGCAAATATTTAAATTTGTGGTTTTGGAGTGGAGTTTGAGGGGAATCATGATGTGCTAAGCAGCTTGGAGCTGAGACTGAAACATGGATGCATTCAAGTGCAACCTGGAAAAAAAAGACAAGAATTTGTAAGAGCCGGCAGAAACTGAGCTCCCAGCCTGCGACGATATGTAAACACATCATTTTATTAAAGTCAAGAGTATCAGGGTATGGCAGGGATTATGAAGGGGAACATAAGTTCCCTGTATATATGGGTTTGGTTACTGTACCTATGGAGGAGAGCAATAACTGCTTCCATATGCCTGTCTGAACATATGGCACTTTTTCAACATCGTCATTTATGTTGAGTGATGGCCGTGGTATTTCAGACAAACACATGGGGGGAAATACAAATTTATAGGAGGTATTTACTTACGGTACAGTAAAGTAAAGTGAGGCATGACGATACCTTGATACACAAAGCGGTGTACAGTGGGGCAGGGGTTTAGTAAGGCACTGAAATAAGTGAAAGAACCATCGTATTTCTATATTTATGTTAGGACTAGAGCGCTTTACGCTATATAAGTTGAAATGCTAAAATGACTGCAGTTCTGTTGAAATTCAAACTCTTCCTGACAGAGTGTAAGGACTTGCAAATTGTATCTGTCAAAAGTGCTCGCCCAGACAGTCTGGAGTTATGTTGCTTTGCAAGAATAAGCAGATCACTGAGAGCCTGCCAAATTCCCAAACTGCCGTCAGAGCTTTTTTGTTCACAACTTTTTGCACTGGTATGTCAGTAAAGGTTGAAGCGATGGTTCCGTTACCCTACTGGGCCTTTTTTTGTTTAATTTAGCACAGACATGCTAAAAGCTATTCAGCACTTGGCAATCATAAGGAACTATGTGTTTCACAAGTTTGTTTTTTTCTGTATTGCATAAATACGCGCTCACGTTCAAACTGTACTGGGTGGTCATCATGCATAAACAATGTTGCGCGCAGCTCTTATCATCTCACAGCCTCTCTCTGTGTCCTCTCAACATGAAACTGAGCGCATGATGATGGGGGGTGGTCGCAAAATACAGCAAAGTAAAGGAGAACGAGAGAGGGGCATGTTCCTAAACTGACCAGCGACTGTTGTCTGACTGTTCCTGACTTCCTGACCAAGCTGTCAGAGGAAAAATACATGTCTAAATCTAATAAGGGCCCAATACTTGTTCCAACCACTAGAAAACACGAAAAGACAGAGGGAGAAAGAGTACACGTAAAGAGAGAGAGCAAGGGACAGATAGAGAGAATGTGTGTGTGTGCATATGAGAAATCATTTAGCGTCAGAAAATGTTAGGTGTGGTTTGGCATTGTGTGACTGTCAACCATTAATGCTGTCTCCATAAACAATTTCCAAAACCGCAAAAAAAGAAAAAAAAATCACATTAACACAAATAACAATGAAATAGGTGTGGAATTCAGTTTGTTCCAGTTATGATTAAGCATGATGATGTAGGCCTTCTACTAGCATTTTGTTTTTACCACAGCAGCACAGAATAACAATTATTTTAAAATATGCATGTTTATTCTATGGTGTTGTTGGCATAGACGCATTAGTTATCAGATCAAATGTTGTTGCAGTGTTTTGTTTTTAGGTCTAATGTCATTGGCACTGACAAACATATCTGAGGCATCCATAAACACTTAACCACCAGCACACCCAAGGCACTCTCATGCTGGAATCTTGTGATATCTTAGGTTTCCTTTGGCCAAGTGCAACTGTCATCCCACCAGGCACGAAAAATGAATAAATTACCATGTATAAACTGTTGTGCTAACTTGTTGTGGCAATAAAACATAAAGACGGCAAAAATGAAAACCCTCAACAATTTTCCACACTGGTCAGTCGGGAATCAGTCAGGAATCTGCAGACCAGCCCCTGCAGGCTATTGGGATTGTTACTCTGGAAAAGAAAAATGCTAAATATGTGGTTGCTCAAATCAAAAAAACACAAGCTAATTCCACTGAATCTGATGCAGTTGGTCTTATTTTATCAAAGTTTACAGCACTAAAATTCAAAATAAAACTATTGATTCTTTCCCAGTTTCTGTTGCACATCATGCCAAGTATACTATTTGCCAGAAAACACCCATTAATAACTGTACCATCAGTCCGATGAGACGTCTTTTTGTTCAGATTCAGATGAGATGGCCACTGATACGAGTGGTCCCACAGCTGATTGTAACAGGGATGTTGAGTACATCAACATAATGGGTTCCATTGTAGTGTGATATGATGTGTGTTTGACCCCTCCAGGGATAATTAGGGACACATTTCACTCAGGTCTGTCTTGGGGGCCAAGGCATTTGTGTGTGTGTGTGTGTCTGTGTGTGTGTGTGTGTGCTACAAATGCAACCTATTGCACCCCATCCCATTCCCTGTACATGGCGACCCAACCTGCCCTCCGTATGTCTAAGACTAGTGCTTCTGGGCTGATTGGCCATATCACTTTCACTCACCAGCTAACGCACACACACACACAGCACACATGGATAAATACACACAGAGGCGCACACCTTTTAGACCGAGCTCTTGTAAAGGCACCTCCTTAGGGACACGCCATGAAATGTACTCCTTGTTAGGGTTTGAGAGTAAATGTGTGTGTGTGTGTGCGTGTGTGTGTCTGCTTTTCCTCAGCTGTTTCCTGCCAGCTCAGAGACCAACAGACTGTGAAGGCCTCTCTCTCTCTCTCTCTGTTCAAAGCCTCTTGGTTTTCTGCTTCTAAATCACCAAAAAGAGGACATTTTGACAACATCATAAGGAAAATCTGACGTGCACCAACATATCCCATAATGATCAAAATCAAATTTAGTTGGAACCCACTCTTTCCAAATTGTCCTCTGCCCTCACTGCAAGTATTTGATAATTTTTGTTGAGGCTTTTAGGGTCTCAATGAAAATTCAACTTAGTTAACTGTGGCCGTAGAAAGCTTCCATTAAATGACACAGTAACACTACAGTTTTACATCTGAAGGCAGATTTATAATGAATAATGAATGAGTCTGAAATCATTCGCAACTCCCTGTATAGTACATACTAAGCAGTGAACTCAATGGTGGGCAGTAAATTGAGAATTTGTTAAGGTTATGATCATTCTCACTCAACATTCAATCACCACTAGAAAACGACAAACACCCTTTATAGTGCAATATATTTTGAGTAATTTTGTACACAGCAGTTCTTTTGCACGAGTGCCTGACTGTTGATATACATGCTTATATATAACCCCACTAACTTTATCTAGACTGAAAACCCACCTGAGCTAATGATTACCACGTAACTGCGCCGTCTTTATTACACGTGAACAATGCTGTGATTGAACAATCAAAGATCAAACAAACCAAAAAGACCCCCGCAGGACAAAGACTGTTTGCTTTAGAGATATACAACCCCCCAACCAAGAAACATGAATACACATACACTGTGAAACCACACACACAAATCCCCAGCCATCTACAGTTCACCAGACAACGTTGTGGAATCTTCTCCACCGTTATCTCTGCTCATTATCATCCCTGCTTTAACTCACGTCTCTTATCAGACAGGGGCTACTTATGAGGTTGTTCCATAGTTACACAGGAATTTAGAGTATTAATGTGTCATTTTTAAGGCGATGTGAAAGGATTCAAACAGGCCACATGTCTGTTTCTGCTCAGTCCTGAACTGATAAAACAATGTTTTATTGAGCGTCTGCTTCAGAGAAAGACTCAACATAACTCTGATTTATTTGTGACCCAAGCTGATAAAGACCATCGGCTATAGATCAGTGGTTAAGTCTGCTCAACCACTGATCATTTGCAGGCCAGCTTAGAAATGCCATTTAGTCTGGTTCACTTTGTGTTTAGAGTTACTGCAGATTCCCAACAAGGACATGGTGTCTTTCCAAAGAGTGATAGTGACGTTCTTTACTCAAAACTGATCACAAACAAGAAATCCTAAAATGAGGATCACTCCATATCTCCATATCATATGTCTATTTATGTTATATCATGTTATATTTTTTATATCTGAAAGAAGCTTTCCAGCCTACCGCACCAGAAAAACAATCAGCAAATCCCATTTTCCCAATTCATATATAAAATACAGTGCAGAAATGTTCTCTGGTGTTATAGAAATACTTTTTCTTCATCCCAGTTTATCATTTTCTCCTATATGTTGAACACCAACCTGCTCCGAAGGCAAAAAAGAAGCTCTTGTCCGGGTGTTCCTCTAACAGGGCCCTGACCCTCTTGCCCATCCTCTCATTCCTTTTATAAATCAGCTCCTGTCGGAAGTAGCTGTCTATCTCCTGGGCCGTCACCTGCTCGCTGGGGGGCAGTGTCACATTATTGAAGTTAGGGACCTGCAGTGGCAGAGGTGATGGTTAGAATCAGGACACAAAAAATAAAGAGAGAGATGAGATTTCACGTGTGTTCAAGAAAAATGAGCAGGAAACAACACATCACAGGTTGTTCTGAATCCATGAAATATTACGCTACAGAGAACAAAAGTGGTCAAGAGAAAATCACAGGCGCAAGGCGGGTGACAGGTTTGAAGACATGACAAGAACAGTGGAGAGACAGAGAAGGGCCAAAAGAAGAAATGGAGTAGCAGTACTACATAGAAGCAGCAGGGGTGTATGTGGGGGGAGGGGGGGTGGAAGGTCAGTCAGAGGGTTAGTGGTGAAGGTAAAAGGACAAGGGTCATGTCAAAATGACACTTAGCCTATTAACTAGAGTGAAAGTCACTGCTAGGAGAGATAAAATGATGCTATGACAGCAGACAGTCAAACAGTATCAGGGCCTGACCTGCGAGGTGTCATGATTAAAAATGATGGAGTTGAGATCTCCACAGTTGTAGTGTCTGATGAGGTCCTCGGTGGTGTAAGGGACCTGTAGACTCCCTGCCCTCAAAGACTCCTGCTGTAACAACGTCTGGTTGAGTGCAAAGATCACCTAGAATGAGAGCAGCCATTAATACCTCGTTACCCGGCTGGACGTTCGAAAACAAAAACAAAAAATATCACAGTCATGTAAAAGAATGTGTGTGGGTGTGTGTGTGTTGGGCTCTACAGTATATGGTCAGGTTGTGAATCTTATTAGTCCTAATGTTACAGGTTAAGGAGATCTGAACTGTAATAGAAAGGGTCTTGGGTTTTTCCAGCTCTAACCCTGTTCGCTCTGCTGCAGAAATGCGACTGTTGCGCGAGCATGAAATCAGCCGGCGTTTGGTAAGCTCACCGCCTCGGAATAGCACCACAAGGACACACAAACGCATACATGCACATACAAACACACACACAATGGCAGTGCTGGTGAGACGGTAACACATAAACCAACGCCACTTACCTCAACACATGGTCTCCCTCTGATCTCTCCACACACACACACACACACACACAGGTGGACCTTTCACCCTGCGAGCCACTGATGTTGAAGAAAGTTTGCATGGCTTATTTGTTTCTCAAAGGGAACAGTCTGTCAAAGTGAAGATGTGTTTTGTCAGCTGTATAAGTATGTAAATGTGTCTACAGTATCCCTGCGTTTTTCACAATTCACTGAGCATTTGCATATGAATTTGTGTATTTATTTATGTGTGTGCGGACGCTCAGATCTTGTGTCAGATGAATTCTGTACTGACATGCATACCCAAGCGGCTGTTATTTTTTTCATTTTCTGCTTTCTAAGGTGCTCTGATGACACTTTTCCCTTCAACTGGCCTATTGTGGGAGCCTGGATGTACAGAGGAGAGGAGGGCAGCATGGAGCAGATGCCTTCTTGTCAGAGGACAAAGAACCCCTCCATCACCCTCTCTTCTTCTCTTCTCTGCTCTCCTTCCAGCTTTCATCGGCCGCGCATCAAAGTGGCGCTCTGCATATGAAAAGGGCCCCCGTCTTTATGCCACGCAAATTAGCCTATCGCCGCCCCTCCCCGACTCATTTCACAAAAACACCCTCACATCTGTGCCACGTCCGTGAAGGAAGGCCCTCATCTGCAGGGTCTCCCCTTTTCTCAGCTCTCTCTTCTCCTCTGTCTCAGATTGCCATGGCTTTCAGCCCCTTAAATTATGGCTGTGAAGAGAGGAGGAGGGAGAGGAGAGAGTGGGACAGGGGGAGGATCAGTCAAAGCCAGATAAAAAGAAAGAGAGAGTTAATAAAAAAAAGTGGGGAGGTTAGGGAAGGAACGAGACAGAAAGAAAACACAAACAAGACAGAAGGAAACAGGAGCAGAGAGGATGAGTGAAAGAAAGAAAACCTTAACAAATGATTTCTTTCTCTCTGCTGTGATCCTCCTCTTAATGCACTGTGGGTCATTGGGTACATTTTCCCACTCAGCTCCTTTCATCAGTTCCCCCTGTTCCTTCTTCCCCTGCACTGCTACCCCCTCCAGCACGCACACATAGACACACCCCTTGCTGATATCAAAGCAAGCGGAGCCAATGAAAGTCAATAATTGCCCTTTGTCATGGAAATGTTCCCTCTTGTTGAGATGGAGTGAGGTGTGTGTGTGCATCCAGAGCAAACATCATCATAGTCAGATTCCCACATGTGGAGATTTGGAGTGCTCAGCGGCACGGCTCTTAAAAACGCTCACTGCTCTCGCTCTGGAGTCTAGAGTGTGCTGGCGTTGGATTGAGTCACAGGGAAGCGCTGTGGACTACGTTTGAAGAGAGGTTGCATTCATTTAATTTATAACTAATGGATTAGTGAGAACTTTAATTACAAAGAAAGATGGCAGCAATTTAGTTTTAAATTGAGTGGAAAAACAATATGCTCTAGAGCCAAAACGTGGGCATAATAATTAGAAGTAAGAATTCGAGCCCGTTGTATGAGCAGACTATTTAATCTGCACTGCATTGCAGCAGAGGTGCAGCATGAGGAGTAATAGAGCGGTCACTTCCTCTTTCAAATATCTATCTATTGTCTAAACTGCTTGTTTGAGGATGAGTCGGCAGAGAGGTCCATCTCAGGGCTGGCAAGTTATCAGTTAAGAGCCTTCATGTAATACATACATGTAAGTGAAAGGGATGATCTGTGAAGAAGTACACCACAATCACTTCTGACTCTGTAGGTCATTTTTACAACCCTCCACTTCTGAAGATACACACGTCCCACACACACATAGGCGGACAAACTAGGCCTAGTAAAAAGACACGGCTCAACAGCAAGCAGCAATCAAACGCACTTCACCATCAGTCTCCTTTCAAACTACTTAATCTCCCATTAATTTCATCCTCAACACTGCTGTCATCATCACCGTAAACATAAGAATAGCAAAGAACAGCTGATTTGAGGCATTCATGCAGCAGCACATGTTCTCTGTATATAAACGTGTGGGACGTGTAAACTGTATGCGAGGTCCTGTCACAGCGTGAATCTGGTGTAAAGATAAAGATAAACTCCTTGTATGGTGAAACCTTCTGCTAATCGAAGTGATTCTGATGTTACGCGCTGGCGCTGCACTAGACAGTGTTTGAGAGACTTCATTTCCAATTCAGTTTTAATAAGACACTAAAGAGAAGCCTGCATGTTTTTTTTGTAGTGTGTGAGTATGAGCAGAAAGTCATGTCCCTGGGGTTGGACAAGTGTTTCAAAAGTAGCTTGTCCACATTGTTGACAAACCCTGTGCTTACAGATGCACACACACACACACACACCCAGAGCACTTGCAAACAGTTCAATGAGCCTTGGCCACGAATCAAGTACAAATGAAGAGTTCCAACTGCTCCTCTGTTTCTTTCTGACTCTGTGATGTTATCAGAAAAATACAAAACAGACAGGGAGACGAGACATGAAGAGACACGAGAACGGAGCACGATTCCTACCAGAACTCATCAGAGAAGGAAGCAGGGATTATACCGATGAGAGGGATGTGGGGAAAAAAAGAGAGAGGCACACAAACAACAAGTGCTGTTCTACAGATGTTCTTCTGGGTTCTTTTGTTACCTCTTGGATGACTCCTTGCTGCGCTCTTTGGGTCATACAGTAGCTTGTGGATAACGCAGCAGCAAAATTTAAAAAACTGTTTCTTAAGCAGGTATTCACTGACACATTCACACACACAAACATCTGCACATGTTAAAAACATCTGTAGATAGAAATGTTTCATCACTGCTCAAGTGAGCTTTCACTTTCTGGCTGAGAGCTCACCATTGAAACACACACACACACACACACCTGCCAGGTTGAGTTATCTGCGTTGTTTCAACAATCTGTCCTCCTCGCCCTCTTTCACATCTACCTCGTTTCTTCACCTCTCCCCCATTTGATTTCCTCAACTCCCTACTTCCAGCTACCCCTGAGCACATTTCTCTTGCTTTCCTCTCCCTGTGCTTACACCTCCAGTCTCACTCCCTCATTCCTCCTCCCATAATTTCATCCCTCCCTTCTTCTCCCCTTTGATCCTGTACATTCTCCTCCTATCCCTCCTTCCAAACCATCTCTCCCTCCCTTTCTCCCTCTCTCCTTTGATCCTATACATCCCCTCTATCAGTCAGGTCTTTTAAGATTTGACCCTTGCATTCCTCAGGTCACTAATGACCTTCCCTCGGTGTGTGTGTGTTTTTTCATGCACGTAAGTGAGTATACACATGTACAAGATTAGGTGTTTTCCCTCTGTGTTTGCATGTACATGTATGTATCTGTCCAGGTATACGTGCATGTGTGTGTTGTCGTGGATTACTGCAGCATCTGCAGACTTTAAAAGATGGGTGTATTAATATTGCAATATAGGAGGGAAACAAAGAAAGTAAGGGTCCATGATTTCCCATACAGGAGAAAAACAAAAAGTGAAAAAGAAGTCACACAGGGAAACTCCCAGGCCTATATCTTTTGCTCTTCTTTTTGAAAGGACAATCCATCCTCCAATATAACTGATACATCCTACTGCTTTTGATGAATGTTGACATGAACAACTCTCTTCCATAGCCAGGGAGCTGAGGTGTGTGTACACACAGAAAAAGTTTCTCTCTGTTCAGCATGTGCCTGTAAACATACATTTACACACGGCCGGATATGGAATGGTTTATTCTTGATAAAACATTGTTTTGAATCTAATAAGACAATTAATCCTATAAAACACCAGAAAAGAGAGGCTATTAACAAAAAGTCATTCATAATGACTTTAATTTATTTGAAACTGAATTTATTTGACAGTTTATTTGAGAACGCTCTTACTGTAACAAAAACAACTCTTTGTGCACAGTAATTTTACTCCAATTTAAGTGTGCTTATTTACATAGATTTGTCTTCATTACGACTTTAACTATCTCTATTAGGGTAACAAAATGATAATGATAAAAAATTAAGGTCTTTGGTGTTTTTAAACATGGCTAGAGTTCGCTGTCCAATAGCTGTGATTCACTACATTCGCTAAAAGTAATTGTTTGGGAACCACTCTCCAATTTCACCATAGTAAAAATAAACTCTTCACACCCCTGGATCGAATGTGCTTATATTCACAAATCACGGAATAATAACTAGATTTGTAGTCATTCATTTTTTGTTTTTACACCAGCGCACCTTATGGGTTCCCATAGCCCACTAATACACACGTGTACTTTCAACAACACTATGGTGAGGTGGGTCCTTTCCCTTAAATGAAAGTGACACATTTGATCCACACTGATCACACAGAGCCCTACACACAAACCGCATTTATATGAAGTGGTGAATACAGTCCTGCTTCTCTTTCTTTCTGTGTTCTCTGTGTTCTCCTCCACACCTCTCTTTCTCTCTCTCTCTCACTCTGTAAAAACATTCTTGCATTTACCTTGGTGCCTGGACGCAGCCAAATATTTAGGCTGTCACAAGGAATCAGCATCAAACCAAATGGCTAGTGGACTGAGTTGTGTGTGTGTGGGTGTGTGTGTGTGTATTGGGGATTATGGCAATTGAAATATCAACTTCTCAAAAACCCCACTATAGTGCAGTTTCACTACACCCCAAGTAATCTGTGAGTGTGTGTGTGTCCCAATTAACTCATGCTTAATAAAAGAGGCACCCATATAGTCTGATACACATAGGAGAAATAAAGGCTCATAGCCCATTAATTGAAATAATTATAGATATCAAATAAAGATATAGCAGAAATGCTAAATATTCGCTTTAGAATTCACACAAAATCATACAAGACACGCTATTTATCAGTGATTAAAATAATAATAATAACCATACTTTAAGCTTGTATAATAATAGCATAACTTGATTAGAGTGTAATGAATACACACAGTTAACTACTAAAATCTGTGTCATATGATTAATTAAATAAAGCACAAACAATAAAAAAATAACTCTTTCAAGCCTAACAACACACAAGATCTAATTCCCTCACTATTAAGTACACAAATAAGAGTCTGATTAAGCAACTGTTCCAGCCTCTATCTCTGTCTGTCACTCTCCTTTTTACACTTTTTATTTCCCCCACACACACAAATCCCCACAGAGCAACCAGCCAGCCACTCAGTCCATCAGTCCACTAAGACACAACACAAGAATCTTGAAAACACAGTGAGCCACAAGGAAAACAGCCATCAATCTATCCAACTGTCTGCTGACTGAAGCAACACTGTTAATCTCCAGAACAACACTGCAGAGCTGTTTCATGCTGCGATTCAAAGCAATACAGCTGTGAGCACTTAGCATGGATACTCGTGCACCATCCAGACTTTATGTTGCGCGTGTCATTGTGTGTGTGTGTTTCATAATGCAAACAGATTAAATAGGGTAAAATGGATTATGATGTTCCATATTCATGCTGGCAAAAATGTAGTCATACTGTATTCACAGACAAAGAACCATCGTCAAAGACTCAGTGTGACCTGCTCAGTGTCACCTTTAAATAACACACACACTTCCCAAGAAATTCCAAAAAATAAATATTTTGAGGCTCAAATTCAATCCCTATGCTGTCAATCCCAAGTAATAAAACTAAATCAAGTGGTAAATTCATTTGGTAACCTTCATATATCACGGCATGGAAAGGAAGAAGAACACATACATACATAAACACAGCATCACCCCTGAGGTCAGACAGTTTGACCTCTCCACCTCTTCAAGACTCTAGGTCGCTAATGGACTTCCTACACTGACCACTTCATTACTGAGGTCACATAAATAACACTGTTAAAACACTATCATCATTTTAGGAATTGTATGGGACACAGATTATGTTACAATACCTCAAATATGAAGAAAAATACATTATTCATGGTTTATTTGCTCTGAACACTAAGAGCAGAAAATGTGTTTTGTTATAAGTCATACTTTAATCAAACACTTAATTTTCATTAAGATATGTTTAAATTGTTCAATCACACTTCTGAATTTAATTTGATCTAAGGTATCTTGTGTTAAGTGTTAAGTTAAGTATCTAAAATCTCTTCTACATATATAACATTTTCTAAATCTTTGACTTTGTTCTTGTGAATTGTAGCGCTCTACTGCTAGCAATGGTTGAATTGTACTTGTAGTTCGCACCATTTCGAGAAATCGGGGACCAAAAAACCCCTATTTGGTGAACACCAGGAACACCATTTTGAAATAATTTTTAAATATTGTCACCTTTTATCTACATAAAATTTTCTTTAGCTGAAGAAGATAATTCCCCATAGCAGTCCAGAGCAACAATTTATAAGACAAACAGAAACATACATAATGTTTTCCTGTATATTGTAGTTGTTCTGTGTGTGTGGGATGTTTTTAATCCATATAGTTCCTTCAAGACACACATTGCAAAGACTACATGCTCTCAGCATAGGACACACAAAAAAATCAGCAGACAGCAGCGCCAGAAATAAATCTCAAATTTTTGACTCTGCATAAGTTAGATAGAAAGAGACAGCAGGCATCAAAACCCACACAGTGCTATTTACGAGTATCTGCAATTCCCCTAAACCACTGGCTTAGAATCTCATCCAAAGCACCACTGGCAAACAAAACTGAACAGGCCACACATACACGTAACCATGCACGTTCACATTAATATGCATGTAAACACTTTCCGTCAGGTTACATCAGTTCACTCGCGTGTGTTTATGTCATGGAAAAAAGTGTCCAAACCATCTAAGAATTTTATCTATTGATGTGGTGAAAGACTGATAACTAAAAGAGACAAAAAGCTTGAGTGAGATATACAGAGGACAATATTTAGGGATAGACAGTGGGAGGAATGAAAGACCTACACAAATAAAAAAATATAAGACGAAGGTGGAATGATGAAAAGACAGGAAGAAAGCAGGACAGAGAAACGAGAAAAACGGTTGTTGTTCCTCAGACATCTGCCACGACCCACATTCTCACAACCACAGACTTTTAAATAGCCAACAAAATATGATAAACATCCAAACATCCTAAATGTGTTTTGAGTTCAGTTTTCAGAACCTCTTTCCCTCTTGCATTCACTGAAGACGGGACACTCAAACATTATCTTGTCATGGGAGGTCATGACAGAAATGCCAACTGTCAAAGCTGCACAAATTATACTAAAGAGATGCTCACTTATTTTAGATTAGAGAAGAAGTGATTCAGAAGATCATTCCCTTGGGGAGAAAAGGTTATTATATCCAGAGTGGTTAAAAAACCATGAAAGTTACACTAAAGTTCCAAAATCTGCTGTTAAGAACACTACCTGTAAAACTACTCCATGAAATAATTCATGTCTTCAGCTGTGTTACCATCATTGCAAAATGGTTTTATAATGATCAGTTATCCTCTTATTTCAATCAACTTCCATTAGCAAACATAATGTGCTATTGAAAGATGATACTAATGATTGTTTATTATAGGCCTCTGTATGTTTGTGTCAATATTTCCTTAAAAGACACTTTCGATATACAACAGTCATTTTTAATATAAACTTTTTTTACACTGTATTACAGATTAGAATAAAATTTAAAAAATCTGCATAGTCATTTCTGTCCAAACGTTTGACTGGTAGTATACATAGAGTGAAACAGGGTGGTGAAATGAGCTGAGAGGCCAAACAGCAGGTTTTATAATTTCATCTACAGGGCAGACAAATCCCCCAAAATACTATCTTTGGGTAATACAATGCTAAAATCCTTTATCCACTGCATGGAAGTGATCTTAGATAGTGGTAACAACCAGATCAGAGCATGTTTATGTATGTGTTAAGCTGACGTCTGGGTGTGTGCAGACAAATGCATGTGTGATTATTACATTCTACAGACACATCTGCGTGCTCTTCTGTAAAGAATCTGCTTATATTAATCCAAGCAACATACTTTTCAGTGGCTGGTACTAAACTATTTTGTCATTGATGAAACTCATTGTAAAGTAGTACCATCAGTGTTTTGTTTGTGAGTCTCCTGTTTTGGTTTCAGTGCAAGACAGGAAAAGAATGGTGGAGGGGTAAAATTTCACGTATGCAACACAGTTAAATATAGGCATAGACATGTATAGAAGAAGATAACGCGGTACAAAGAAGAAGTTATGATTATGTCCCTAAATAGAAACAGGGTTGTGTCCAAGTCAGAAACATTACTGTAGATGAAAAACACAGACACGTGTAGTGCCAGAAAGATGGACGGACGTGCAGGAAGAAATACACCAGACACAAAAACACAACCACACACCACAGGTTTATACAACTCTCTCCTTTACGGGTGCAAAACAAGTCAGAGCAGCGGACCATCACATTTCCAATTGTGTTCAGACCAATATCTGTCTGACAGCCAAGAAGCAACAACAGTTAATCATAATGAAATGTGTTCCACTGAAAAGATCTTATCTTAAGGTTCACAAAAATGAATTCAACTGCTGTTTTCCTACATGGCAAATACCAGCACATTCAAGCTAAAATAAATCTTTTTTGTTTGACTCTGTAAGTCTATTAAACATTTCAGTGCATATTTAACACCCTTATGATATTTTATCACTCAATTGGCTTTTGGCTGGAAGAGATACAAAACATCTGCACCACAATGACCTGGTCAGACAATTTAACTGGGCAGTATGGTAATATGTAATGCATCGTGGTGGCAGAGGTAAAACAACCCTAAACCAGGGGCATCTCACAAAACACTGAGGCAAAGGCTAGCATGTCCAAAAAATAGCTTTCCAAACATTTTTGTCAACCTGACATTGCTTGTGTTTTAAAGAACTTAAACAGAACTATAACCAGTAACATTCAATCACTATCAATAATTGAATGGCATTGAGTTCGCTTTAAAATGTCTGTTTTGTATTCTGCTGTCCACATCTAAATGATGACCATGCATCCTCCACTGCATTACATTTAGTTGCCAGACGAGCCAATAACAAGAATGCCAGTAAGCAACTTTGCAGTGCAGATAAGTATATACTACAGAAACTCCCCACTGTGTGTGAGCTGAGTCACTCTGAAAATGTTCATTCTCTTAGACCTTAGTGCAGCTTAAGGGAAATGCTAGATGGCAAAAAACTTACTTCAGCTAAATGACAATAAAACAGAAGTGGGTATTTGAGTGCAGAGTATTCACGGTCTCTGCCCAGTGTCTGTGCGCTCACACAGCTCTGTGACGCTTGGTCCTCATCAGGGGTCAACGAGAAGATTGCAAAGAAATATTTACCTGTTCTTTTGCTTTTTTAAGATTTGTCCACATGTAAGCACCACGGGTGCCCTTGCCAAAGTGCTGCTCTGTGCAATTGCCTATTTTTCTCATATGGACACATCAGCCACTGCATATAGTCACAATTAAAAGTTGCCCTTTGACATCAGCCGTAAAGGTGATGTGGCTCACGATAAAATTGAGTGCTAAGTTGGTACATTATTGAATAGATATAAGCTGGACGGTATTTATCTTTTCTCTCTTCTACTACACTCTTCTCATATCAAAGTGACTGAGCAGTGCTGAGCAGACACAGGCAGGCTGTAGTGAATTGAGGACTTTTGTGTAGGACTCTGCCCCCTGCATCTTCGCCCTGGTAAATGGCATTGCTTCGCAGGAATAATAGTAATGTGTTATTCATCCATCAAAAGACAAGTAAAATCATTACTAGGTTTCCCTCAGTGATGATCTTCAACAAGGCTGGACTAAGATGCAGGGAAGATGAAGGTCCAGCACTTTCTGACACAACCAGGAGCATTCCAGAGTCCATGTGGAGAAGGGAGGCATCTTTATTAGTCCCTAAACAGTTACGTACGAGCAAAATCATTAATTTCTCATTAAATGACCATCAATGATATTTCAGACTGTACTTTAATCAGGGGAAATCACCATCAGGGGCAATTAGACAAAATATTATCTAAAGAATTTTGAATGAGTGTTGCAAATAATTCTGACTTAACACCCCACAAATCACTTGAAATGTGGACTGTGCTCTATGCACACAGGTAAGTGAAGAATAACATTTTAAGAAAATTAATACTAAGGCCGGAGACCCCAGCATGAATACCCGCATGTATATAGACCTGCGTCTATCTCAACAAATTCAAACAGAAAAGGAGCAAACTTTTAGCTCCAGCTGCATTAAAGTTAATATGACTGTCACATTGTCAATGAAGCATCTAAAAGCATAGCATACGTGGTAATGTAGTGTTAAAACCGACTAATATTACCATGGTACATCACCTATTTAACACGGATAAACCATGATAGCACACTAGCTTGCGGTTGGTATTAGCCACGAGCTAGCGGTCTTCTCTGTCCTTATCCGGACTGATCAGCTCAGTAAAACACTGACACTTACTAGTTTTCTTCAAATATCCGTCCACACAAACTCCTCAGCGCGGTTATTGTGAACGTGGAATTTTAAGCCCCGCCCCCTCTGACAGTGACGTACCATGTTATCTTTGCTAATCACAAAATTGCACTGCGCAACATCACCCACCTGTAAAATATTCCAGTTTGGGGTGAATTTATAGGTACCAGTCAACACATCTGCTGAAAAACAGCAAGGTCTCACAAACCCTTCCTGTCTGGTGCTCAGCTGTGAAATTCCACTAAAGGCACCAAACATCTGGACTGGAGCCAGAAAATGAACTAAATAGTTATTCCTCAACCCATTTCTTGTTTTGTCAAATACATTTCATATTACGAGCATCATGTGAAGTTAGAATTGTGCATATGACATTGAGCTGATTAATTGGTAATGTCTTTCTAACACATTTCTGTATGTATTAAAACCACAGGCTCTCTGCTTTTAAGAAGGAAGCACATGCTCAAACTCTTTAATTAAACTTCCTATGTACACAAAGAAATATGATTGCATTTAACCCTGCCTAATTGTTGCAATCACGAAGAGGAATACAATTAAACCCCAAATAACAAAGGGGCTGCTGCACAAAACCTTTCTACAAGTTCCAAGTGAGGTAGCACAACCTATTAATCTTCTGTGTTGGAACTTGTGGGAAACTGTGGCCTCATATTTGCTCGGCTGAATTCCAGCCAGGTTTGGCTCATTCTACAGGTGGTAGAGAAACTGGATTTCATCCAGACCAGACACAGACCTGGCCAGTACATGGAAACCATAAGCATAACAGGAGCAATTTATCAAACCTCATGTCAATTTTTTTAGAGAGATTAATGCTTATTTGAAAGCTAAACCCTCATTTTATTTATGTTTTAAGTGATGCTCTGCTTTGTTTAAAACTGTAGGCTTTTAGTTTTTAAAAGTCAAAAACATCTTCATAATGGTCATGCACACAACAATTCTTCATTTGTGTCACAATTTATTTTAAATTTGATACTAGTAAGTACATTATCATTCTTTAGAATGAAGTTGTCTATGTAGAACTAATAGAACATTAGAAAGCTTTGCACACTGTCTGACGTCTGCACACAGGTCACTACCTCAAGTAGCTGTGATAAGATCACAGCTATCTGATTCATTTAACACTAGACTGTCAACAAAGGCATTAGGCCTTTCACTGCTGATGTGTATCAGCATGTCACATAGATCATTACTCTTCTTCTCTGATAGCTATCATGAACACAGCCACCTTTTTCTGGTAGCATGTAGACACTGAACTTCTTATCGCACTGACACCTTAACATAGTTTAAATGCTTTGTATCTAATTCTACAGGATAAATTTTAGAGCTCAGCAACTCCTATAATAAAGCTATATGTATACTGGTAAATTTCATGCATTATCAGACCAATTTTAAATGTTTAAATGTATTATCAAGTGCCAGAAGTAATACATACCATTGCCAAATCAGTGCTAATGTTATTTAAAAAAGACGTAACTGAAGATAGGTATTAGTCTTGACATAACAGATGAGATCTGCCTGCCTGAACTTTCAATGAACTACTGTTATTTTGAAATGAAATATAATATATATATATATAATATGATATTTTAGCTTGAAACTCTTGCCTACAGAATCAAGTTGTTTCTGCAAAGTTATATTTTATCCATTACACAGAAACACATGTATTCCTTTATCCCTAATTTTGATCAGTGCCATGCATATTCAATACTGACTGCTCGTATTTTAGTAATAACAATGAAACCTACGGTCTCACTCACATTCAGCCTAGAAAAACCTTACATACACAACAATAGAAGGAATGATGGCCACAAAACAAATTGAAATTAGCATCTTAATGACCATAATAGCTCTAAGGTATAAACCTACATTAGCTTTAAATGTGAGAAAGCTGCTGTCAGTGAGTATTAAGAACACTTGTAGAAGCTGAGCTTTTCTTACTTAAATTAAGGCAGAGGCGTATTTTAAGATAACACAAGCATGTTTTCAGAGTTTTTCTAAGAGCTGTTTCTTCTCTGTGAGGTTTCACAATCAGATGTTGGAACAGTGAATGGAAACCTTAAAAAAACACTTACAAAGATGCATGTTCACTCATTGGAAACTACAATGAACATTTCCCTTCGTTTTTTAAGTAGTTTTTTTTTTTTCAATGAACTGTTTGGCTTCACTGTAATTGTCATCACCGTGACTAACAAAGGATGTAAACAGTGGCGGCTGGTGAAATATATATATTTTTTTTTTGGGGGGGGGGCACATTTCACCACTAGTAACAAAAAAATTCCCCTCAAAAAATGCTAGTATAAACCAAAGCACCATTATTATGTGTCACAATATTAAATTAACGTTAAAATACACTACCTGGGTTTTCTGTCATTTACTATTTAAATATAATTAAATACTGAATCCAGACTCATTCCTTTTCTAACAGCTGACAGAGGAGGCAGGAAAAACAAACCAAAGCTCTGGTTTCAGGACAGACAGTTAGCCAGGACTTCTTCTCAGACTCTAATTTCTCCCTCTGTCTAATATTAGTTATTTTTATGTCCGGCTGGTGAGGCCCACAATCTTTAATCTTTTCCTGCAGGGTTCTTCTGTGAAACAGTTCAGTGAAGCTTTTCTAAAAATATTTTTTGACACCGTGATTGCTATCTTCTTCTTCTTGTGAGACTGGTGGGGCATCTTCCCAGCGTCCTCTATTGACGGGCCACCACTGGACTTAACAGTACAATATATAATAATAATATCATAATGGCAATACTGAAAGGCTTTTTATAAATGTGCAGACTTTACTGTGTTGTTTCTAATCTGCCGGTATATATATATATTGTTTTTTGTTTTCATCAGCAGTTGTGTGCACATGTTTATTTAATAAATGTGCATTAATGCAAAGTACCAACCAGACATGTATATGGGAGCAGAGCAGAAACCAAGTTATAAGTCTCCCCAGCCTGCACAAGTTTTCATGACCTGGTGTTAAGTCAGAGAGACAAGCTTTTAAATCCCTACTTTAGCTGCAGAAGCCAGCATTACACAACCAGGAAAAGCCTGCAGGCGTCTCCAGAAGTCAGATTCTCCTCTGCTGGAGTGCATTACAGAGTAGACTTTCGAAGAACTAAGCTCTTTTTCTCTTGGCACACAGTTGGCACAATCCAGCTGAATCTGATCCGCTTACAATAAAATAAATTTGAAAAACAAAACAATGCAACAAGGGGACTTACATGGGAACAGAAAGTTTTGTTTTCAGAATGACAACATGATGTGACAGAAGTGTGGGGAGGAGATGTGTTGGTCAAAAAGTATTTAGAGGTGAGAAACAGATATTGCAGCATTTTATATATGTGAAAAGTTTCTAGTAAATACGGTTTATTACAAAAGTGCAAGTGCTATTAAGTTATTACATTTTAAGAGACTCGTGATGTGGAGATTGATCTCACCTCAAACTCTGAAGATTATGGGTCTGAGTGTAAGATTTGCTTCTGAATCTTGAGTTAAATGAAAGACGGTTTGTGAGCACATCACAGCTCCTACATTTAGTTTTCATTTAATGATTGGGGTGTGCGTAAACTATATAAAGCACATCACAAACTACTTGTTAAACTATATTAAACATATTTTCAATTTATAAGTAAAAATGTAGTATGCAAATGCAAATACAGACATCAGTCCCTATGAGTTGTTCATACAGCAAACAAATCAGACTGATGACCTCAATACCATCTTTGTTCAGTAGTTTTCCTTCATGATGACATGTTGACCGACTCAATGCTTCATTCGCTGTATACAAAGCTTTGGAAAACGGGGTTTTGAAAGTGAGAGGAGCTCTGCATTATTGTCTCCGGTGTCACGTAACCAGACAGATGGACAGATAAAGTCTGAGGAAATACCAGACATCCAATATGGGACTGTTTGGTCAACAGTGGGGAAGAAATCAAGCACCTCCATGTGACATAAACTGAGGACTCAAAGGAAGCTGTGATGATTAGCTGGAAATCCAGCCTTAAAATTGTCTATATACATTTGTATACAAATACAAACATTTGTTAATACCTAAATCTGAACTTTCAAAACTTGCATACCCAGACACAAACGAGTATAATGGGCAAATTTACCTCAGCTAAAACTATTTGCATGAAGCAATTTGATTTAAAAAAAAACAAAAAAGAGTAATAACTGGAAAAAGAAAATGGCTTACTTAAATTTCTTAACACCTTTGAGCATAATCATAAATATGCAGTTGTATGAGAACCCTAACCGAGCTGAATATGTACCAAAGACATCAGACAGAAAACTATATAATAAGCTATACATGCACTATTTCTGTAAGCAAGTGTTTGTACATGTTCCCCCCCTCATCATCACCACTCTCAGTTAACCATTTATTTTCATCATGGAGGTGAAGATTTCCATTCAAGGACCACCTCTTTAAATTAGTTTGCTTAAAGCACTGTGGGATAGACAATAAGGAACTGTCACTGAACTGTCTGCAAAATCTAAGTTCAGTAGTAATTATTATTATTAGGATCATGATAACACAGAGAATTGTAGTTTCAGGATGCTTACATATTGGGACAGCATTGTCCACTTAGACTAAAAAGGTTTATTTGAGCTCCTGCAAGACTCTGCTTTGTCCCATCCCACGCTGTTCTGATTGGCCAGCTCATTATGCCCACTAAAACAGCACATCCTTCATCAACAATTTAGCCACAAATCTTGCAGCATACAGGAGCTGTTTATGAAGTGTTGTGAAAAGATAAAAACATTGCATCTGCATCTGACATCTGTTGTTGAACTGTATCTGTTCTTCTTTTCTATTGTTTTTTGTTTCTTTGTGAAAAGTAAACAATATACATTTTTCTTCATGTGCAAAAAAACCACTGTGAGAAAGTTATCGATCTCTGCAACAACACTCAAAATAGCGGTAGTGAAGCGTATGTGTGGTGTACGTATCGATAGCCAGTTAAGGATTTTCACAACACTTGACTCCACCAATGTAAAGCCTTAAGAGAACAACAAGCTTCATGTAAAAGGTCAACAAACTGGTCAGGCTACTACCAGCAAGGATGTAAACCCCTTTACATCAAGCATTGAGCCTCTGACAATAGGCACCCAACATCACAGGTATATATCTGCCATCAAAACACAAAAAGCATAATATGACCCTTTTAAATCTACTGACCACGCAGAGAGATTTGCACTTTGGCTGTAACCAAATACACTACGGAGTACTGAAGTTACAAGATTGTCAAACAAACATAAAGTCACGTTACTACTAACGGAGACCAAGTCATGTCTTCCTTCCTTAATAGCTCTTGTTCTGATCTCATTCTGCACCTCAGCTGTCCTCGTTCCAGTCTCTATTGGTCATGAATGGACCAAATGAGCTTCAAACATTCTTGCCCTGTTCTCATACACGTTCACTGAGACCTGTATTCATCACCTCTCCATGCACCATTACTCCCAGTGATGGGAGGAAAGAAACAACACTTTCATTAGCAGATCTGCTCCACTGAGGTGTGGAATGTCCTGTGGGTTTCCAACAACAATGACAAAGAAAGCTGGCCTTCATGCAGCTATTGTTGTCCTCAACAAGCTCACTTAGTGTAATGGGCAAGGCTGAGCCCGCTCTTCAAAAGATGAGGGGCACCATGCAAGAATAAGAGCAGTCATGCTTAGCGAGATTAGAGACCTGAGTAAGGAAAGTATAATTCATTGTAGTTCGAAAATAATGAGCTCAATGGGCATGGATTATGGTGAAAAGCAAACTTAAAAATGACACATCACTTGTAATAAAAAAAACACACTGTTTTTAAATTGCATTGCATTTGATAACATTTTGCTTGTATTAGAGATTTTTTAGGAGGAAGTCACAGTCAACACTATGACACTTGCTGATGAGCTTCTGAAACCCACACAGGATGCAGTTGTGTCCAACAGTATATAGAACACTAAACACAGGTGTAGAGGTGAAAACAGATGCAGCATTTGAACTTGAAACAAAGAGGCTTTTTTTAAAGATGAAGAAACACAGTGTTAGATTTTTTTTTCTATATTAAGCCAGACGACAATCTTTCCCTGACTTTAAAGGATACGGCTTGGCGTTTTCTATGTTAATAGTATTTTCAACAACCCCCATAAACGGACTAAAACCAACAATGAAAGGGTCAGAATGGCATCATCAGCAGTAAGCGCGAATCAACCTCACATGTAACAGATCTCAACTTGGTTTATAGTCCACTTACTAAACAAGGAATCCAAGAACAACAACTAGTCAGTGGAGAGTGGTGCTTTCATCCCATCAGCTGTTCAGAGGGCTAGGCTGGTTTGATGTATAAGCATCAGACTGGGAGAAGGAAGGTGGCCGGATCAAATCCCAGCCCAGACTCTTAGCCCCTGCCTTCAAATGTCCTTGAGCAAGACACTAAGCACTAACTCCTTATACGTTGCTTAGGACAAAAGCGTCTGTCAGGCAAAGTAAAGTAACGGGTAGTGTTGATATTCATTGATGTGAACATGCCATCAAATGTAGTCAAAGATCATTTACCACATAACATCGTGTCAAATGTCAATGTTTCCCGTTAATAACTAACAGCAGGTGAGAACCCCCTCATCACCTCAATATCTTAAATATTATAATTCCATTTCTCTTTCGTCTAACGTCTTGTTCATGCCAGATGTAAATGGCCAGTGAAAACATTATAGAGACAATTACAAACCATAACTACAGGTCTCCAGTTGTAGCCTGATGAAACAACACCTCCAGTCAAGAATGGCAGCTGAGGCAGCAGTATTGTTTCACCAAGAGCGTATGTCACTCATCACACTCAATCTGGAAAGCTTACAGTTGAGTTGAGCGAAAAGGCTTTGAATGGAATTGCCCTGGAACTGCATAGCAAAACCGTGAGTGAAAAAAAAAGTTTACTTAAATATCAAGCCGGCTGCTTCCAAGGTAGCAGGGTGAAGGCGTCCTTCAAGCTGCTGTTGATTAGATTGAAATTGAGTGTGGAAATGATCTGTGCCAAGCTGTATGCTGTGTTGGTTCTGTGGGGTTGCGCCTGGGCCATAAGAAGTCATTGTTGAGCCTTCTGGAGGCTTTGTGGGTCTAATTCAGTGAAAGCTGTGATTAAGGCAGGCTTGCTTTTTATTATAGCCTTGTTGACAAATCCAATATCAGCCACCCAATGCGTTTAAATGACAAAATAAGCTGTTGTTACTGCTTTCCAAAAAGATCACTATGACTGATGAAGATGATTGATGATAATCTGCCAACAACTTTGAGGTCAATAAACTAATTTTCAAGGTCCAATACATTGCACATTTGTCACAAGCTCGTGCATAAATAACCATTAATACTGCTTGTTTGTCTGGTGACGACAGTCTCAGTGAAAGCTTGTTTAAAATAACACAAGAAACTGTTTCATCTGATCTGCCAAATATGTGACAAGTGTAAGAGGATCTAAGAAAAATAACTTGAGTGTTTATTTTATAATAACAGAGAAGAAATCTGCACTGTTAGTAATTGTTGAGTCTTATTAATACTATGTGCTTATTAGGAAATGAACACTGCCACGGGAAACTGGTTTTGATTTAACTCTGCAATCAAACAGCTAAAATCTTACAACATTAAATGTGACTGATTCTATTTTATGCTCTATGATTGTTGACACCTTCCACTTCCTCTAGGACTCAACAGAACCCTTATAAAAGTGTTACTGGTTTGGGTGGTGACTTACATTCTGAGGGGCTTTAAAACAACATTACTTTAAGCTTCTGGGTGTTAGGGTAAACGGTCAAGCGTAATCCCTTTAGCTTCCAACCGGCATTAGCAAAAATTCCTCAATAATTCGCGACATGATTTCATAGTGACTGCTGCCTTCAAGAGATGTTTATAAAGCTGAAAGGGTCAGCGTAGGGCACAGACAGACAGACAGGCGGACAAGGAGACTTAAGTGTTCTGGTTTGAGGAACAAGGCACCTTTTTTCTGGTGATTGTAGGCTTGAGTCATTTGGATTCATTTTTGTTTAATAACAAAAGACATGGCGGAGCACAGATGAATGTTTGTACAGCTGATTACTAACACTACGTCTTTCTGAATGCGACTAAGCTATGGGAAAAGAGGAAACTACAGGCCTCTGTTGCTTAAAAATAACTAATCTGATCCATACATCTGGTCTTTGTCATTTCTATTACACATCTTAGCCTGTTGAGCTGCCGCACTTTAGGAGATGTGAGACCTCAGCAGAGCAGATCTGACACCGAGTTTGTTGGAACAAACCTAAAAAGTGTAAGGTTGTCTACACCCACCAGCTGTGTGACATTAAGCAATGTAACATTTGACACCTGCGGCACACAATGGATATACCATTCAGACTGACGACAAACAGCACAAAGGACGAGCAGATGAAGATATTTTCAGATGCTACTTTCATGCGTGGACCAATTTGGTGTCATAAAATGGTAATATTGATCATACCTGTCAAAATTAAATTGTTATATAAAGGAAATAGACGAATCACCTTGAAGAAAGTTGTGACTTTCATTTTAACGTCATTAGTTACTAGTTACATTTTGCAGGACTAAATTCTTGTAAAAGTCAGTATAAATTAATAAAATGCTTGCACTTCTACTTGAATATTACTAAACCTAAGCATCAGAATCTAGAGTTGTTCTCAAGTCTGTAGTTTGTCAGTCGTAATGTAAACTTTTTGTTACTCCTGGGGAGGGTAACAGTTGTGTTGAACAATCTCATGCGTTCGAGCCATGATACACTACAAACCTGTTTGATAAAAATGAAGATTTCTCATCTGTGAATAAGACTCACACCTCACTGTCATCCCACTGACTGAAATACCTGACTGTTTCCCATTTCAAATGAATGGATAATACTAGAGGTTCTCGTGCCTCCAGACAAATATGAATGATTCTATTTTCTCTAATCTGTTCATGTTTTAGTTCACATTTATGCAAAAAAGAGAAATACTCCAGGATTTTCAAACTTGCACTTATTAGTACAGCTTTGCAACTCACCTGGGAGAAGTTCAGACCATTGAGTGGATGGCACTGTTCCTCCACCTTCTCAACAGCCCCTGTCTTCTTCCGCATCCTCTCCGCCTCCTGGGCCAGGTATAAATCCAGAACTGGCACCCCTCGCGTCTTAATGTCTGCCTCAGTTAACGAGTTCACCATCAGCATCACCCAAACTGGGCGTTTTCTTTCCCAGTTCCCAGCAATGGCATTGAAGAGATAATCCGCATAAAGTCCTTTCCCTCTCTGATCTGGGGTCATCCACGAAGGCATCATGAGTTTTACATACTCAAGGTGCCTTTTAAGTCTCCGGTAGATGTCTCTGGGTAGGACGTCCTGCAGGTTCTCACCCTGAGGAAGGAGCTGGCAGCTGGTCAGTGCTGAAATGGTGTAAGGGTCTGTCAGGTCCAACTCAAAGTAGACAATGTTGCTCTCCTGGAAGGCCTGCTTGGAGTTTTCAGGGATGAAGTCCCAAACACGTGTGTAGGGAACATGGATGGTACCATAAAAGTATGAGGGTGGGTCCCGTTTGATTGTCCACAGGAAGGAGTTTAGGTCAGTTTGCTGGGAAACAAAATAAGCAAATAAATATATTTAAAGTTTCACTGATAAGCTTTAAATTCTGTGTCATTTACTTACAAAGATAAGAAATTAAAAAGAAGAATGGGGAGGAAAGACACATCTTTCATCAAGTAACACTGGACCTGTCTGACACCAACCAGCAACACCATCACCTTGTCTGTGAGAGGCTGTTTATTACACAGACTGTTAACAGGCCGATAATGACTTATTAACAAGTCACTTAAGACCCAAGTGCCAAACCAACAATACGCATGTCAATGATTGTCTCAGACTGTGAGAGTTTGTGCTGAATCTGACCTGAAATGATCAGTGTCTGTTTAAACAAATATGACTAGTGCGTTTCCTGTTTGTTTCTTTACCAGACAAATTAAGATTGAAATATATTAAATGAAGGAAATAAATGAGTGATTTGAATAAGACTTGGCTTGATGGCTTTTTCTTCAAATACACACATTTGTAGTTACAGTATTTAAGGACAAGCGTGTTCCACAATGCCAATACACAAAGCTAGTGTTGGAACATTAGCTCATTCAATTAGTAAGTGAATAAAAAATGAATAATCATAGTAATGTGAATGTTTAAAAGGCGTTTACATTGCTTAGTACCAGTATTTAACATTTTATTAATATATGATATAGCACTAAAATAACTGTTGGGTACAGATCTTTGAAACCACACCACATAAGGCTGATTTTACCTTTATATGCCACTTGTTACATGTAACAGTGTAAACCAGCTTAAAGTTTTAGACAAATAGCATAAGAGGAGATCTCAATATGGAGAAGCCTGATTTAGAAAAGGTAAGCAGTATGTCAAACAACTCAACAAATGGCACTTAAACCACTGCTGCAGAGTAAGAAGCTACTGGCGTCTCTGCTACTAACTTACTTTCTTGTTTAACTCGCAGCTGGCGGAGTCCTTCAGACTCCACGGGTCTGCTCGGACCAGCAGTAACAGACTGGACTGAATGAACGCGCTCAGAGTGCCCCGCATCGTCGCTCTCTCCAAGGGGTGCACGGTAGCCCGGGATCGCTTCACGACGTGTTGCAGCCACTGTTCTCTCCAGAGGCATGGGTCCAGTCCTACTCGCACAGCCCCGGCTCCATGCGGTCACGTAAAGCGGAGTGACAAGGATCCGACAAACCGCCGGACAGAGTCATGCTGGCTGCAGCCTGGACGCGGACGCGGTGCTGCTGGTTCACGTGTGTCTGAGAGGGAGAGAGGTGCTCATTGGAGTTTACGCAGGGTCACATCATCATCCCACCGCTGGCCAGACTGCCTTCCCCACACCTCCCCCCTTTGCGTTGCCCTCTTGCGATGTGTTGCAGACTGTGCGCGAGTGGATCCAAAAGTTCGAGGCTCTGAAGCCAAAACAAATCAACAGGTCCGCGTCTCGCCAAGGCACCTGGAGCAAGAAAAAAAGGATAAAAGCCAGCACTGGGTTAAGTTAATGGTTTGCTTGGTGAAGAGAAAAGTTTGACACTGCCTGAAAAAAGTCGCCAAACTTCTGCGCCGAGTCACTTTTTCTGCAGCTCTCTCTCTCTCTCTCTCTCTCTCTCTCTCTGACCTTAGTGTGTGTGTGTGTGTGAGCATCTCTGTCAGACAACTCCACTCTACCTACCCCCTAGATTGGCTCCATACCCCTCCCTTCCTGCAGCTACCCCCCCTCTCTCGCGCTCACACACGCATGCACAGCAGTAATCTGATAAAACTCCGGCCCATGCGCGCCGCGCAAAGTCTTCATCCATAATATGTCCATGAACCGAAGGATGTAGTAAAACCATGCATTAACCAAGGCCAATATGTTATCCACAATTAGACTAACAGCCCACAGTGTTAGTAGTGGTGCTCCTAAATGTCACAGTGGACTTCATGTAGTATGTAGTAGACTGATGAGGTCCCTTGCTGTCACCCGGCAGGACGCCCACAGGCAATCAAGGGTACCAGGGGAGATCCTGTTGATAGATTGGCCCATCATACCCAGGTAATTAATGCCTAACAAACTAGAGGCATTACCATGAGAAAACCCGCAATAACAGCGCTTAGTGTGCGTCACTGCCAGGCACAGACATGGAAATCATACAACGCGACCCTTTGAGGAGGCTCCGCAGACATCAGGCTCAGTTGCCAAATGTTAAACATGGAGCCTTTTCACCAATCCAACATAATGCAGCCTAATCATGCTGCTAATAAATTCATCAGATCGTTTCTTCCTGTTAAGGCGTGTGGAGCCTCACATGCCACACACTCATGGCGTCTTCTGGTCAATCTACAGGCCCACAGCTGCACCCGAGAGGCGGATCTATGCGCTGGGGTTCTACGCCCTCAGTCTCCCGGTTCACACGTTTGGTCAGACGTGTGAGTAAATAGAAAGCTGCTTGTCACCGTGGAGGATTTCACTCGTGTTAGTTTGTGTTTGCAGACAAACACAGAAACAGGCTGCGACGATCACAGGAAGAATGAAATTCATATTCAGCTCTACCTCAGTGCAGTAAGGACGTCAACATGTGATGAACATGCGATGAAAAGTGAAAATCAGAAACGTATGCACAATAAAACTGTATTAAAATGAACGTGTAGCTTATGTATACATCAAATCATGTGGTGTTTCTGTGCATCTGGGTGTAGCACGGCCACATGCCAGATGATAACCAAACTTATCCAGGGCCTCTTAAAGCTCCTCCTTGTGGAGAACATTTGAATGATCTGTGGAAGAATGTGCGTGTACTGCGTGTTTTGGAAAGTACTGCACCAGTACTTAATTTTAGTACAATCAGAGCCAATTTGGCACGATCTTAAACTCGGAGAGACAGAGGAGGCAGTGCAACCGGAAAGGAGCATGACACACTAAAGGTCAATGGGAGGAGGCAGAGAAGAAGCAGTACTGTATACATACAGTGATACAGATGTTTAGTGTCAGAAATGTTTCTTAATTATTTGTTTTATTCAAATCCAACACTGTTCATCTCCCTGTTCACACTCCGCACACAAGGGGAACAACCAAATACTGTATATAGGTAGAATGTAAATAGTAATACATGATATGATCAAATAACTTTAGGAGACTCAAAGAGAGTTTCTTGCTGCATATTCAGATGCACAAATCGTAAATATGAAAAACAAATTGTGCAGTGCATTTGTCTAAACATGTCAAATGCTTTTTATCATTTTGACTGTACGACGAAACAAATGCTAGTTTTATTTTTGCTTATACAAACGCACACACACACACATTGGTATATTTCCTCTTTAATGTCAGAAAAAGTTGGAAACGTGATTTGCTAAGAAGCATCTGTGTAAAATTACACACACACCTGTTTTTTATTTCCATTATTGCCCACAGAGGTTGTCCTTTACAGATACATCATCCTATCTAGCTCTGTTGTATCACACACGTTTGGGGTAAGACCTACTAACTGCTCATTCATCATTTATTGTTCTCCAGTGCTGCAAACTGAAACCACATATCACAAATGTCACTACAACTAGACAAGGAGCAGGATGAAGTCCATGATTTATGACCCCTTAGATAGTCAGGAATCCGCTAAGCAACACATAACGCGGTCGCACATCAGAGGAAAATGCAAAGCGCTGCCTTAAAATCATATCTCTTTCTTGATAGAAAGGGGATCAATATTATTTTTAGATTTTCACACTTCACACAGTAAAAACATCATGCTTTTCTTGTTCATTTCCTTAATTGTCGGCTTATACTTTTGGATGATTGTACTGCTTTGCATGTGCTGAGTAAACCTCGTGAAACTTGTCAAAACAATAGAGATAATAATGGAAAACTTCAAAATAAAAGCGCTTCAAAGCCTATTTTTTCCAACATTTTAATGCAGCTCTATTATTTCATGAAAGGTGGTCTGTTTGAAGCTTGTAGTGGAATTCAGTGACTCCCTGTCAATACTGATACCACCATCTGTACATTTCCACTTTAAAGTGACTGTGTTTGTTAGGATCAAACAGAAATAGGATCTTCTAAAGGATCCTCAGCAAACCGATTCCACCTCTTTAGAGAAAGCTTCAAAGAGATTTCAGAATATGGAAATCATCACATATGTTTCATTTTATAAAGACTGGAAGGTGGAGTATCTGTTCCTGTCAGATGACCCATAAAATTCTCCATCACCTTGGAATAGAAAATATTTACCGGCTTATCAGCACATCTGGATGAGTTGTAATAGTTTTTAATGAAGTCTTAACAGATTATAGTCATACAGTCTTAGATATTTATTGATTAACCACAATACAAAAGGAGAGAAGAGTTTAATGTGCTTCACAGCACATTAAGCGCTTGAGAAAGAGACTTGGATTAAGTATCTGAAACTCTGCATAAACGTGTCCGTGTGTACTACTGTTTCACTGGATGTGAGTCTCTGCATGTTGACACTGTCTGTCTGTGTGAGTTGGTTGAAGAGGTCAGGTCAAGGTTGGGTCAGAAACCATCTATGGTCAGAAGTAAGACACATCCTCTGTATGAGGTCAAGCCAGAAAACTGCAACGGTGAAATAAAAAAACTATCAAAAGTTGCACAAATAATTTCATTTATCATACATAATTATTCCTTTTATATGTATATTTGTATTTGCACAGATGACCTTGGCCAGTGTCACAATTTGTCAGTATTAGCGCTGTGTACATTAACACGGTATTATCACATTCATGAATTAACGCAGACAATTATTTTATTGCGCATAAACACAGTATTATTTGATGACGGTGATGAAAGTCCATCAGTGGGTGTGAATACACATACCATGTGTCACAGCATGGGTGGGATGTTGATCGGTACTCTGGATTGATCTGCCATGCGTCTCAAACAATGAGCTGCAGCTTTCTGCATCAGAAAAGAACTGAAGATACCAAACTTTTACACGGTCATTTTGAGTTGACACAGACAGATGAGTTGATAGTTACCTATTACAATGCGATTAATCGCAATTAATTGCAGAAAAATCATGCAATTAAAACATTTATTTGGGTATTTATTTGCTGCCCAGTACAATATACAATCTGTGAGTGTAAAAACACAACACATGAAAGTTGACACTGCTGAAGTCAAGTTCCTAATCAGACTCAGACTTAGATTTGAATATAGAATATTAGCTGACTTAGATTTCTGTAATCTGGCCAAACTGCACAGTTTCTGCTAAGTTTAACTATTGACTGTTTGATTAAAGTGATTTGTTTACCTGCTGAACTTTGAATTTTCTTGTTTAGTCTTTGCACACGTCTGCTTTATATTGAATATGCTTTATCGGGTAACTTCCTGATCAAGGAGGTTTAGATAATCTCTCACAAACATTGACTCAGACATTTCATTGTTTATTTTCTGAGCTGACCTGTTTGGAATGTGCTGCACAGCAAACGTCCACCTGTGCAATCTTATAGACAGTAGGAACATTCATTAGTCATTTACTAACCAAAATGCGTGTCTGAGAGTTTTTTGCATTTGTCAGGCAGAACAACAACGTTTTTTGTGGTGGTTTTACTGCTGTATAGATGTCTCTTTACAGAAAGATATGTTAACCGCATTAATCTTCCGTGAAATGATGATTTGTCTAAAATATGTTTATGTGCCACTTACAGTAATCCAATCTATTATAATCTGTGACTTCCCAATAGCGAACTGTCCAGAAAACTCAGCTTCAGTAGGTTTTATGCCCTGACCTTCCAGTTTTAGCAGGGATACAAACCACATGATTGTTGCTTTTGATATTCACAACACATTGAATTATCTGGTTCTTGTAAACATCCACAGTTTCACGTTTCAAAAACAAACATGACATTAATGGCAAACGACACTGAGGCCAGAAAAAGCATGACTGCACGGTTAGTTGTGATGGAAGTGGTTGTGTGACTGAGCGGTTAGTCACAGCATCAAAGCAAAAATGGTGTTCATGGTATAAAGTACTTACGGGAATCCAGGGTGCACTGGCGGCTCTGTGGGCAGACACACAAAACACATATACTACATCCAGAGCTCTGATCCCAGCTCATGTTCTCAATTACCAAGCCCTCCCCCACCATTGTACTGTTACTATTCTCTTATTCACATTTTATTCACTTTTATCCAAGTGCTTTCAAATACTAATGTTTTTTTTGAGGCTTTGCTTTTTGCAAGTATGTTTGCTGATAGCACTTATACTATCATAAATTGTTATACAGACACCTAAAAATATAGGATCTGATTATGTCTTCCATCAGTTCACTTTTCACATATTTGATAAAATCCAACTATATGTAATACTTCTCTAAAATATTATTATATCATTAAGTTCCCTGTAATGAATCAAACCTTTACCATTTTTATGTTTCATTCGCATAAGAAACAATTGTCCCAAACAAAAACAATTGAAAGTGACAATATGAAATATTTCACAAAATGTATGTAAGAGGTTGTTAAATTTGGCATTACATATATTTGCATTTGCACATATTTGCATGTATTTAGATTAAATTGTAAAGTCAAAAAATGTTACCATACTAAAAACAGAAGAGTGTGTCTCAGTGTCTCATTATCACTTGGAATAGTTTTAAGAGTTTGTTCCTTTTTCAAAGCAGGTACATGATATTTTTTTTTGTTTTGTTCAACTGACTACTGCATACAGTTAAATTGTGCACGTTATTCCTTCATCTGTTGGCAGTTCACTTGTTGCAGTCAAACGCTGCGTTAACTAAAAAATTCCAATTTCTTTCCTATGATTATCATTCCAGCTCCACCCTCAGCTTTCTTTCTCTCTCATTGCATGCAGTGTGTCTGTGTATTAAGATCATTACTTTTCACGATGACATGCATCAATAGGTGTCTCAGTTATCTGTCAGTGCCAGAAGCCTACAAAGTAAAAGCTGACCACCAAGGAAGTTGATCTTGACTGTTACATGGATGTTTCTAACTTGTGTTTTATTTTATCGATAATTTCTTATGGGAAAAAAGAAGAACACACCAATGTCAGTGTTGTTTTTGGATTATCCTAAACGTCTAATGTACCTAACACAGTTGAATGCGGTGTGTAAGGGTGATAATCAAAAGGCCTCATCTGTTTTGCATTAGAGATTATGAAAACAGATATTCAGTGAAATTCTTTTCTTGGCTCTTTATTAGCTCTTACAGGAGTAACGGATGTCACAATAAAATATTAGTTAAATGACTAATGCTTAATGTCTTTCAAGAATTTTCACATAAAGATGTGCCAAAGGAAACGTATGCGGATTTAATGTGAAGCCAACTTTTAAAAGGATGCTTTGGCTTAGTGTCATCAATAACTTAAATACTTTACAAAATAAATTCACATTAAGGTGTGGTTATGAGCATATTTATATATTGCATAACTACTGCTAAAAAATAAAACATTTCAGTTGGGCTAAAAATGAAAGAAACCCAGAGGAAGATCACTGAAAAGTCTGGTAAGTGCATTGTTTTAGAAATATTAAAAAAATAATGTAATATAATGTAAAAAAATGTAATGTATAAACAATGGAAACAAAAAGAGCAGTCCTGTAAATATATTATAAATAATAAATATAAAATTATAAATATTGCACTCCCACAATTTATCTGTCAGTGCTTTTACGTTTACCACTAATCAAAAACTATAAAAACAACTTACTTTACACAACGCATATCTAGAAACATGAATTATTTACTTCACCATGTCCCACCCTTCTTTGAGTCTGTGCCTAAGTCTGGCCACCCTATGAAAACATTTTTAGGTCTGCCCCCGTCAGTAAGTCACCATACTTCTATGAGCAGACAGTGAACCAAGACATCTTCTGAATACTTCATACCAGTAAAATCTAAAGAAATGTTCTACTGCTGAGTTTTTCCATACAATTCCAATGATTGTGCCTGTCAGTAAAAACTAATGGCCCGAAAATAAATGACTCCAGAGGAGAGCAGCTGTATGTGTGAAAAGAAATAGAAGCTACATAATGACTCACTTGGGATGTCATGGGATCATAAATCAGCTGCAGTTGCTCTGTGATGCCTCACAGTGTTTCTCTGTCTCACATTTACACCCAACCTCTAACAGACACCTGTCCACAGTCAAAGGATGACTTAACTTACTTATGCACTCTTTTTTCCATTAAATTTGATCTCCATCCACCAGAACATGGACTGAGTAGAGGAGGAGTCTTGGGTCAGCAGCAAAAACAGTATTAGGATTACTGCACGGCAAGAGAGTGACAGAGGATGAAGCGGTGTGAAGGAATGCAGCTTTTCAAACAGCTCTTTGATTTAGTGGTCACAGCGCCCAGTGTGACTCACTCTGGCTCCAACACCGTGGAGATCACTCAGACGTTCATCCCTGTAGCCCGCTTTTTCCATTGTGCGTGCGCGTGTGTGTATGTTTTAGAAAGAGATAGTTTAATCGGCCACACAGTATCTGCTACACATGAAGTTGAACCCTCTGGAATGTGTCACTAAATGTGCAAATCCCTCAGTGGTATAAAAAAAAACTGGTACTGGTCACTATTATTCCAGACACTTAAAAATGTTTAGCAGCAATCAAGACCTCATACCTTTAGAATAAATCACAACGAGAAATACAATCTAATTATTTAATATTTTACTTTTGGAAACAGAATAACAAATTTTTAACATGCAGGGGAAATCCATGGATTCTGAACGTGTTGTAAAATGCAAGGTTAATTCAACTTTAGCGTGACCAATGGCTACCTCTATGACCTAGAGTACAAACTAGGGCTTTAGGAGCATGTGATAACTGAGAATTAAAGATGACTTGTGGCCAACTGTCCTGTTTATATTTAGTGTATTTAGGTGGAAATGATGCTTCAATATGCTGCATGTGAGAAGAGACATTTGGATGTTTTTCGGTTAGAGCTGCAGCAAACCACTGTTTAATGATATATTTAGAATTGCATGCGTTTTTTGAGATTTGGGAGCTGTGAATCCTGGCTCCTCTTTATGTATCCTCTGTACCTCTGGTTACCGCCCAGTGTACGTGTAGATTTGTTCTTCTCTCTTCAGAGATGCAACATTTCATTACATGTATTTGGGAGGCCTGAAAAAACTACACTTCTACTGTTTAATTGTGTACATTTTCCAACTGTCTTGACCACCTACACTATAGTTAAACAGTATTGTGTGAGAATAAAGCTTATTGTGACCTGTTAATTTTTCAAGGAGCACAAAAGCATGTGTTTAGGCAGTTCCACTGTGTGTTTTTCTTTCTGCTGACACACATAACATTTTACTGTTTCGTGCACTTGTTGTGATATCACACACTGTATGTGATATCAAACAGAAAAAAAAGTGGAGCAATTACTATTATAATTCTTGGCTGTTTAGAGGACAGTAGGGTCAAATGTGAAAAGAATGTCTGATTTGAAAAGGTTGAATCTGATGGTTAACAATTACACAAAAGCAGAAGTTAGTTGAAAAAGAAAATCTTTGACTGATTAATAAAGATGTCTGTGTATCAGCAGGGATTTGACTGTTCTTCTGCTGACCTTCACGGCCAGGGAGAAATATTAACACCCTACTGCACATGAGATGAAAGACACAAGCAGCAAGCAGCACAAACTGTGTCTGAAAAAAAACAATCATATCCCACTTGGCTTGCATGTTTGAAAGTCTTTTATAAACTGCTGCATCTTTTACACAACAATTGTCAGTAACAAATTTAAGACTTTCTTATTTTTCTTGCTCGCAGCCTTAATAAAAAATAAAGAGCCACTCTGCCTTATTTTTACTCTCTGACTGTGTCAACAGGTGAGTGCAAGAGGTTTCAGTTTCCACGCTGCACTTCTCACCTGTGTCTCACTGAAGTTCTGCCAAAAATGATAATGCATAAGTGGAGAGGCAGCCTGTGTGTTGGCTGACATTGAAAGTGCTTTATGTGTTCGACCATGGGTTTTCATGTGCATGTGCGTGTTAAAATCGCAGGTCAGGTATCTGCCAGGCTCCAACCCGAAAGCGCTGAAACACCACCTGATCTGTGTGTGTCTGTTGGAGTGTGAGCATCAATGAGAGCCTTGTGTTATCAGGCATCCAACACCCCCCCACACACACACACGCACACCATCAGTGTGATTGAAATGTAAATCGAAAGTGTCATAAAGCCCATATTGTCAGCCAAACGCTAAGTTATGAAGAAATAATAACAGGCTCTTTCATTAGGGAAATGACAGCTCTCGCTTGCTCTGATTTTCTTCCTGCTAGAATGTTTCCATAATTACTTCAATATTGAGAAACAGAGTCAAAAGAGGAAAACATCTGGGATCAATGACTACATTTTCTATGGATATTAAATGTAATGTTCTTTCTCTAACATAATTTAAGGGTAAGAGTAATAATGCTCCCAAGTACAGATATAGTGGAAAATCTTCACACCTCGTTCAGTTTTTCTCTTTTTTATGAAGGTGGATTCTGGTGGGTTTTAGAACAGAAAGACCATTCACTCTGCTTCCAAAACAAACAATGAAACGTGTGCTGTACAATGCTTCAGAGTGCTTCTCCAGGATATATTCCAAAGCTTTATTTAGCAGTGTTTTTTTTTAGATTATGTCAGATATATTGGAAGAAATGACTGATTATAATTGAATAATAATAAATTAGACACCATGTGATCACGTTCCAAATAAGAGCAGAGGAATCTGACTTTTGTCTAAACCACAGACGTGGAACTGTGTCAGCATCGCTTCTACCACCACAATCATAATGTTCATGACTCACAGTCTGTCTGTGGTGTTCTTTGACTTTCTTTATTTTCTCATTGACTTTCCCTGACATCATTTTGCTCTTCTGAGTCTTTGAAGTTGAAATATAGATGACAAAATGGACAAAACTACTGCTGGAACATAATCAGTAAAGCATTATGTGAGGTGGAGGTTTGTTTAAGGTTATATGAACAATTAACAATGTCCTGGTAGCACAGACTGTTCTGTTACTGAATTACACTAACTTTGTAAATGTTATGGCAATGAGGGTGGTGGTGGTGGAACTCCTAAGAATAAATAATCCAGGTACCATGAATACAAAATGTACATGTACACATACATGTTTACAATATTGTGCCAACTAATTTCATGAATAATACAATATTTCAGACTGGACCAAGATGGTGGAGAGATCTTTACTTTACTTGGCAGTAAAGAGATCTATACTTAATAGCTCAATATTACCCAAATTCATGGCTCTGTGTCATTGCAGTCATTTATCTACTTACGTAGATAAATGTCCTATTTATATGCAGTTTGTGTTTTCTTTAATCTAACCAGGTTAAACTAAACCCTGAGCTTCTACAGGATACGACTTTTACAGTCATATCAACAAAGGGAAGTGTCACCCTCGTCTCTCGGCCTTCACTCAGGCCTATCTTGACGGACGTGAGTGAGTAACCAGAGAATATGGACCATTGCTGTGGCCTGTCATGAGGAGGCACCCAGAGGCTGAGGTTAGCGAGAGAGACAGGAAGAGAAAAAGCAGCTCTCAGGAATGAAGAATGGGACACTGATACAGGAAAGTTCCTGTGTCCGCAGCCTCGAGGGGCATCCAGGCTTTATTTTCCCAGGCTGGGGATGTCTGTGTGAATTGATTCAGAAGCAGATAGCAAAAACCAAACTTTTCTTTTCATTTGCTACTAGATGTGTAATACGAGGTGGTGCTTTCCTTCCTAAGTGTGATGCATGTTGTTTTGACTTTCTGCTCACCTTATATAAAACAGAAATGTAGGTCCTAATCATGGCACCATTAATGCCAACAGTCCCATTTTTATTTGTGCATGTTCAATTCAAATAAAACAAATGAAATTAGACACAGGAAATGAGGTGGAATGTTTGTGGTCCCCGATAGTTATGTTTTGATGTAAAAACTGGAAAACAGACAAGCAGTCTGTTTTATACAAGCTTTATTTACAATGTTATTTCCAAGTTTCGCAGTGTAGGAAGCACGTTATCATAGGTTTTATTTTCCTCATGTTTAAACGACCGGACACTTCCTCTACCATTGTCACAGAAACTATGTACACAACGTGTTTGTATACAGGCATTATAAAACTTGGCAAATGGGAGGTTATTTGCAACTTCAATGTGTGAAAGAAATACTGCAAACACTGCACACGCGATAGATCCTGACCTGTGAACAGCCACGTGTTTTGTTTCAACACACTTTTGACTGCCTCAATTAGTCAGAAGTCAAGTAACACAAGGGAATACTGGGTACTCATTTTAGCTGAGGCATGTAATTAATACACCATGTTATGAATAAGTTCTGAGAATGGAAATGCTTAGAACACTGTATATAATATAAAATATGAATAAGGGATGATGTGGTAGCTTGAATAGTACGTCAACGTATAATTCTTTCCTTTTTTTTGAAATATGTAAAGAAACTGGTAACAACAAGACCTGGAAATGGCCCAAACTAGCTGGATTCTATCTTAGTTTCTCTGGCTGTATTCCCACAACTCTGTTGTGACTATTCTCCCCCAGTATCTCATAACTTGCATCAAGGTAAAAAAACATACACAGACACATGAAAGCAAGAAAACTTGGCCGACCTGATGGAAGATAAACATGGATTGATTAAATAATAAATAAATGTGGAGATGGACGGTTAAAAAGAGCTTCAGGTAATATAACACGTGACTCAAAGTGTAGATGTTAATGGCAAATGGTTTACAAAAGACAGAAATAAGTAGAGAACTATACACTCTGCAACAGAATCTATCACTCACTCATATAGTGGAACTTTATGTGGGGCAGAAAAAATACAAATTTGTTGTGAACATACGTTACCTACATCTGCTATAATGTCAGGTTAATGCAGTAAAAACACAGTTAATAATCCATTTTCCCATAAACAAGGCCGCAAGTGTCATTTCAAACACTGGAAAATATCATTTCTAGGTCACAGTAGGAAACAACTCTCAAAATAAAGCGACTAAATATGCTTCTTTTGCTTTTCAGAAAACACTAATTTTGAAACATAGGTCATTTTTTTAGGAAGCCTAAAGGTCAACGTAACTTTAACTTTCAGCTGTTGACACTGCTCCGGACTGACACTTAATAAAATCTTTTTTGTGCTATTCTTATTAAATTCAAACAAACATTGCACCATTACAACGCTCTCCTCCTTTTGTTGCATAAGTATTTAATTGTATTTTGATGTTGTATGGAAATGTCACATCAATCGTAACAGTATAAGTGGTAATACTCATATATAAAAATGTAACAACACTGCTGTACAAGTGGCAAAAGAATAAATAAGCCATTAAGATAAAAATGCACAAGAACTAATCCAAAGGTTACACAATATGACAGTTATGAGTAAAATAGATTAAAAACAGAAGTAAAGCCCTCATTAAACCTACTTCATTTAAAAAGGAGATGATGAGATTTTAGTCCATTTCAGACATTTTGTTTTAACATATTAAATACCATGTTAAAACTGCTCTTAGATGGCAATGTGTCTTTAGACCAAAAACTTTTTTTGAACTAAAATATATTTTTAAAAGGCACTAAATTGGAGGATTCATTCATCTCTCTAAATGAATGCATGTATTTATGCCCATAACATACATACATTGCTGGGTTCACGTGTCTCTCACTCTTTTTTGTTCCATACTTAATAAAGGTAGAGTGTATTTGCTAGATAGCATAAGACAGCAATTAAATACAATGCAGCCAATCTAAACAAACTATGTGCGAGAAACAGATGCTACAGTCTAAAGTAGGCTTAAGGAGGGCTTCTGTCCAGTATGAACGCATATCTGTAACAATGTTATTCATTAAAAATATTTATTTAGTCATCCTATGCTCCTACTGCAAAGTGTCCTTAAGACTGTAATGCCTCCTAAGCTCTCCATTAGTCCAAAACTTGATGCACTCAATAATACTTGAGGTAAAAACGTCTAAGATGCCATCTAGAAACCTGTAGAGGAGAAGCTGGGCTAAACCATTGCAGGAGATACACAAGTGGAATTCAAAATGGGAACAGACTGTTTTTGTTCTGCAGAGCGACATAGCATCTACACCTCTCACTTTCACTGACGCCAACTCTTTCCCAACCATGTAAATAAAATCAGGTATGAGGAAAGATGTCATTGGGGTATCCTGAAAGAGTCACACTGAAGGCTCATTAAGTCCAGTGGTTGTTTATACTGTAATGCTCTGCTCTGTCCTAGTTATTTGTAACAAACTGTAGGTTGAGTAGAAACACACTTGATGCGAGTGGAAGCACAAGCAGGCGTGTACATAACAAGACAAGGAGAGGAGAAATGGAGGAAAGGAGGTGGATGGGATAGCAACAGCAAGAGAACAGGAGGATTATGGCGTTGGAAGGGTGGAAAGATGTTTAACTGGGGGAAGGAGGGTGCGGGTTATCATTTTCCAAACTCATCCTTCTTCAGGCTTGTCTTGGGATCACAATGCATGACACTGCAGAGGGTTGTTAGTGCTCATGCTACTGCTGGCAGTGCTGGTTATTTGCAGGCTTGAGACAACGCAAAGTCATGCAAACAGTAGGCAGGCAGGCAGTTCATGCATCGAGTGCCTAGGCGCGGCCAGTTCATTGGTGTGCCAGTCATGCAGTAAGATTGCTGTTGAAGGAGGGAAAAAAAAGAGACAACGGTCAGGTGACAGGGCCTTAGCCGAAAATTGTGACTACTTCACGTTAACAGGATTAATTGAAGCGTGTTAATTAGAAATCATTCATGATTTGAACTAAAAACTATGACAACAATAAACAGAATGGAACAAAAATGGGTTTAGGAAAAGATGTTTGAACACAACCTTTGACTAGAACAGAAATTAATCGATTTAAACATAATAAAGCAACTAGATCTGTTGCAAAGATAGATTGACCAACTACAGTAGTCCTTACAGTACGAGTAAACTTGACACATGGCACATGGCGTGTTGACAAGGGCAACTGGTTAAATGCTGGTAAAACATGAACCAATGCAATTTCCACATGACAGTGGCGCTTTAAAAATCCTAACGAACATTCTGCAGTACACTGATCCCAACATCTGACCGTGAGTAATGTCTTCTGCAACAACTTTTCTTTTTTTCTTTGGATGAAAAATACCATTTAACATTTATTGCTGTGATTTTACCAGCCAACAGTAACAGTTTGTTTCCAAACCACATAGTCCTATTAGAGGTCATTCATTTAGCAAGCAAAATGAACACTTACATGTAACGACTTTAAATCTTCCTATGTCTCCGTGTGTTTGACACTCTACAACACAATGACACAGTAGAGGAGTAACCTTCTGAAAATATCTCCGTCTGAATAAAACTATTTAATAATGCTTTTAACCTCCTTAAAGCTACATCATAAAAGTTAAGACAGGAAATCTGTCAACTCCAGTGGAAAAGAAACACAGGTAGAGATGTGCATGAATACTGCATTAACAGGTAGAGTAGCGGCCCTCGTCAAAAGTAACAGCAACGACAGGAACGTGCCATTCCTCTCTGCCTAGCGATCCAGATCACCTGCCTGGAAAACGTTCACCACAGAGTACAGATTTAGAAAGGTCAGTGGCTGAGAGGCAGGAACAGAGGGTGTTCGGAAGGGTTAGTCAGACCCCATCAATTATGCTCGGGTGTGAAAACGGAAGAAGCCTGTCATCACAGGAGTAAGGGTAAAATATGCTTAGTGGAGAGAGAAACAAAAAAGTGGTGCCAGATTTGAGCAGTCTTGCCTGGCATCTCTACCTCATGGATCTGATCGAGAAGAAAAAAAAAAGGATAAATCAATAGGCAGAATGCAGGAAACAAGAACTTCCATTAGAAATGAATGGAAATAATGTGCCTCAAAAAAAGGCACATGTACTGTATAGAAGTTCAGAGGATTTGTAAGGTGGTTTTGTCACAGCATTTTTCTGCCCTGCTGCCATCTACCTTGCGGTAGCTTGCTGGACGTGGCCTGGATAGGAGCGGCGTGTGTTGGTGGCTTGTCTCTGCCTGGCCAGAAAAGACTGCCCAGAGCCAGTGTTGGCCAGTCTGTCTTCAGCCGCCTTCTTCTGCAGAGACATACCCTTTGAGGAAAGGAAAAGAAATGGTTACTATCAGCATGAGAGGAGCGTGAGTGCAGAGACTCGTAGAGAGTTGGGAAGTGTGAGACAGAGCTTATGCAGCACAATCTGATTTTACTCATGAACATTAACACCTGCTATTGATCAACAATCTGACAGAACCAAAGTTTTACTTATAAAGTAGTCTCTGCTGCCATCTTGTGGTCACAATCCTCAGTGCATGACATGTGAAAGATGAGTATTTAAACTATCGTTCTACTGCAGGTGACTGCAAATGACTTTGGTATTATCAGTACATCAGTACTGTTACTCTTCTTGCTGTACATTAATGACTCGAGTCAGGCACCGCCTCAGACTGTGTGTTCTTACCATATTGTACCAGGCTGACACAATCAGCTTCTCCTCGTAATCTCGCTGGGTCTTTGTCTTGTCCATTTCTTTCTGTTTTGGCCACGAGACATTAAACAATGTGAGAATCTTACATTACACGCAGCTGTTTCCATTATGTGTAATTTGCTTTCCCTGAACTGATTGCAGGAATGATTACCTCCAATGAGTGTAACATCCGCTCCTTCTCCTGCAGCTGGTTTTTAAGGGCCTGGACCTCTGGACCTGAACCCTGGTTCTGCTTGGGATCCAGCGTCCGAATCACCTGGAGAGGACACGTTCAATTCGTCACGATCGCACAATGTTTTGTGTTGACTAATATTTTAACTCAGAAGTCAAAAACACTTTAATGTATCATTTACAACACGTTACTTACACTCTTGGCTTTTTCCAGGTATTTCTTATATCGCTCCTCCATCTGTTTCATGTCGTCATCTTTCTTTTTCAAGGCCTCTTCCAGTTCCTCTACTCGTTGGGCTGAGAGGAAACAACATAATAGTTTCATTTTAGTTTAATCATGCTTTGCTACACTCTTTTATTCATTTCTGTTTAATTGAATAATACACTTATTGGTCTCAGTTGCATATGTGGGCAGCAGCATGGCAGTAATTCATTTCAAATTTTAAGTGACTAAATCTTTATCTTGTAAGATACAGTATAGATTTTAATTTGTAGTCATTATTAAAAATTGTACACTGATTAAAACTCACAGCTGGCGTTGTATTTTGGCTCCATTTCATCAATGTAGGAGTTTTTCTTCAGTAACTCGTTGTTTAATTCCTGTAGTTTCTCCCTGATTAAGAAAACAAATAAGTAGGTCAAAAATGTTGTCTAGACCCTAAACCAAAAACTTGTTTCCAGATGAAAAAAGAATCTGATACAGAATATTAGGATTCTGTAAGAAAATTACTTACATGTGTTCTTCGTATTTCTTCTTCAGAATGGATGACTGAAAAAATACAAATGAAGATTTCATTTATCCTCTGTCCAAACTCATTCATGGATTAATGCAGACCACACTTCAGTTGGCTAGCTGCAACTTCAGTGTCATGAATGTACAGCCCCTCCCACAACATACAGTCATGTCCAAAAGTTCCCAAAAATTTTAAAAAAATATCTGCTTGTAGCAGGACTCAATATTAGGCAAAGACATTATTTTTTACCTTTATTTTGTTCCTACATGATTCTCTCAGTCTCGCTTATGCACAGCTCTCTTAAGGTCCTGCTACAGCATTTCAATAGATTGAGGTCTGAAAGGACTAAATCATCACCCTTCTACTGTCACTAGTTTGGTAGGTACAGCATGTGATTCCTAAGTCTCACAGTGGGAGCATTATTTAAAAATCAAGTGCTCAAATGTTTCACTGACTGATCTTACAGACTTTACACCCAAGTGACAGTTTGTCAGTATGTGTCTTTCCCATCTTTGTATCTGATATTTCACACACCCGATGTTGATGAGTGAATATTGCATTAATATAATTTATATATATTCATTACTTACATCATCTGCTTTTGAACCCTGTTCGTCAAGAGACTTCTGTAGCTCCTCCACCTGACCCTGCTCCTCCATCAAGCGCTGATTGATTAATCTGGATAAAAAAACATGAGCCATGATTAAACTGCAAGCTATACAGTATGAGATAAAACAAACCTGAGGCTGGCTTCTGTTTTGCTCACTGACGTTTGACTGTACACAAAGAAACTCATTGTGTAAATCAAATTGGAGACTGAGCTACAGTCCAACACATGGAAGCGAAAGTCCACACTAGAAATGTGGCTCTCAAATGTAAAGAAATATTTTGATGCTAGTGCTGCTGGGCTGTGAGTGTTGACTGACCTATTCTCTGTCTCCAGTTCATTTTTCCTTCTGTTGGCATCTTCCAGTAAACTTTGCAACAGTGCAATCTTCTCGTTGTCTGATCCCTCCTGGTCCAGCTTCAACATCTTGTTCTCATGCTGAAGGCGAATCAAATGCTCTCTGGAAGAACATGGACACACAAAAACCTTGTTTCAAATGATCTCAAATCATTGATGATATGTAGTTAATTCAAGTCATTGCCACCTGTGCTCAACAGTTTCACAAAATACACTGTTAAAAAATAATTTAATTATTAAGATTAGTATCAAGTTAGTTGTGAGATATTGATGTGGTCAGTTAAGAAACAGACAGTTAATCAGTGTCAGCCAATTTGGTGTTAATTAAATTAACAACATGGGCACTAAAGAGGAAACAATGAGATGACCCTAAAACAGGAATAGTTTTACACATGGAGGGCACAGACATTTTTTCCCTCCTCAACTTTTTCGGACTGCTTTTCAGTAGACTTTTATCTACACCTAGACCCTACAACGGTCGCACAGACAGTCCAGCGCCACCATCATGGCACATCAATACGTGCCATTGCCAGAACGTTTGGTGTGTCTCCCCAGCACAGGCTCAACAGCACGGAGGAGAATCCAGGAGACAGGCAGCCAGGAGGCCTACAAAGTGGATGTCTCTGACCATTAGAAACAGGTGACCTGAAGGGCAGACGTCCTCGAAGGAAATCTTTTTGTTCCAAACAAATTACCTATTCCATATCAGTAGGAGTATCGAGCATGATATTTTTGCACAATTAGGATCTGCACCACATGTAGAGGACTCCTTAACCACAACAGTAAGAGGACCCACTTTACAAGGTTTCACTGAAACACATTCACGAGTCCAGACAGAGAGTTGTTAAAGTCTTAATGTTCGACTACCTGCATACCAGTGTGCATACCATGATGCTAATGGAATGTGAGTAAATCTTTTTTATTAGTGCTATGCAGTCCTAAATTCTGCAAATGCCTGCTATGGAAACATAATAATACAACAAATGTGCTGCATGACTGTAGTTGTTCCTACATTTGCATAAGTGTGACTACTAACGTGTTAAATGTACTCAATATAACTTGGCCCTCTGAAGCAATTTTAACCCTCAATCCTCAAAGGTTTGTCTTAGGGATGTGTGTCAGTCAGTATAGTCTGTCTCCTGAGTCCTGTGCTTTTTGGGTGTGGCTGTTGACTCCGTTCCAATGAGACTTCCAATGTCTAAATGTTTCCAGACACACTCACTCATAGTTGCTGGCTAGTTAAGATCATACCAGCTTAGCGCCAAGTAGGACTTAGTGCAGTAAAGACAGAAATATAACAGGTTTTCCAGACGTTTTTCTGGGTATTTGCAGAAAACTGCTTATAAACAGTCAGAATCTCGTTTTAAGTCAGAAAAATGCTATTTAAACTCTTCACACTCTGGACTATGAACCGACAGCCAATAAACAAGCATGAATCACCAAAACACCCAGTTACCAATTTAGCATTTCATGCACAGTTCTTCTCTTTAGATGGCTTGCAGGATATGACATCACCCATTACAAACCTGCCTTTCATTTATTTACCTCTGGTGGATAATGAGTGACCTGGATGGAGGTTTTGGATGACCAGGATTTCTATGTAAATCTTTATTTTTCTAAGTTCACAAGAAAATCCCGGCACTACATTCTGCCAACAGAAAACCCAGCCCCCTTAAAGAGCAGCAGTGAGGCTGATGTAACTCACACACAAGAGTTACGTAACTCGTGACAGAGACAGCTCTTTAGAGACCAAACTTGCCTCCGTTAAAATCAGCAGAGACAGCAGGAGGAACAGGCTATAAACCATCAGACTACAAAGAGAATAACAGCACCAGAAATACTGCACACCAGCATCAGCAACATCAGCCGACGAGCCGACAATATACAGAAAACACGTACCATCTAAAAACAACAAAGAAAAAACTAAACCAAAGCAGAATAAGCAAACAAACAGCACATGTTTCTGCATTTTTGTCATACCGAATCTCCGGGGTGGTGATCTCAGCAGCAAGTGAGTCAGAACCATCATTGCTGACCAACGGGAACAGACCTGGGCAAAAAAACAGTATTATTATTATCACAGAAAAAACACTTACACATGATGTGCAAACTAATGACGTAGACAACTTTGTTGACGCCCGCTGGCCTGTTAGTTTGTGCAGTGCCTTCTCCAGACTGCATGTTCCAGCTCTTACTAGATACACAATGATCTAAAGTTCAGTTCTCAGACAGAGTTTAGCTGTTGAAAGACTTATGACCTGCTAATGTAACAGATCCCAGTAGTCTCATTGGTCCCTGCCCAGATTTAAGCAGCAAAGCAGAGTCCACTGTTGCTGAGGAACAATACACTCACGGGCCACTTTATATGGCTCACCTTGCTAGTACCGGGTTGGACGCTCTTTTACCTTCAGAACTGCTTTAATCCTTCATGGCATCGACTCAATAATGTATTGGTCCATTTTGACATGATAGCATTAGCAGTTGCTGCAGTTTTGAAGGCTGCACATCGATGATGCAAAGCTCCCGTTCCACCACATCCCAAAGGTGCTCTGTTGGATTGAGATCTGGTGACTGTGGAGGCCATTTGAGTAAAGTGAACTCATTGTAATGTTCAAGGAACCAGTCTGAGATGTTTGTGCTTCATGTCATGGTGCATTATCCTGCTGGACGTAGCCATCAGAAGATGGGTACACTGTGGTCATAAAGGGATGGACATGGTCACCAACAACACTCAGGTAGGCTGTGGTGTGTGTGCTAAAAAATGTCCCCCACACCATTACACCACTACCAGCAGCCTGAACCGTTGATATAAGGCAGGATGGATCCATGCTTTCATGTTGTTGACGCCAAATTCTGACCCTACCAACCGAATGTCGCAGCAGAAATCGAGACTCATCAGACCAGGCAACATTTTTCCAATCTTCTATTGTCTAATTTCAGTGAGCCTGTATGAATTGTAGCCTCAGTTTCCTGTTCTTAGCTGACAGGAGTGGAACCCGGTGTGGTCTTCTGCTGCTGTAGCCCATCTGCCTCAAGGCTTGACGCGTTGTGCATTCAGAGATGTTCTTCTGCATACCCTGGGTGTAACGAGTAGTTATTTGAGTTACTCTTGCCTTTCTATCAGGTCAAAGCACTCTGGCCATTCTTCTCTGACCTCCGGCATCAACAAGGCATTTTCGCCCACAGAACTGACACTTACTGGACGTTGTGCCTTTTTCAGACCATTCTCTGTAAATCCAACTCTTTTGCTTTCTCTGGTCCATCGTCAGGTTAGTGAACACAATGATACCATGATTCTTTCTTTACCTGATGTAAGCTGTCCTTCCTGAGCTTGGACACAATGTAGCTCCTCAATGGTCTCCTTCAGCGAGTCTCTCTCTGTCCGCATACGCTACATAGGAAATTCAGACAAAAAAGTGTGTGGTCTTACTTCACTTCATTTGAATATAGTGTTTACATTACAATCTGATTTCATCTAAATCCCAGAACTGAGAACAGGTATAGTACTGTTGGTAAAACTTAACAGTACTTCTGTTAGTTCAACATACGTCTTTTTCTTTTTGCAGAGAGTCCACTTTCTCTTTGACTCGTTTGTACTCAAACTCCATCTTGTCAGCTTTCTTAGACTCTTCTGACACTCTGTTCTGAAGTTCAACCACCTGTGAGAGGACAGTTTAGAGCATAACATTACCTCGTCCATAAATTAATAAATACAAAGAAGAAGAATGATAAAGACAATTCTGATGATATGCAAACTCAGCATTGCTGTTGGTTGCATACCTGTCTTTTGTATGTCTCCAGCTGGGCCTTGGCAGCATTGGCCTTTCGTAAGTCTTCCTCCAAACCAACATTGGTCTGCACTAACACTGTATTCTTCTCCTCCGATAACTTTAACTGAAAAATAGCCACAGAGATGAAAGCTTTTTTATTCACAGGTGAACAAAAGGCATTATAGAAGCTAACTATTCCTTCTTGTAAACTGATGGATGCACTGTGTAATATGTTGTTACACAAAAAAAACATATACTATGTCTTTTCTTTTGACTGTGTACCTGTCTCCTAAGGAGTCCCATGTCCTCTAGTTTCTTCTTGTAGTTTTCTACTGTGGCCTCCAGCTTTGAAACTTTGTCTGATGAATGTCTGGAAGTGAGGCAACAAGCAGGCTCATTTTGTGATTTTATATTTAAACAGCAGGGGAGCGCCACACATCAGAATTTGATGTCTACTGATGTTTAGAGTTGAGATTCTGCATCCAACCTACCTGAGCACATCCATCTCATCTTTGAGAGACTGGGCTTCATCAGCCAGTGATGTGAGCTCTTCATTCTGTGACTTTGCATCCAATAGTTTTTTTTCAAGCTCCTCACAACGGATACGGTAGTCATCTTTTGCTGCCTCCAACCTACAAAGAATGAGCAACAATCTAAATGTTGGGAAATCTAAAGACATTTTTCATCAGCATCAGTTAATTTAACTATTAAACTATTAAAATGACTGAAAACAAGTAGCTCCTTTGAACAATTCCTCACCTGAAAGTTTCTTCTTGTAGTTGCTCCAGCTGTGTCTGCAGCTGGAGGTGTCTGCGTCCGGCAGGACTGTTTATGTCCTCTATGGAGTCAGACTGGTTAAGTCTCTCCATCAGGACCTGGTTTTCTGCTAGCAAACTACTCTTTTCTTCTTGAAGGGCTGCCACCTGTGGGAGAAAAGGATTCAAAAAGAGGAGAACAGAATGGAAAGAAAAAGTAATGAAATGCAAAGAAACAGATGAGCAGGAAGAAGATAGTTATGAGCAACAGGAAAGAAAAAGATGAATGAGAATTGTATGGAGGACAGGAAGAATAAAGGTGGGGCATGACACCACAGGTGTGGTACAGATGAAAAAATATAAGGAGAGACAAAAGGGAAACAAGTTACAGGAGCAGAAGATTGCACCAAGAGTTTCTAAAGGCATTCAGTTCATTATGTTACAGACGATAGCTGCAGCATTTATTTTGGTAACAGTGAAAACACACAGCAAACACACTTCAACAAGGCAAACCAACAAGGCTGCAAGGAGGACTTTATGTGGTTTGTCTTCTGGTTGTGGTAGACATAGAATTAAACTCCACACAAAGCAAGCAGAAGCTGGTTGTTGTTGTTTTTTTATCCAACTATACTAACAGGAATTTACACTATTACAACCTCATCTCACTTTGACTGTGTTTAGTTCACTGTTCACATAATGTACAGAAGTGATTTTTTTTCTTTGAACACTTCCACGTGTAAAACATTTAACACGAATGTGTGGACACATTTTTTAACAAACTGCACCAGCAACAATATATACAATATAAATATCATATTGTTCCTTCTTCAAAACAGAAAAAAGGTTTGTTGAAAACATAGTTTATTAGCAGATGTACTGAGTTACAGTACGTGTAATGGTGCATGCTGCTGACCAGAGTCCTCTTTAAAAAGAAAAGGTTACTAATGTCCAGTAATTACATATTAATAATGCGGAGTAAATATTATATTCAGAAGTTCAGCAGAGAAATCACTCTTTCTTTGAGTCATTCCAGAAGCAAAGCGTTTTCCCTTCATGTCTACCGTTGCTGTGAGAAGCATGAAACACAACACAGTAAAACATTGGAAGGTTGTTAGTGAGGGAATGACATCTGACACACCCACACAAAACTGCAGTTTCGGCTGGTGTGCCTCAAGTAGACCTCGTGTATACGCGCGCACAAACACTTGTGCACAAGCGTGTACACATGCATGCACACATAAGTAGGAGAGGGGGGATTCCAATGGGGGTGATGGTGCAAGCTGACTGGAAAAAAAATCCAGTAGTATTAGCCACACCACACAACAGGTATAGAAAAGGAGACAGAAAGAAAACAAAGTTTGGATTTACCCTCTCTTCTAGCTCATTAAAGTCTAACCTCAGTCTATCACGCTCCTCTTGGACATGGAGGGCCTTCAAAGCAAGGCACACAGTATTGAAATAGTCAGAAAATAAGAGGAAACTGAGATAAACGCAACAGGAGAGCAAGCAACCCTTTAAATTACAGCTCCATTTTTCCATTTATCAGCAGAAAATGTCTTCTGATGATCAGTTTACCAACATTATGGTTAATCTCTCAAGGATGTAATTAAGCATTTTAGTATATTAAAGGCCCATCTATGGAAACAGAAGATGTTTTGATACCATATAATTATGCTGTACTTACGTAAAAAGAGAGCTGCCTTTAAAGTGTAACCAAAAGGTAGGAATTATGACTAAATCAGTTGCAAAGTAAAAAGTTATACAGCAGAGAAAATTTAAAGTTAAGATGTAATTATGCCCACAGACAATACTGTGCTTTTAATAAATACGTAAACCTGTGTGACAGAAGAAAGAGTGTATGAGAAAAACCAGAACCAAGCAACTCTGTCCCCTAGGAGGCATAAAGGACACATGATCATAACTTGTGGAAAAACACACACATTTGATGCTCCAAATCAATGCTGGTTAGACAAAGGTGCCATGTCATATAAGTGGTTGTGTAGAACAGCAAGCACATCCCCTGGCCTAAGTTTATACTGTACAAACAAAGTGCATAAAACCTACCTGCATGTCAAGCTCACGGCACCTCTGGGCGATCTCTTCCTTTGTGGCTAAAGCATCATTCAGCTCCTCAGCTGTCTTTTTCAGCTGCAAACAGGAGTTAAACATCAACCAAAATAGATACAAGGATCTGATTTTATTGTTGCCTGAATGAGGCTAGAGAAAACTAATTTTAAATCTCATAGAAAAGCTGGACTCGTTTGAGAAGTCGCTTTGAGTATGCAAACGTTGTTGTTGTGTTGAGATAAGGAATCATAACATTTTTTACACAGAAAATTCTCATGCAGACCACATTGTTCACAAAAGTCTGCATACCTGTCTGTCTAGATCCACATATGAGTCATTTCCACCTGTCACTGGAGTCTCCTTACTCATCAACTATGGAAACACAAAAATAGATCAACAATGTGATGCAGTGTACAAAAAAAAACAATTGTTCTGCAGTAGTTTCACTGTGGTTCTAATGCCAAAAGTCTAGAAACTGACAATGAAAATGAATTATCCTATGTCAGAAATATGTATTTGCATTTGGTAATATGGCTTTAGGTAGTTGGTATTATTTTTCTCTCTGATCGCATGATTTTAAATTGCATCAGTTCATCAGACCTGTTGCTGCGTGTCTTCCATCGCTCTCTTCTCTTTGCATAAATCTAAGATTACTGATTTCTGCTAAAAAAATCCTAAAAATATATTAGCTCTTATCTGCTTATACTAGTTGATCCAGGTCTAGATAGTGTGATAGTCTACCTCTTGGATGGCTGTCATGACAACATGCTGCACTGATTCCTCCATCATCATTATGGTCTGGATGTATTCTAGAGAACAAAGAAAACAGATTAAGTGTTATCGAAACGTTGGATTTAGTTGTTAATGCAATGATATAGCAAAGAAGAGGTTTTGGGATCAATTTCTATATCACACACAGTATGCGATATGCACCTTGTTTCTGTTCACAGTTGACAGCACAGCCCAGTATAAGCTGCAGCATTCTCCCAAGTTCAGCTGCATCAGAGTGTTCTCCAATAAGGTTAACGTCTGGCAGTGTGAAGTCATTGATATGCTGGCCTAGAATCTAACCAGAGGCAGAACATTTTTTTAAATTCTCTGAATATTGCTTTAAAGGAAAAACATGGTTTATAATAGCATGTGTTGTGCTGCAGGGATTAAGGGGTAGTCACACACCTCCACAACAGCAAGACAAATGCTGAATGATGTTGGTTTATTATACATTTATTTATTCTAATTATTGTATTTTTTATTATGTATTTATTATAAACATGTAATTACAATGGATTATTCTTACCTCTTGATTATAGTCTAGGATGCCTTTCAGAATTTTCTTTAGATTGCTGACCTGAAACAACAATTGGAAAAAGTTAAAAACAGAAAATATCTATGAAAGCACAATTAATGTGAGTTAGTGAGTATGAATGTGAGTTATTCATTAAGAACACATACACATACTCAGAGTAAAATAAACTATCCCCAAATAATGTAAACAACAAATCATCTTGTTGAAACAAGTAATTGCGAATCCTCACCTTTAATCTCCAGTTGTCCCCAACCTCTGGTTTAATTCTGCTAATCCAAGCATCATTAAAATAAACTACATCTCTAGAAAAATCAAACAGAAAAAAGAACAGGAATTGAAAAGCTGGAGGTTTTTTATTTTGCCTTTGTCAATAAGCAAAACACAAACAAAGTAACCACTAAAATGTGCATATTAATAAGAAATGTGTTAACATTACATTCTGGTATATTACTGATGATGTAATGCACACCTCGAACAATATAACAGAAAGAGATTTTTTTCAAAAAATGCAACTGAATTCAAAATTTAAATTTTCTAATACACCTTCATTAATGGAAACTTACATTTTCTGTAAAGCTTGGGCCATAACAAAACCACTTGTCAAGTCTTCTATTGTTTTGCATTGAGCCTCCACTCCAAATGTCTGGATCTAAACATTAAACACACAAACACAATGATTCAAAACCATTTTATTTGTAAAGATAACATGCCTTTTTTCTATGAACCCGTCACACTTGCAGGTAAACAAATTTGCAACTGCAATTTGCCCAATACAATCACACTGCACTGATTTTTATCAGTATTAATAAATAACAACAAAAAAATTAAATAGTTTCAGGATTTCGTTTTGCAAATATTTTGACTTGCTTTCCCATCAGTATTTTATTTTTTTGCATATTTCTACATTTCTGTAGCATTACATTTACACTCATAACCAGGACGCTCACACACACCTGTAGACTTTCCCTCAGCTGTACTTGTCATCATTACAGTTTCTCTTTTATCGCCTCAATTTTAAGATGCACTTTCTTCCTTCTCCAGTTTCCTAGCTTGACATGACTGCTTGCTTTTCTACATATTATTCCTTTGGGCTAAATGTCTGTTCCCCAAAGAGAAGTAAATATTCGTCATTCTGCATTCCAAAAGTCTACACACCAAAATCAGAAAGAAAACAGATCAGGAATGTTAAAAATCTGAAGTGAATAAAATGATGAGGTTGAAATTCTGCCTGCATGTCCTCTGGTGCGTTTCACTATACATTCATTTTTTATTAAGCGATTGAGGCAAAACACAAGCCGTCCAATACACTGGCCTAACAGTGTATGAGGTTGCCTATTAACTAAGACTAGATAAACCCTTAATGCGGTGTCTACGTTCAAATAAACTAACCTGAGTGGTCAGAGCATCCACAGCAACACAAATTCAAGCTGGGCTAGACTTAAATGCATATATATATATATATATATATATATATATATATACTCTAGTATCTATATTCTCCAAGTTTTACGTGAAAAGAATTTCTGTATGAAAGGAAAGGACAAAATCTAACTTCCTGGTTCTTTATGTGCACAAAGATCATTCAAAAATCAGATCAACCCCAGTAAACAAGACATCTGACACTGTCCACAGTAAAAGACACACTTCACATGGCGCAAGGTCATCATAACACTAACACATGACACTTACTGGAGAAAATCTCTGTGGATGTTTCTAAAAGGTTGTACTGTAGACGTAGGTTGTTCAATTTAAAGGTCAGTTAGAAATTCCCCATAACACTTTTGTTTGTCATTCCCAAAGCTATTGCCAGTAACATTCCTACATCTTGGTTGGGAGCTCGGTCCCCTGTATAATAGTAAATATTATAATTTAAACATTATAAACATGTTATTAACACATAGGCAGTGCGCAGGAACACTGAAAATAGTGATGCATTTAGTTGACTGATATACATTCTAAGCCTTTGTTCTCAATGTCATGTGAGGGCCACATGCTCAACTACAGGCTGCATCAACAAAACTGTTCCATACAAAACACTGAATTACAAACAGAACATATGCCTTTATGATGCCTGAGCTGGTTACTAGTCATGGGATGAATTGAGCTGCCTAACACAATAATGTGAAGAGAAACAGGGCATAGGTACTGAACCTAAAGGCCATCTGACTTAGTGTGAGCTACCCACACTTTGCTGACTTGTTGACAAACACAGCTCGGAGCTATGTCATGTCTTTTACACCATTAATCTAATTAGGTTGTATTATATAAATTTAGCACTGACCAGATAGTAAAAAGGTTACCAAACAGGTATAGATCTGTGGGAAATACTACTGAATGTCCTCGCTATTTCCTCAAATCCTAGATCTGTCCAATGTGCCTGTGAGTTGCAAAGGGGAAAGTGAGGACTTGAAACTAATTAATCTGGAAACAAAGAACCATGTGAACTCTTAAATTCTAGATTAGCATGAATTGCTTTTGTTCGACAGTTTTGGCAGATTAAAATCAGTCTGCTTTGATTACAGCACCAAGTGTAATCTGCTTCACAGAAAGGTTCAGTGGATTTTAACAGAAATAGGCTTAAATGACAGCACCGGTTTTACAGTGTGCATTGCTAACATCTAGCTTGGACGGGACAAAAAGATTAGAACAGAACAGTAAACAATCACTAGGAAATATTCAGCCACAGGACTAGGACTAAAAAATAGGCTGGAAAAATATTCTCATTAACTCATAACAAAAGTGATAAAAATATTTAACATCGCCGTTGCCACAAATATTCACATGGGAATGTATAATTTGTCAGTATATAGTTATTTGGTTTTTGACAGTGAATGTGCATTTAATGCCAAAGTTTTTAGCTAAAAAATGATGTGCTAAATACCCAATACAGCAACCTGTGCAGCCCATTGCATTTCCTTGTGAAGCATGAATGAGCCATAAAGGACAAACATGGTTTTGAGGCAGTGCTGCTGCTGCTACTTTATGTTTCCTGTCATTTTCCAGTCTTTGTATACAGCACACATTTGTTAGAAATGTCTAATTACAGCTATGAATACACTGACAACAACACATTTAAGCATGTGTATTTATAACATCTTGTACAGCTAATGCTTTGTCAATAGCTCATCGGAAATGTATAATCTTCTATTACAACAAATAAACTATGGGACTTCCCTAATGGGTAAAACATAATTTATGTTTTCTACAGTTATTGCAATGTCATGACATTTTGTATCACATTATATTATCCTATTAGACAAACTGGCTTGTACAAATTTTATTTTCCAGTAAAAATGGCCACCCTGCATGTATTGACCACAAACAGAAAGGTGACAAGTTATCTCCACTGCTATTATGTAAGAAGTACAATCTCCTCTGTTTTAGAAGTAATCAGTCAGTCACACTCTGAATGGTGAGACTTCATTTCACAGGTATGTGAGGAATTTTCTCTGAGTTGTCATGTCTAAAGTAAACTAACAATAAGAGCAGGCGCCAGTGAGACTGAGATATAAGATGCAGATTGGCTCTATACAAAGAATGTGCATAATAAATTGTGCACTGAAATCATAATTTATGAGATTCCATTTTAAACATATTACGTAAAATAAGTACTTTGTACTTTTATGTCCATGATCAGCATGCAAGCCGTGGAAGGCTTACATCTCTATTTCACAAAAGAAAATCCATACATTGATTTCACGTATGACAGTATGTAAGGCATCACATGTCAGTGAGGTTTAGTGAAAGACAAAAGCACATATGAACACCTTCCACCACCTCAACTTAGCCAACCCATTCATACTTCTTTTTTTAATGTGTGACCTACATGTGCTTGACTTTCCAGTTCACATCAGCAATAGTTTGTCTCAGACAGTCGTGCACAATAACAGTATATTAACGAAGGCCAGGTACTACGTCAACCCTATATTTAAGCGGAAAAATCCCAGCTCAAGCCACATAGCTGCATTTCAACTATGTAAACATGATCCAAACGGCAGCATGTGATCCTTTAATCTGACGCCTTTTCTCTACTCGCTAATAAAAATCTTTATTGTCCAAGCTTTGACTGCACTGATTTGGGCTAACGTTAAAATCCGGTATGATAACGAACCGTGTGTTTTACATGTGTGATCGCAGGAAGGAATAGAGAAGGGAAAGCTGACAAAATGATACGCTGGACAACAATGACAGGAATTCGGACTCAAAGCAGACACCGTGCTGTAACGCAATATGATCATTCCATAGGAAAAACAGCCTTCGCCAAAAAAACGAAAAGATCACATAACATAAACAGGGTCAGTTTGTACACTGCTGGCGTTACGATAAAGGGAACAACACTGGAAAAGTTCAGCTAGCTAAATAGAAAGAGATACGGAGAAACAAAATCATAGTCTCGACTGGTTATGTGGCTCACTGGCAGCTAGCACACAACACATCAGCAGCTAAAGCAGCAAACAGCTGGCCTGCATACGTAACCAACGTCTGCTAACGTTATCCCGTTAGCTCGCCGACCTAGCGTTAGCATTCTGTGCTATCTAGCATCGCCGGCGCCGAGGAGCTGTCTGTCAGTAAAAATAAACCCCCAAACTTCGTATTTGATTACCTACCCACGTCAAGAGGCTTTCGCAGAGCTCCATTCGATCCAAAGACTCAGATGTACTCATTGTTGCCTAAAGTAGACTGTGTGTCAAACAGAGCCTCAAGTTAACAGTCGGCTTCATGCACTCCCGAGGTCTCTCGTCCGTGGGCGCCTGCTTCACAATCCACCGGCCAATAGTCGGCTTCGTTCGCTGCTTCGCTTCTCCAGTGTCTACCCGGCTGGGGCTGGGTGGGCGGAGTCTGTGCAGCGTATCTAAAGGACAACTCCGTAAAAAGCTGGATCAGACATACGCTGAGATGCTCGTTGGAGCTGTGCATGAAACCGCAGGGATGAACCTATTTGATCAAGTACCTTATCCTGCTCTACTAGACATAAGATAAGGCCCCATGCCATTACAGGTTTATTGTAGCTTAGTGGTGCACATTTCCAACAACTACGTAATTTTTAAAACAACCTGCTCGAAGTCGTTTTTTGTAACATGTGTGATATAACTACAATTTAAGATAGTGGTGTCCAACTGAAACGATTATCTGTATGTGAATATTTAATATTTATTCTACACATACTTTCAATCCCCTTTTTCCCTTTTTTTGTTCACAATTGCCATTACCAAGGGGTTACAACCAATTTCAATTACTCAACGTACAGCCCAATTATAAACACTGACATTGACCATTACTGGCAGTGTACTCATTAGATTATAATGTTGTTCAAAATATAGTTGAAAGTAAAGAAATTAATTATTTGGACCTTCACCAATGAATCTGTCTCCACAAGCAGATAAAAGCCTAATCTTAATATCTTATTAAATATTTTTAAAAATGTAGCTTGATGTGTACTAAGGGGTATGTTTCCAAATTCCAATGCAGATTACCACCAGAGGATCTGGCCTAACCGGTCCTCAGCTGTGGAACAGCAGGAGTTCTTACAACACGTTTTATGCTGCTTATTCAACGGAAAAGTAAAAAGGCATGACGGCTTGGAATGTGCCACACCTTAAAGTAAGACTGACGCTGAACTGTCAAGTGTTGTTCCATGCACACCTCCATCTCTCGCCTTTCTACTATTCATGTAAAGTATGTAAAGGCCATTACTTGCTCAGAAAATATAGCAGCAAGAAAGCAAATGGCCTGGATATAGTTTCAGTTCCCACTTTCAACCGGACATTTTCTGGCTGAGGATTAAAACTATATACTTACAGTAACTTTAGGTATCAACACAAGTGACAAAACAAAATTACAAAACATGCTAAATAATAACTGACATCAAAAGTCTAAAGTAAAACCAGAGAAGGGAAAATCTCCCTATATCTCAACTTGTGAGAATACAAACTATGAAAGTTGGATTGGTTAAGGTGTTCACAAGTCAAAAATCTTCAAAAATCCTAAGAAATGCATCTACTGTTTTAATAGATGTCACCATTTTAATAGTCCAATATCAACTCCTTCACTTTACATTGATCTAGTTCTCAAGAAAATTTTATTTTGCCAAATAAATATACCCATTACAAAACACTGACAAAACATTATATGAGTGACATGCTCTGCGTGTTAATTTCATTAATTAGATAAGTACATGTGAATATGTATTCATCTATTAAAAATCAAGGTCCCTGATCATCCACAACATGGAAAATCTGAAAAGCTTTGCACTGCTTAGTTTGACAAGTTGAAGTTGGACATTCCGATGGACATTCATATTTTAAGTGAGTTTATAATTGCTCTTTGACACCTTTGACTTGGCTTTTTTATTATCAAAGGATTACTATTTTTTCATGAGTAAATATCTAGTCTACTACCTAGAATCTTTCAGAAAGGTCATTATGCATTAAACATGTTGGCCGGTGCATCAACACGTCTTGCAGTAAGGCTCAGATTTGATCAGCTTTTGTAAAACGACTTTGTGATTATCACACATGTATGAAATTGTCTTTCCAGTCATTATGAATATGCATAGTCAATAATGAATTAAATAAGTGCATTCCTCAGTGAAACTGATCAAACAGTAAGATGGTTCTCTCAACACTCAATCTGGACACAAGGGCTTTAAATGCATATAATTAAGACAGAACAGTCAAGATCACATGGTATTACAATACTGTCTCCATTATGATGATTTGTACATAAACCAGACTGACTGACACTGGCAATACTGTCATTGGTATTGGCTGGTAGCAATGCTACTCTTTCAGACAGGCGTGACCCTGGTTTAGCAGAGTTTGATTTAAAGTTCATTTCAATTTCCCTATGAAACTCCGGTGATGCTGTGCTGCTGTCCACCTTGAATTGATTCAATCTATTAACCGCTGATGGTTAAGTCTATGTACAACGTCAATATTCACAGATCAAATTTAATCTAACCTCATTACAGTGCTGGAGTCAAACCCCAAAACCGCACGGTTGAATAACAGTTGTTTGAACAATTAATCAGTCCTTTAATGTCCACCTTAGGTGCTGAGATTCCACTTCCTGAGCCTGCTAGGAGCAAGCGAAGGCCTTTTTATCACTCATTTAACCATTCAGTCTCTGGGTAACCACCTCTCTGTACATGATAGATATATACACAAAGAGAAGAAGGATTACAAAGAAATCATCCATAAATCCCAGGAGACCAAAAAGAGCCTCAGGGAGAATATCAAGCGGAGAGGCCAGATAGGTGATTGCACCAATTAGGCAGAGAAGTATTCGAATCCTGAACATCCAGAAGAGTCCACCCACAGAAAACATCTCCCTAAAGGCATGGCGAAGCAGGGTGGGCACATCTCGCAGCCTGTCCATATACTGTGAAGATGAAATGAATAGAAAAATGACAGCAGTTCCTTTCTGTAATTCACCCAAATTACAATGTACTTCTAAAGTTGAATCTAACTTTTATACTTCTATATTCTGCCACCACAGATACACAATATACACTCACCGGCCCTTTTATTAGGCACACTTTGCTAGTACCGGGTTGGACCGCCTTTTACCTTCAGAACTGCCTTAATCCTTTGTGGCATAGATTCGAAAAGGTACTGGAAACATTCCTCAGAGATATTGGTCCATATTGACATGATAGCATCACACAGTAAAGGCTGCACATCCATGATGTGAATCTCCTGTTCCACCACATCCCAAAGGTGCTCTATGGGGTTGAGATCTGGTGACTGTGGCCATTTGAGTAAAGTGAACTCACTGTCATGTTAAAGAAACCAGTCTGAGATGATTCGAGCTTCATGTCATGGTGCATTATCCTGCTGGATGTAGCCATCAGAAGATGGGTACACTGTGGTCATAAAGGGACGGACATGGTCACCAACAACACTCAGGTAGGCTGTGGTGTTGCAACGATGATCAATTAGTTCTAAGGGGCCAAAGTGTGCCAAGAAAATGTCCCCCACACCATTACACCACCTCCACCAGCCTCAACCGTTGATATAAGGCAGGATGGATCCATGCTTTCATGTTGTTGACGCCAAATTCTGACCCTACCATCTGAATGTTGCAGCAGAAATAGAGACTCATCAGACCAGGCAACATTTTTCCAATCTTCTATTGTCCAATTTCAGTGACCCTGTGCGAATTGTAGCCTCAGATTGCTGTTCCTAGCTGACAGGAGTGACACCCTGTGCGGTCTTCTGCTGCTGCTGTAGCCCATCTGCCTCACGGTTTGATGTATTGTGCATTTAGAGATGCTCTTCTGCATACCTTGTAAGTAACGAGTAGTTATGTGACTTACTCTTGCCTTTCCATCAGCTCGAACCACTCTGGCCATTCTCCTCTGGCCTCTGGCATTAACAAGGTATTTTTCGGCTGATCAGTAATTTGTGTTACAGGTGTGCCTAATAAAGTGTCCGGTGAGTTTATATACACGATATAGAATCACAAATGAAATCTGAATACTGCATTAAAAGGTAACATTTAACTACTGCAGTCTAAAGATAAATCAGGCTTTAGCATACTTACAGATCTTGGTTGACCCGAGAACCTACGGTTGTAATCATTAAGGTCTCTTAAAATTAACTGAGGTTCTGCCTCACCATCCTGGACCTGTTGCGGAGTGGCATGCTCATGAAACAATGGGAAGAGCAATGTTACCTGAAGGGGGACAAAATAATAATAATCAACATTAGAAAGGAAATGTAGAGCTTAAATAATTTGGATATTAAAAAACAATAAAAGCTACGGCTGAGTCTGTTCATTATGTGTACATCTATACCATTTGTCTACAGATGGGGCAATTAATAGCCCCCAACCAGGTGCCATATCTCCAATAGGCTATAATGCAGGAGCCTGTGTAGAGAAAGGGAAAACTTAAGTACAGAAAAAAAAACAAGTAATTACACATATACATTTTTTTACATTATTCATCTTTAACAACAATATAGCACAAAGAGCAAAAATATCTCTACCCCTGACAAGCTTTTTTACTTTTTTCTCTTTCTTACATAATATAAAAATGTGCTTTTCGCTTAATGCATATTATTAAGATCTATACATACCACAGAAAAGGTGTCCACAGTTGGTTTCCACAGGCAGAACAGCCTGTTGTAAACACACAGGACAAGACATGTCTGTGTAATACTGCTGCCTTGCTTCTGGCTGAGGATTTTCATCCTGACAAAAGAACATATTTATTTTATATACATTTATAAATACATATATTTAAATGTAAAACTCTATATAATTCCTTGGTTTAATATGAGTAATCAGAAAAGGGAAAATTTATTTTTTAATTAAAATAAAAAAAAAAACACCAAGCGACTTAATTTATGAATTGGATCATTCATTCGATCAAATGCAAAATGTGTTGACTTTACTCATTTTTTTTTTTTCACACTTTACCTTTTGTTAACTTATGTGCTCACATGACAACATACAACTTGTTGCTTCCTGTTCAATCAAATTCTAACCTACATTCCTAAGAAACATTCTATATAAACAGAAATTATTTGAAAGCTTTGTTACTTTTTTGCAAAACAAAGACACGATACAAAAAAGACTATCCCTCACACAATCCATAGCTTTTCAAACATTTCCTTGCATTTTAATACAATATTGTTCAATATCATTTGAAATGTGAAAATAATACCACAGCTCTATTGCACTCATTTTATTAATCTTCCAGCAGATCTCAATATATAGCAGGCTAGGAAAGCCAGTGCTGTATTGGCCTCTGCACAATACCTGCTCTGTTTGGAGTTGTTGACGAACGGCACGGACGTGCTCTTGATTCTCAGGATGAATGTTCTGCTGCTCTTGTCTGCACAGGTCGAAAAGCAGACAAATGGGGTAGAATGGAATTAGTATTCTCAACCTGCATTTTTGTCTAAACTTTAGATTTTTTAATACCAATATTTAATGTATTAAAAAAACAAGAATGAGGCAGATGTAGAGTTAAGTGAGTATTATCATTTCATTTACAAACATCTGCTTCTTACCTGCAGAGCAAAGTCAGCAGGCCTGCAAGGAAGGTAACACTGAGGACTACAACAAGTAAGACCTGGTTGCTGACACCTTCAATGAGGGTGTCCTCGTCTTTGATGAGGTAGTCCAGCTCCTCACACTGACTGTCCTCCATCACCCACACTCATAGCCTACAACACTGAACACACGAAAAGGGTTACCACTTCACATGATTTATTTAATTTCATATTCAAATAGTGTTTAGGAAAATAAACCTTAATAAAAACTATAAATATATAATTCTTACTATTTTTTATTGTGAGGAAGAAATACCCTAAAATTCCTCAATCTGAATTCCCATGCACTGTACCTCAACATTTAGATTTTTCTCTGACCAACGACACAAGCAGAAGCTTTAGTTTGACTGAACTATCCAGATCGCTATATCTATTTCTCTATATAAAACTTATGTCAAATAATATTCTTTATTTAATATACTATTATACTATTTATAAAATGTTCCAACAGACTTAGAGTAAGGGCAGTTATGACATTTGCAGAATTAAGCTAGAAAATTTAAAAGTATTTAGCGTTAACACTATAATATTCTTAATAAAAATCTTATTGTTAGCATATGCTGCGTTAACAAACTCGTACGCTAACATCGCTGGACTGGCTAATTATAACCTAAGTTAGTCCCAAGAATACTTGTCAGGTCGGTCTGGTACCAAGATCACAGATTGTAGAGAATGGTTGTTGTTTACTCTCCTGACATTATGAGCTAATACTGTTTCTCATTAGGTTATTAATAGGTCCTTACTCTCCTTGCTCCTAGCTTAGTTTACCAAGTAGCCTTAACTTCATTCAACACTGCTGACGTTGCTGAGATACCTTGGAGCTATCAAATGCAAATGAAACACGTACAACTTGCCTTCTCAATCCCTACTCCCAACGTTATCTCTCCTAAACCATATGCATAATGCTAGCTAGTGTTACCCCCTCTGCTTGCTCGGCTGAGGGTTTGGCAGCCAAAGAGTCACAGTGTGACACAAGACCATAATCGTGATAATGTAACACAACGAGTGAAACACAGACCATTGCAGTGCAGACCGAGCACGATAAATGGCCTCACCCCTCGAAAGAAAGTACATCCTTTTCCAGGCGCCCCGCTTGTCAAGTCCATTCACTTCCCCGAGACATTTTGTTTCCAGTTATAACACGTTCTAGGAGTGACGTTACGCCCAAAGCAGCCTGCTCGAAGCCTTATAGCTCGGTCTGATTAGTTTACCAGCAAGTGGTAGCACAGTTGCGTCTGCATCAGTTATATGATTTAATCACTTTTGCATTCAGTTTCAGCTTGTTACGTCCCTCTTCGTCTTCTTCTTCTTGTCCTTTAGTGGAGGTTGGAAACCAGCGAAAAGGAGCATTACGCCCCCTATTGCTTCGGGGTGTGAATCATTGTGGATTATTTACTTTTTTATCTTAAAGGACCATTGATCTTTAAGATGTTTGTGCCTTGTTCATAAAGTTGTTCCGTGGCTTTAGTTAACCCTGGGTTTCTCAATGGATTGATAC
>JAUMTR010000014.1:11342392-11361205 GCA_032270685.1 Microctenopoma stevenorrisi | reverse complement strand
TCCCACTTATTTTAAGATTAGATTTGAAGGTCATAATCCGACATTTCATTCGTTCAGTGTGTGTCTGTAGTCACACAATCGCACAAGAATCATAATCATCGGTTTTTCAATAGCTGTAGCATTTTGAAGTTACGCTATTGTCATGGCCAGCTCATAGGCCACGACATAGAACACAACACAGAGGGTTTAAAGTTACCACCACATGTGGGTTTTATTAACTTAAACAACCAGTTTCACAGCTTAAGCCCGGCCGTCCGCGAGCTTCAACCGGTCACGCCAGAGCCTCGACTCCGGTGAAGAGAGGAAGAGAGGAAGAGAGGAAGAGGAAGAGAGAGAGAGAGAGAGAGAGAGAGAGAGAACCCGAAGGCAACCGGTATTTCACGGCGCGACCACGCACCCGAGGCAATCACGCACCGGCGGTCAATCACCTGAAAAGAAAAACACAGACACACGAACACACACCAAGACGACCTCGCATACGCGGTTCGTGACACCCCCCCACCCCCCCACCCTTAAGACGGAGGTCCGAAACAATATCTACATATACCCCGACAACAAAACCAGAAATATGCCCCTAGACAAACACCCCCCGCTCCTCCCCAACAAGCCGCACCAAACTGACCCAGACATGTCAGCACTCCGCAACGGGTTTTTCAGATGGATTTCAAATTAAAATCCATCTGAAAGAACAGTGAAAGGGTTTCAGTGCAATTTTCTCAGTGAACAGTGAAAGGATTTCAGTGCAATTTTCTCCAGGAGCCCCAAGTGGAGCCTGCCGGTCTCTCCCCAGCTGCGTACAATGCAGTGCTAGAGTTCATGATGTCATGGTTGACCTATACACCATGGAGCCCGGAGATGTGAACACACCCTCCTAAAGGCTTCTTTTACCATCGAGTATTTAGGACACATGAACTCCAACAATAAAATTATGCTAGACCACTGGTCTCTCCTTGCTCCTAGCTTAGTTTACCGAATATCAATACTGTATATTTTTTGTAAGTTCCTTTGCTGTTATCTTTTACCACAATATGTACTAGTATCTACAAAAATAGCCCCATTATTTGACTCTTTTATGAGATCTGTTGTATCTTAAGTGCCTATTCTACTCTCTAACTGAGAAAGAGAAAATAATCTGATCAAAATTAACATGAATCTGAACAAACTGTCCTTATTGCTCTTCTGTTTTCTAGACACTTTACTAAAACCTCCTCTGTCTAGTAAGGTTTTTCCTGTGTCTCTTTCCACTAAAGTCCACCAGTCAAAGTTCAGCCGTCAAAGTTCAAGTTATTGTCATCATCTCCAACCTGTGCTGCCATCCTGATCTAATCACAAAGAGAGGGAGTGAGCTCTGTTGGATATTTTACTATAAGCAGCAAAGACTTTCCAGTGCACAGTGCCCAGAATTCATACTACCCCTTTGACTACACACCTACACATGCTCAAGCCACAGATAGTCTTTACAGCTACAGCTTTTCCACTCACTCGCCTTTTTCCAGTTTCAGCAGCCACTCTCTCTCTCTCACTGCCCTCCACTGTTAAACTTTTTTTCTTCAAAACCACCAGATTTCCAGCTTTTAACAAAAACAGACTTGTACTCTGCCCCTGATGAATGTCAGACACGACAAAGCAGCAGCCAAAACACGGTGTGTTTTAACTGTACTTCACACTGTGAGCAGTAGGTGGCAGTAGTGGCGTTTGCAACGAGTGTGAATGGCCCGTTAATACAAGAAGAAGTAGTGCTGGGGGTATCAGTACAGACATTAAGCTAGCTCTAGCTAGCAAATAAAGTGTTTTGATTTTACCACTTAATATTTTCACCGAGGCAGAATGCCTCGTTTTGCGCAGTTAGTGATGGGCCCTGCGGGTAGCGGTAAGGTACGTTATCAGCCATCCAGTAACAGACGCCTTGTTGTGCTATTAGGCTAAAGCTTACCTATGCTAAAGCATGAGACTGTCATGTCGACACAGAACCAGTTGTATCTGCTAGTGATGTATTTGTTCTTTGGCTTGTTTGTCTTTTTAGAGTACCTACTGCTCCACCATGATCAAGCATTCAGAGAGCATAAACCGCTCAGTTCAGGTCGTTAATCTGGACCCAGCAGCTGAGCACTTTGACTATCCTGTCATGGCAGGTGAATACAGCATGTTTGATTTGTTTTTAATTTCAAAGAACATACACAGGCTAAGGTAAAAAAAAAAATATATATATATTTTATTTATATATGTTCAGTTAATCAATACATAGATGCACATTTAGATCTATTTTAATTGAGTGTTAATTGTTATTTGGAAGTTGGGGTAAATTTTATTAATCTAATTTTATAACTTATCACGTGCTTTCACCTTTTCAAACTACATTTTTTTACATAAATAATAAACTCACAATAAAAAAAATTAAATATACATTATAAGCTATCACCAGCTTATGTAATATTACATGGTATCGTGTATTATTAGATAGTGTGTGTATATATGTAAATATGCTTCTGTGGTAATGGGTGGAGGTTCAAATAAAAAGTTGTGAATCACGTACTAATATTTGTGAATTGCCATTCTGTTTTTTTTATCTGGACCTATGTTACCTACATACCCAACATGAAATTGACATTGTTTGCATGTCCCCAGACATTCGTGAGCTCATCCAGGTTGATGACGTGATGGAGGACGATTCACTCAGATTTGGCCCTAATGGAGGCCTTGTGTTCTGCATGGAGTACTTTGCCAACAACTTTGACTGGCTGGAGGAAAGCCTGGGTCATGTTGAAGATGACTATATATTGTTTGACTGCCCAGGTAAACATAGATGCATACTAATACCAGTGTTAAGCTGAGGGTTCAACGATTTCTCTTTTTGCTGTGTTAGTTGCATGGGGCAAATTTAATCAGAGAAATTTAAGTGGTCCTGATATGGGATAACATCTGCAGCTTTGACGGTGGCATTTCTTCTAGGTCAGATTGAGCTTTATACACACCTGCCTGTGATGAGGCAGCTTGTGGAGCAACTTCAGCAGTGGGAATTTCGGGTGTGCGGGGTTTTTCTGGTTGACTCACAGTTCATGGTAGAGTCTTTTAAGGTAATTGCAATTTCATCTGTTTGATTGGATTCACTTTTTTCCAAACCTGAAGTCTCACATTTTCCCTATCCTTTAACTGCAGTTCATCTCGGGAGTCATGGCTGCTCTGAGTGCCATGACATCATTAGAAATTCCTCAAGTAAACATCATGACAAAAATGGACCTACTCAGTCCCAAAGCAAAGAAAGAAATTGAGAAGTAGGTTTTATAATAATGCAGTGCAGATATGTTCAGTTCGCATGGAACCTTCATTTCACTTTAATGTTGGTACTAAAACCTAATGAAATGACATTCATCATGTTTTGGTTTTTCTTTTATCTACTGTAGATACCTGGACCCAGACATGTACTCAATGATGGAAGATAACTCTATCAGTAGCACAAAGTTCAAGAAGCTGACAAAAGCCATTTGTGGTCTTGTGAGTGAAGCTCTTGATTTGATACATTTAGTTTTGAAAAAAAAATTTAATTAAAAGAGATGTATTGTCTGTCCAGATCGATGACTACAGTATGGTGAGATTTCTGCCTTTTGACTGCACTGATGAGGAAGGTATTAACATAGTGCTGCAACACATAGACTTCTCAATACAGTACGGAGAGGATCTGGAGTTTAAGGAGCCAAAGGTAAAGAAACAAATGAAAGCAAAACACACACAAATACATTTAACAAAATTCTAACCATTATCTGACTTTTCTCTCATCCTTTTCCACAGGAGATTGAAGAAGAGCCTGCTAATCTAAATTATGATGAGATCTTTCAAGACAAAACAAATAGCTGAGGAGAAAAACATTTTACACTCATGAAAACAAATGTACGTAATATGTCCATGTGAAAAACGGCATGAGAATGCAAGCACACTGAGAAAAAGAGCATGAATATCTTCTGTCATCAATAATTAGAAGTGTTTTGTTATTATATGTTTTGATGACTCAAGAAATTTGTGATTTCAAACTATTTTATGTTGAATACTTTTAAGACAGTGTGGAAGTTCACAGAGTTGTTATTAAATACATGTATGAATATTATATTTTTTGAAGTAAAATATAACACAAAACCTTTACTTTTCTGGAGTATTTTGATTTTATGTTACTCTTACTACAAATCAGATGAGAAATTTGTAATTTTATTCCACAATGATTATTTTACCACCTTTAGTTACTAGTAGTTACCACTAGTTTAGTTTTTTTCCTGATGATTTACAATTATTATAGAAATTATTATATATTAATAAAATGCACCATTTATGTAATGACTTCCTCTCACTATATAAAGTGGTTAAAATATTAGCATTATGGACTGCTGGTTTATACGTACATGAACTACATGGCATAATTTTCACTTTTTGAATGACTGTTTTAGCTTTAGTATTTTTACTTGAGTACAACAATGAAAGGGTACTTGTATTTGTAGAGGACTGTGTGAAGGAAAGTTGAGCTAGCGCCCCCGCGTGGACGGTATACTACACGACATGTAGCCACTTCCTGTACAGCTGAAGGGTGGGATAGGCGGAAGCAGCGCTCTGTGGTGCTGGTATTTTTCCTTCGCTGTGGAGCTGGACTAATAATTGTCACTCAACATGCCGGTGAGTAAATAATACACGATTGTCGGCACGCGTATATTTTCCATGTGCGTTTTAGAGTACAATGACCCGCATAGATGCTTTCGTGGGGGAAACGATGGCCTTCAAATTAACGTTAGCTATGCTGACTAGAGTTAATAGCATAGGTGGCTAGCCGCGTTAGCATCACTTCACAATTCAGCGATAGTAGACAGAAATTGACAGAAATTATAAATTTACCGTTGTTGCTTAGATACGAACATATTTTAGTTTGGTATCTATAAATGTGTACTGTTTTGCATGATGAAAGCTAAGGTGCTTGCTACAGTTGAGGTGCAGAGCATCGGAGATTTGAGTATTATGAGATACAAATCTGGCAGAAATGGAACGTCCGGTTTCCTGGTAAGAATTTGTGATAAAAACTTGATGCAGGCAAACTATTTCTCTTGTTTTCAGGCGTACCACTCAAGCTTAATGGGCCCTGATACCAGACTGGTGGGGAATATGGCTTTGCTCCCTCTCAAAACCCAGTTCAAGGGACCAGCAAGGGGAGATGGTAAGACTGTTTGGTTCTTTTATAATCCTCAAAGTGGAGCTACCACACTTTATCACAGAAATCCATGGCCTGTGTTTAGCTTTGAGTGTATTTACTTGCTTAGGTCCGGTATGTCCACACGACGCGTTCAGTTCCTGGTAGAAGTTTCAGCCTCACTTCCATATATGGGCCGAAAAGCCTTTTTAATTATTTATTTATTCAGCAGTCTTTCATTGTCTAGAAATTCGTGTTTAAGTCAGAAATTGTAGCATATTCTGTCGTAATATCGTCAAAACACAATTCACAAAACAGAAGATCTGATTCGGTTTCAAAACCAGCCTTTCACCACCTAAAAAAAGAAAAACAGAAAATGACCCTGCATTGCTAAACAAGTTTAGACATCACTGAATATTCTTAAATTCACTATGCTGTTTGTGTAAAATGTACATGTGCATTTACTGACAGCTTTTCTTTCATTTTAGGCGTAGACTCGGACATCATTGATGAGGGCATCTACTACTTCAAGGCCAACGTTTTCTTTAAGAACTATGAAATCAAGGTAGGATATTTACTGTCACTTACATTAGCTGCTAGCAGTTGTTCCTCATTTAAGGCAATGCTCGTGCAAAAAAGAAAAACTTTGCTGTCTTCCTAAATTGACTGAAACTGTAGAATTTTATTTTGACAGCCAGGCTGTGTGGGTGAGGGCCAAGCATGTTATTTCCTGTATGAATTTTCTCTTCCCCGTCTCTCTGTCTCAAAGCGGCTGTTCACTTAATTCTTCCACATGCCCCAGCTTGCCTCTTCCTGTTCTTCTCAGAATTAAAACTATGCAAACCTTTGCTGTCTGTACTAATAAACATTCTTCAGTCTAATTCCAAACGTTTCAACTAGTAATGTATGTTTGTTTCTTCCAGAATGAGGCAGACAGGACGCTGATCTATGTCACGCTGTACATTTCAGAATGCCTAAAGAGGCTACAGAAGGTAAATATATACGTGTTCATGTCCACAGTGGTCTGCACCGTACGTTGACAGACCACAAACGGCCCAACACGTGGCTATAGAGACTGATCAAATGAGAATATACAAGAAGGAAGAATTAGTTTGTAAAGCAGACAAACTAAGCCTTAACATTGATTTTATGTTTACAGTGCAGCTCCAGAAGCCAGGGAGAGAAGGAGATGTACACTCTGGGTATCACAAACCTTCCCATTCCCGGAGAACCTGGCTTCCCTCTAAATGCTATGTATGCTAAACCTGCAAATAAGCAGGAGGAAGGTAAGGACTGGCACCATAAACAGGATATAATGGGCTGTTTGTTGTAAATTGATGATTGCTGCAGTACGTTACTAAGATCGGTTAAGCCTGTTTTGTTACCTTGGGCTGAATTAGTGCTACTTCCCAGGTACCCTCCTTACATTTCAGCTAAATCACAATAATAGAATGGATGACCACCAGCTTCAAGGATCTGAGGATAGAAGTGCAGATTCATGCTCAGTGTTTTTTTAACTATCATTAGGAAAATGGAAAAAGGTATAGCTGGTATTTGTATAAAAAAAACTCCTAACAGACCTTAATTAACCCATAATGAGGCTGCAAGATGGATGTAGTTTTGAGTGCTAGTTCTACTACTACTCTACTAGTGCTGAAAAACACACTAGTTTCAGGTAGAAGCTAATGTTCGCTATGGCTTATGCCTACGTTTAAAGAAAGCAATAATATGAGGTACAGCAATTCATATGTTACAATCATGGTTCTGTTATCTTTTCCAGAGACTATGAGGGCATATCTCCAGCAGATCCGCCAGGAGACTGGCTTGAGGCTATGTGAACGCGTGTTTGACCCCCAGACAGACAAACCCAGCAAAGTGAGTCTGTCGTCTTCTAAATGATCACTGCAGCTGTGCATGTGTCAGCATGTGTCAGCCAGTCACCTACTGTGCTCACAACACCTGAGTTACTGAGTTGAACTACATTCAGAGTGATTTAAGCAGTAATGGGAAATGGAACTTGTACTTAAGAGGAAACTGAGAGGAAATCTAAATATAGCTGTTGAAACAACTACATGCACTGTAAATGCAATGTAAGACACTAAACACTACTAACAGGCATGTTTCCAGATTTTCTAGTGAGCGTCTAGCGTCTTTTCTTAACAGTGGCTTGTTTCTTTCAGTGGTGGGTGTGCTTTGTCAAGAAGCAGTTCATGAACAAAAGTCTGTCTGCTCCTGGACAGTGAACAACTCAGGATCCACAGTTTCTATTCAACATCTGCAAGATGGATGGACGTCTGTTTGGGTGGAATCAGAGGAGTTTAATTTCATGTGACTAAAATATTTTATACCGAGTTAAAGGATATGTATTTGATTGTCTTGATGTTGACTATATTGAGCTGGTGCTTAATTCAATAAAGCAATCACAGAGTTCAGGAAATAACGCGACTTGTTCTGTCCCTATTTACACAACACGTGTTCGTTGAACCGTTTAATAGCAGCTTTAACGGATGTTAGGTCTGATAAGGTAAATATTCAGTGAGCCATAGATACAATTTACAAAGAGGTAAACATGTTGCAAACCAGTTAATGTCTACACTGAGCGTCACTACCAACCAAGAGTGGGCGCTCGTACATACTGGCTCCTGAGCGGTGTCCTTTCCAGGCATGAAATTTGCTCCATTGAGTCACTTGATCATGAGATGGTTGTACTGTATAAAAGGGAATTTGTCTACATGTGCATCGACACAGACAGATACGGGTTTTACTTAGTATCTAAAATATTGTATGTTTATTACAAATTAATTTTGTGTGTTCTTTATGGCTCCATTCTCTCCGCAAACAAGCACAATTTGGAATTTCAAGAAAGGAAAGCCGGTGTCTAGATCTCCATCTCTTTATTAAGTCGAAATATTCCTAAATTGCATAATCTATTAAACAGACTGGATGGCTCAGTGTAGCAGATTGAAAATAAAAAGAAAGGGATCCAGAAGAGACTGCATTTTAAAGCAGTCACTCTCTAAATAAATAGTTAATATACGTAAACTAAATTTAGAAAATTGTGCATATATCAAAAAGGAGATTTTCTCTCGAATGTACATAACAGAAAAAAGTAATAAGCTGTATAATTCACCTTCCTGGAAATAAAATGCAGATGCTTGAGAAGAAAAACGTGATGGGAAGTTACAGCAGCGACAACGCTGCTACCATTCAGAAATGTCTATTCATAAGCATCTGTATGTCAACAACAAAGTCTCAAACGGAAAGGAGAAGAACATAACATTTTGAAGGGTTTATAAAAGTTTTTTTTCCCTGTTTTCCAGACTTTTGCTTCTTTGGGCAACTGTTTGGTGTTGGATGTGTGTTTGTTCCATGATGTAGGAGCTGACTCTGTAAGCGGTCGTCAAATCCCAGCTGCTGTTTCAACCTGAAACAAAATATATAACTCAGTTTTACAGTTTGAAACTATTAAAACATGTACTAACACACAACTTAATGGTTCTATAAGGAAAGGCATCCTTGAAATGAAATTGATTTGTTTCAATACTTTCTTTAAAGGTCCATAACACCCACTGTGTGACTGTACCATGAAGAATGTACTTACTGTGTTGATGGTTGGGGCAAACCCTCAGTCAAAAGCCATCTCTTGACTCCTCCGCACACACCGTGCCACCTTTTTCTTAAAATCTCCTCTAGGATCTTCCCTCCACTCTTTCTGCAAGAAACACGCAAAATCTCTATCAACAAACTGACTACTCTATAACCTCCACTCCCATACTTAACCACAGTCACTTTAACAGGTGACATAAAACAGGTGTCTTTTCTGTCTTAGAAAGCATCTCTGCATAAAGAGATAATCCTTTTAAACCAGATACACAAAAATAAGTCAGATACACAAACAAATGTTCAGGTTGGTAAACATGTACCACTGCTACAAAGCCCAGCATGACAGATGGTACTTACAGCTGCGTCGACATTAGCAGGGGAGTCTCCATTAGGGTCTGCCAACATGGATATAACGCTGATCATGATAGTCTCCACTGTGTGAATTGGTAGCCAGCGCTCCTCAGGCTTCTCATACCCATACTTGTCCTCACCAGGTTCATGCAGAATGGAGATGCAAACGTCCCCATTTTTTGCCACTAGAAGTCAAGTATTTGCAAATCACATCAGCACAATATTTCATATAGTTATTAGAAAGTGGGAGAAGTCAAACCTAATAAACAGCTGACAGACAGAGACAGGGAAGTTGGTTCTTACCATTTGGATGCCAGATTTCAGTGATGAACTTCATCTTTGGAGGCCTCAAAGGATAGTCATGAGGAAAAGTTAATGTGGCTTTGAAGAAACCTCCTTCACTGCAAATGGGAAACAACACAGTGTTAAAGTAAAGTAAAGTAATGTAATGTTGAGGTTTGAGTGAATATGCAACTCAGCAATGAGTTAAATTTAATGTCAGAGGTAATGACGACAGTTTCACTCACAATAAAGTGTCCTGAGGTCCGATAACTACCACTTCCCACTGATAGATGTCATCGTCATCTACAAGACCCGCAGAAAATCCTTCCACTGGGTTCTTGTTCAGCTCTGAAATGTAAGATGGAATTAAAACGATGAAACTCTTTAGCACACTGAAATGTTCAACAATATAAATGTATGTGACATACAGAGGGTACTTCAAGGGCCCTCGGGAAATAATTAGCAAACAAGCTTATTCACAACATAAGTGGCTGAATGTCAATGTAAAACGATGAAAACAAGGCACACAGTTATTGAGTAATTGAGCAACAGCTAGCATTACACTCGCGTTAGCTAACACTTGTCTAGTACATTCACACACGCGTTTTCAACATTGTTGCCACAGTTAAACTCACGCAAATTAATCAAAGTTATACCTTTCTCCTCTTTAACAACATACCTACAGTGAAATAAAATTACAGTAAAATAAGTTACAAACTTACTCGTACCGATTAGCTGACTTACCTGCTAACTGTTTACGCAGTAACAACGAGGACTGTTCCGTCATTTTAATATATATCTTAAGTCTGCTACTTGTAAAAACTAGATCCGGCTAACTCTCAAACAGGTTACATGAAACATGAGGAAAGGTCAACGAGGCGTCCCGTCCACGTTTCTGCTCTAACAACAGCAACAACATGAGTCCAAAGAAAAAAGACTGATATCAGAGGGGAACAGCTACTTGTCCAGTTTTGCCCTCAAATAATATTTCAGGCACGGCTTGACACATCTCTGTGTGTCATTGTGCCCAGTGAGGTTTTATAAATCTAAGGTCAGAGTTTATAGATATTACGGTAATATTGCTCTATATCGTATTTACAGAAGAACAGACACATATAGCTCCCAAGCCGAAGGAAGTGCTGCCTGCCAGGTTGCGTTCAGGGCGCATATTATACCAGTGGTTAATATTCTTCTTCGTGACTTTTTTCTTTGCGTCCGGCCCTATAACCATTAGTGCATTAATGCCTCTAGTTCTGTGTAATGGACACTACACATTTCTTCTTTTAAGTATAGACATTAAATCCTTAGGTTAAAGGTAAAATAAATAAATTAATTAATTAATAACTGTTCTTCATCAAAATTAGTAATGTATTATGTCCTTTGAAAATGTGCCTCAAAATGTTGTATATTTAATTTTAATGTAGTATTTAATTTAAATAATCTTATATTTAAACCTATATAGTACAGGTCCATGGATTTACTATAATCTTATTGTTTGCATTGTTTCATTGTTATCTCATTTTCTTACCTTCTCTATTAGTGATGGATCTATTTCATGGTAAATTGTAAATGGCCTCCACTTATATAGCGCTTTTCTACCTAGACTGGTACTCAAAGTGCATTACATTGCTTCTTATTCATCCATTCACGCACATAAGCACACATACACAGTCACACACCAATGACAGAGCTGCCATGCAGCTGACCTGACACACCAGGGGCAACTCTGGGGTTCACTTTCTTGCCCAAGAACACATTGACATTTGACTGGAGGAGCCGAAAATTGAACTACCAGCCAGAGCCACCCCTAACAATACAATTCCAGGCTTTCATATCAACCATGTTGTTATTCTGGGTCAAAGGGCCATGTGACCTTCATCCATCTGACTCTATTCCAGCCGTTCCACTTCTTTTACTCATAGTTCTCTACACCTCATATATATTAATGCCTTTTATACAGTATGTTGACTTAACTATGTTACATGTACGTGCTCACACCATCAGAGTATAGCAGTATAAAATTCACATATTACTGTTTGATCCTACATAGTGTTAAATTCAATAAAACCACATATGACTGCTCTGAACCAGCTTCAGCTGTGCAGCTTGTAAACATTTACTATCCTCTCTATGATCTTAAAAATTGCAGCCGGCGTGAACTTTATGTGACATCCTTTTTTGGTTTTAAAATGGAAGAGCAACATTTTTTTTCCTTGACATTTACTACTACATCACATACTCTTTCAAGCACCCCACTGCTAACATAATTCATTACTTGAATGATTTTCTTTCAGCTTTGTATTGACTAAAGCAGTTTGTCCAGCAAAATGTAAGTGTGATAAATTAGTTTGCCTAATTTATTACGCACTAGATTTCCTTTAAATATATTCCCTCTCCTACTCATCTGACCTACATGAAAATGTATTTACACACTATGCGGGTTTCTTCATGTTAAAGGTGGCAATAGTAATACTTTTATTATCAACCATGGTTTCACCACTGATTTAATTATAGTTTTCAGGCCATTGCTCTCAAAGTCTTATTTATTATTTATTATTTATTGGCTTTACATCTGTGTTATTACCACTTTTATTCTGTCATAATGTTATGCAACAACAGTAACTCACACACAGTTCATCCTCAGTAATATCAAAGAATTATTTCATTTCCTGTCTGACAGCAGTAAAATGTACAGCATACCCACATTAAATATCATAATCTTGAACGTTTTTTCAAGGCCTTCCCTGACAAAGCCCTTTAGAGTTCCTTCATGTCTGTGCAACAATCTCTGACTCCCCCTAGAAGAACTCCACCCACCCTCAGGTCTGATTTCTTTGTTAATTGCCCACAGACACATATCCTAAACGACAGCTTTTTAATCGAATTCGGATCAGGATGACTTTCTACCTGGGTTGGTCTTGAGAGTGGCATTTTTCTGCCCAATCACAGATCTTGCACTCAACCTTTATTTAAAAAAACCTAATCTTATATAGTGCATAGATACTTATCTCATTGCCAATTCAAATTGTTGTACAGTATATTTTAGAAGGTTCAGTGTCAACACCATTTAAATAGATTATTTTGCCTTTGACACCATCTAGAATAGAGATCTAAACAATATTCTCTTAAACTAAGAATAGTGGAGTTTTTCATAATTTCGGCCCCCTCTATTTATTTTCCTCATTCTGCACCATGTAAACAAAACCAATGTTTTTAAAAACAGTCACTCTCATCGACTGTAAGCTGATTAAAAAGTCCCATCTTAGAAATGTATCTTTTACGAATAACAAAGGAAAACAAAGACCTCCACAATTACTCGAGGGGGACAGTGTAACAACATCTGTTTTGTAACAGAATGTAATGAGGCTTTGGGGAAATGTGGTCTTAACTTTGAGTGCAATCCCACCAGCATCTGACAGAAGCTACACGTATTGTATACATATGCATAAGGTAATGATACTATTAAAACGCTGTGCCATTAGGCTGTGATATAGTAGTAGTGATGTTAAAAATACACTGCATGCATTTGCTTCTGTGCATATTATCCAAGGCTTCACTAAAACCAGAGGGCTAAAAGCTACAGAACCTTGGTCAGTGGCTAATAGCAGGACATTTGTTGCGCTGATTAGAGCTGTTCCAAGGTCTACAAATGTAAGTATGCTATTGATATTGTTTTAACTGACAATGTAAAGTTAAATAACTGAGCTGACCTACACGTCTTTACTTGAGAATTTACAATGTAATGAAAGATTAGACCTGGTCTGAACCACGTTCCCCCTAAAATGCATCTAATATAATACATTTCTGATGAAAAATATCAAGTGGTGGCTCTGAGCAATAACTTGAATTATTTGTTCTAATTGAACATAGATCTTGTCGGATCAAGGGACAACTTAACAGATGGCCATTTATTACTGGCTAAGAAACACAATCGATTTTCTAACATTTTGGTCAGGGACATGCAACCTGAAAACCTAAATTTCACAGTCTGTCAGACATTTCACATAAACAATGTCATGCACTCTATTTATTGTGTGTGCATGGTCCACAGTGTCAGTGTGACCCCTGTGTACTATTGATTTCAAATGGTTTCGTTCTGAACTGCAGAAATATTAGCTCACATGTACCAAAAGGTTTGTTTCTAAAAAATCAGTACATGCTATGCCACTAGTCTGCAATAATGTTGGCTAGCCAAATGCTTTGTTTAATGTACTCTGTTGTTAAAATTACTGCTTTCTTTTATTGAAATATGGATAAGGAAAGATAATTATATGCGTTATATGATGATGACAGCTGATCCTGTAAAAAAATGCATTAGTGACAAATTTAGTTTTGGTAGATAAGGACCAGAAAAAAACACTCACTGCAAACTGCAAAATAGTCATGGTGCCAAAGCAATTAGCAAAACAGTTGTTAGTCCTGTTTCACTAAGAGTGAGTGGGATTACTCGCTGTCTTGAGGTTGTGATAGTTGTAAAAAAAAAGATCACAATAATTCATTGTCTGGAAGAAATAGTTTTTATGGACCAAGAGCGATTGTGAACTTTGTGGTAATTCATCAATTAAAGCCTCAGAGTTGCAGAGGTTTTATCCTCATTTACTGTTACTGACATGCATCAGTCAAACAGTAGTGTGTGGGGATATTCTGACCCAGCAGCCTCTGTTCAGAGTGGAAATACTTTTAATTGTAACCTTAACTAGATGAATGAGTATTTTGACATGTAGTACTGTTGACACAAATTACATAAAGTATTAATTTATTCATAAAAACAAGTTACTCAGGGCATTGTTTGGTTTTAAAGTCAGTACTTCTGATGGATCCCTCTGGATTTTTTATACCTGCACAGAAAAAAAGACTGAAATCTGTCTCTACTTGTATCTAAAGCTCTTTGTTATAGTGTGTTTTAATCCCTGTGTGTTACAGTGGCGTTACTTGTTTTGTATTGTTCTGTATATAATTTGGTTTGTAGTCAAAAGAGAGAAATGCATGAATGCATTTTAATTATTTTATTCTATTTTCTGATTGTAACTGTGATTGTAGGCCATATTATCATTATCTCTATAAAATAGGACGTATATGTCTCTGACAACATCACAATGGTTCAGTTACTCACTGAAAGATGTTCATTTTTCCTTTGTCTGTGAAATTATACATATTGTCATTGTATGAATTATAGACAGCTGCATGTAGGTTGAGCAGTGAGGTGTTCAACCACCAGCTAAGAAAATGCTATCTGGCTCCAAGCATTAACACAAATACAAAATAAAACCAACTAACCAAACAAATCATTTCTATATCTGCCACAGAATAGACTAACAAACAATAGGGAAAGTAAAATAAATATGAATGAAATATGAAATATGAATGCAGTAGGAAGACACAAACATTTACTTAATGTTGGAGTATGTTTGGGATGAGCTGGGATCCTGTCGTGTAGTTTGAAGTTAACATTCAATAGATGGCAGTGTGACCCACGTTTTACATGGGAAGTTTCTATGTCTTACAAATAGATTGAAGATTACAACCGCCAATTTCAGCGATTTGAATTGTTGGCCTTAACTTACTTATCTTGCGTCTATATCCTAAGAAAGATGATGAAAATGCAATTTTGTACAATCTTTCTAGACAAACACACCAGAGAGCAGCCTACTGCAACCACTAGTTATTCCCATGAAGTAAATGTGTGAGATAAGAAGATCATTTTCCATGTTCAGCGTCCTTCCTGATCATCTAGGGAACTGCGCTGGAAATATTGCAGTCACGGACCATCTTTTCTACATTTTCAGAATAACAAGCTCCTCTGTTATTCTGTTGAATGAAGACTGCACATTAGAATGATTTACAATGAGTCCAGGCTCACAAGCTCCTTGTCTTCAAATAGGCAATAATTAGTCACTATATTTTATTATATATTATATATGAAAAACAGAGCTTTTTTCAGACACAATAAGCAGTTTTAGGCTGTAACCCTAGTGCACGTATGCAGCCTTTAGTTAGGCTCAAACAGTGTAATGGATTTCTATGTAAACTACAGCTTTAGAGAAAAAGACAATATTCAACAATTTTAAGAGAAAAAGTGAAATTTTATTTCTGAAGCAAATTCCAGAACAAAGTGCTTGACGTCATTTAGATTCAGATTTTATTTGTCACGTGCACAATCATTTAAATGAATAAGCTATTATTGTCAAATCACAAATGTAGTCATTTCAGCTTGGTCAGTGTTGACAGGCGTGCACACGTAACTCGTGTGTGAGTATGTGTTTTATTTTCACATTGATACACCCTGTTTTAAATAATGGAGTATTAAATCGTCCAGGGGCAGCTCAACACCCTGCATGGCTGATTACATCCTGCTTTGATTTAAATGCACTCATCCCTCACAAACACCCCCTCAACCCCCCCCCCCCCGGTCTGCCCGGAAATTAGTGGGCCAGTCAAGATGATTAATAAATGGCTGGTAAATAAATCTGATTTTGTCACTGTTTGGATGACACATTACAGTCAGGGTTCCAAGTTTACCCCGCCGTCCTTTTATTACAACAGAACTACAAAAAGGATGTGCACGCGGGTTTTCCCGGTATTCACAGAAACCTTTTTCTTTCCATCGGTCAGCTCTGAAGTTAATCTAAACAGCCAGAGTAGTAAAATGGGGTGAATTAGAAACAAGCTCAACATCATTCCATGTTGTTAACATTGTGTCTCCTCTCTCCCCTAGTTGTCCTTCGTCCTTCTGTCTCTCTTTCTTTCTGTCTTTCTGCAGGTGTCCCTGACCTCGGACTTGTCTGATTTCACCTTGTGTCCGCTGGTCCTACCAACCTGCCGGTGCTTCGTCTGCTGCTCCTTGTTGTTGTTGTTATGATCTCTGTTCCCTGCTGTTCTTTTCCCTCTCCTCTGTCCACCAGCCGGTCGAGGCAGATGGCCATCCCCCCTTTGTCTGGTTCTGCTGTAGGTTTCTTAGAGGGATGTTTTCCTCTCCACTGTTGCCTAGTGCTGCCTAAATGAGACTGTTAAGTTTTCTACATTATTTATTTTACATATAAACTTATATTTTTGCAAAGTCCTAAACCTTGCTATGCAAACTGCCCTGAAATGACTTTCGTTATGATTTGGAGCTATACAAATAAAGATTGAATTGAATTGAACTGAATTGTGAGAAACAATAATTGTGTCTGATGCTTGACCTTATGAACCAGAAAATTATATGAAAGCATGCAATATCCCTTAGAAAACAAATAAATGTACTTGTAGGCAAAACAGACCGCTGATGCATCTTTTTACTGCCTGTTGACATTTCAGTGCAGGACCAGCGCTGAAAATATATAGTGTTGAAAACCAGGACAATACTTGCTATGTGCTTATAAAAACCCACTGCCCTATTGCTGAACAGCGTCTGGTAAAGTAATAGACACAGGCCCCCCTCAGGCTCATGACCAGGAATAGCTGCTGTCCTGATTGTCGTCTCAGTTGGTGGCCACAAATGAGAGGCTTCATGTGTTCAATGTTCAACAATGTTCCCATTTATGCACTCATATGGGTACACAGCAAGCTATGACACAGAGGAAAACTGAATTGATTAACAGAACAAGATTACAGGATGAAAACAAGATTGGCCTGGATAATGCAACATCTAACAGATCATTCATTCACACAAATGGGAGAAAAGAGTCGATAGCTGTGTAAAATCAGCTTAATATGCCCCTGAAAGAGCTTTACACTTTGATATATTAATCTACTTCTGGCAAAAGTATGATTATGTCCCATCCCAGACAGTTTTGTGAGAGAAAAACTCTAGGGTGCACATGTACTATTGATCTTAAATTGAAAGCCTCTGTTTTCTTTTTTCTCCTGCTGATGTTTTAGATCAAATCCATGTTAACGGGGAAGATTAGATAAGATAGTCTCACATTTGCTGCAGTTTTTAATGGACGTGCGTTTCAGCAGTAGAGATCGTTCCAAGGTATTCCAGTTATATTTCTTCAGCGGAAACCCATTGTCTGCATGTCCTGTGAGTTATTTGATCCAAAATAGGCTCAATGCCCAATTCTATAAAACTCACAGATTTTTTGGAGTTCACAATCAGACTCAGGAGGCAGAAACAAGGTTACCAATAATCTGATGTCTGAGAAGCTGAATTTTGATTTATTATTGTGCAACATGTGTGAGATGAACACAGGTGGTGCAATCAGAACAAGGGTTGGCATGATTGCATTTTGAGTCTTTCATCAAAGCATCAGTATTCAACGTATTGTCAAGGACTGTACAAATCTGACAAAAATTAACATTTTTATATCTCATCTTGTAATATCACATCAGAAATGATTATTGCCATGTAACACTTGACACTTCTAGCAGATACGTAGTTCATCTATGAAGCCTTTTATCCATAATTTGATTCTAAAATGTTTGTTTTTTCACACAGTCAATGAATTTGCGCTGTGAATTCAATCCGTCCAATCAGTGTGTTCCCCTTTCTTTGGTGAGATTACTCCCAAACCAAGCGGAGCGGTTATTAACAACGAGGGGCATTTCTGCAGTTGCTGAGACGTATGTGGACAGATTGAGGAGTAAATCAACTAATCTGGTAAAATTATGTTTTGATTGGACAATTATATACACATGCCATGTTTCTGTAACAATGGATAACTAGTTAGCAAATCAACAGTGCAACCAATCAACTAAAAGTAGTTAACAGGTGATATGTAAAGAGAAAATAAAATGCTTAATCAGTAAAACGAAGTGATATTAGTTGGTTGGAATAGCTATAGCTAAAGCTACAGCATATGAATGGGTATAAATGGTTGAAAAAGGTAAACATAGTGCATAAACAACTGGAACTGTTCATGGGAAAATGTTGGAATGGTTGAAATGTTCAATCTCTTCTGCCCCAGATGTTAATACAGGAGTAATACAAAGTTCTTGGTTGAGTTTATCTGTCACAACTGTCCTCCCAGAGTTTCTTGTTCTCAATTCTGCCAGTTAAAGCACATATAGTCCTAATTACTACAGAGACATTTAGGCCTGAACAAAGAGGTGGACTGTGCTCCCAAAGGCTTTTGGCAATTTTGGATTCTTGACTTCTTGAAATTGGAAAGATACATATGCAGCCTCTAGATTATAGATTTCTCTAGAGAGTTCAGTCAGTGCACTCGGGCTTTAGTGTTATTTGAGTCCATGCTTCTGATCTGGGTACTTCAACTGTAATGGTTGGGGTACTCACCTCTCTACAGCTAACTGTTATAGAATAGTCTCGGTTTAAAATCTGTTGGTTCCTGATTTCTAGCCTGAATTTGACATGTCTCCTCACCTGTCATTAACAGCTGCTCACTGTGTGTTTTACTCTAGAGCAGGGGTCTCAAACTCAATTTACCTGGGGGCCGCTGGAGGCGGAGTCTGGGTGAGGCTGGGCCGCATCAGGA
>JAUMTR010000014.1:11316712-11342292 GCA_032270685.1 Microctenopoma stevenorrisi | reverse complement strand
TTAAGACGGGGGCCGCATATTACGGTCCCGGGGGCCGCAGATGGCCCGCGGGCCGCCAGTCTGAGACCCCTGCTCTAGAGGGAGGATCAACAGGAAGGCTAATGGGATGATTCTTTGTGTCTTATTTTGCTGCAGTATATCAATTGCTATAGTTAATATTCCATCTGTTCTGTGGAGTATTCTAGTCTTTACCCACAACCGTTTTTATTTATTTTCTGTTGCTGTTTAAAGAAACAGGACGCGTTCTAGTGATCAAAGACAACCTCAGTGTTTGCCACAAGTAAAAACAATATTCCACCCAGTTCTGTTTTTACTGTGCCTGCTTTGCATCATTCTGTTCTTTCCATCCAGCCTTGTTTTGCTGCGGATTGAGGGGAGGACAAAATAAAGGCGACCGCTGCAATTTCATCCCTATTGGCCCCGTAGCAAATTGGCCCTTTATCAAACAGGGGCCTCATCTATCAAGCCAAAGACGGGTATTGAAATTGCCCCACCAGCCACAAATCAGACCAATGGGTCAGCCTTTATCTCAGACAAGGCCGTCATCACTCTGTAGTGGCTGGAAGGGGAGGAACCAGGCCATTTAGGAGTGTATCCTGCATTTCTCTTCTGCTGCTGGATGCAGCCTGCTGCATGACCTCCCTGTGACCAGGAGGAGCTGGATAAGGGCCAAATCTGTGTTCAATCTGGATCATTATCTGGCTGAATGCACGTGTTTGATACTCACTGTCTTTCTTTTCATAATACCTACATACCTGCCCTTGTTTCTTTCTTTATCTCCTATTTGCTCCCTCACTAACACAGTTTTCTCTCTTTTTTTGGCCACATTTATTTTCTGCTGCCAATTAATGCAAATAGAGAAAGACCATTATGAAGGCAAAGACAGATTGGTGTTGTGTTGTCAGCTGTGACACTCTAGTTGTAAACATTATTCTGCATGATATGACTAATGAAGGAATGAGTCCAGGGAAAACCTCACAGGGAATGCCATATCCCACAAAAGCAACTATTTGTATTGCTAAGATACCTAGACATGACATGTCAGGGACAATCAGTTTACCAGTGGGTCAAAAGCTGGGACAGAATTTACAGTTGACAACGTCTGATTGCAGAAGCGCCTTTGCACTCAGTGGTACAGAGTGCTCGGTCTGACCTGTGCTCTATCACCCACTGGCACCCTTCCTCAGCAGATGGCGTCTTTACTCATCATCTCTCATCAATTTCAGGACTTATGGATTTAACTAAAAGCCCATCCACAGTCCGATCCCTCTCTTAACAATGTTTTAACTGCTCCTCTTTTATTTGATTAGACTCAATTCGATTTTATTCATATGCAATCAGAGACTGGGATATCGTCCTTATATACAGAATCATCAACATAAACCTGCGTCATGCCACTGGGCTGACTGGAGAGCATGAGATGCAAAAGACAGATAAAACATGAATGTATAAGATTTAAATGATCATTTACATTTTATGCACTCACAAAAAAGGAGTTGCAAAGTAAAACAAGAGTTAGAGAGACTGCAATTCAGAGCAGCTATTGATACAAACCCAACTTCTGGCCTTTATGTCACTGAGGTCTCAAAATTCTGCACATCTGTTTTTGCATTTGATAGTTGGGAAGACTTTTTCTTGCATGTTTCCTGAGACACTAATAAGGTCAGGGAATACAATGATAGGGCTGATTAGATAAGAACACCAAGAGTTAGGCTTTAACTTGATCATCTACCACTGCTCTGTGAGGAACACTGTAACAATTATGACAGATCAAAGTTAGAGATTCAGTTCGTAAACTGCAAATATGGATGAGCAGCAATTTTACTTTTGCATTTTTCCCCATGTTCCATTAAATTTCTTTTCAGCAATGCTGCTGCATCCTCAAATATCAGAAATGAAATGAACCTAATCAAGGCAAGTGTATTTTTATTACCAATAAAAATGATGGCCAAAAAAAAAAAAGAAAACAGTTGTTATACTCTGGATTTTCTTTTTCACCAGACTCTCGGGTATGTACGTTTCCTAATTCATCTCCCAGTTTAAAGTAAATGCAAAGTAATTTTGCAAACACTATTTTTACGAATGTGTGCCACGTGTGAAGTAGACCTGCGTAATCCCACTGTTTGCCATTGGCGCAGGTTGAGAAAATGGAGCACCGTGAAATCCTAATCAAATTTAGTGAAAACCAATTCTGAATTCCAAAAGACTTATCCCGACCCATCCTCTCGACTCAGTATGTTTGAGGTGTTATCAGTCCCTTGGGGAAAGTAGGGGAACTTTGGCTTGCACAGTGTTAGGGAAGGGGAAAATGGAAGTCTTCAGGGAAAAGGACACCCACACACAATGGATGCCCGCGGAAAGTAAAACAGGTCAGAGCTCCAGTGGTCTGATAAGGCAGTGGACTCATGAATTAAAGAGTGGTGGAGGAAATATGACATTTTTCTTTTCCATTCTGTCTATCGGGACTATACTCGCTTACCAGTGAAATTACCTGGAGAGAAGTTGGTCCGATAATGGATTGCCAGAGACGAGGTTCACTCTAGTAATTTCTCTCTCCTCATAAGGGCAGATTGCCATTAAAAATTCACAACACTTTAGGAAATTTGAGAGGCATGGGACTTACATGATCATAATAGATCTTTTGTATCAGCTTAAATACCTATTTTTCTATTGTGTATGACAGAAGCTATCCTTCTGAAAATAATTCCTTATTGAATTTACAAGGCTCATTGCGCTTAATTAAAGGAGTCAGTGGGAGCCTGGGTTCATCATTCCCCAAAGTTGCCTATGTTCACTTATGTTATGTTAACAGTAACATATTACATCACTTTATATTCTGAATGGTGCTTTCCAACGATATAGCTCAAAGTTACTCAAGCAGATAAAGAGTCAAAAGATCCCCGTGCTGTTGTTTTTAGGGGTAAATGAGGACCTTTGTTCTGTCTTTGTCTTTCTGCTGAGAAGCGGGTGATTAATGTGGAAGTGGTAATGGCAGAGGAGGGCAGGGATGCTATGGGTCTTCTTTCTCTAATGATTGGTTTAAGTGAGTGCTATAATGGGCTGGGGTGCCGAGGCCAGTGATTTACGGGACTTCTCCCTGTCGTCATGCCGCTGAGACAGCCTGGAGGGGCTAAACACAGTTTGCCAATTCCTTTGCAGTAGCACAGTAAAAAAATATATTTATATATTCACACAAATTATATATGTATGTATATTACTCTGTGTCATTCCTGCAAATGCACATATGGTTATGCATATTTATTGCACAGTAAAAAAGACTCGCAGCAGCCTTGTTCCAAGCTCATCTTGAACTGTGAGTGTGGGTACCGCCGTAGAGGTGTGTTCTGGCAAAATGATGAATGGCACTCACACAGACAAAAGCTGGATGCAATGTCCTACCATTTCTTAGCAAAGTTTAAATTTTAATGATCCTCACAGAACTCATGGCTTAAGTTTTATCAGATGCCCGTGGAGCAATATACATGAAGCAGTTATTTCTCACTTTAAAAAAGGTTAGAATGTCCTCCGCTGGGGTCCTTTGGTGGGCAAACAAAGTGAGGGGAGCCTGAGGGGAGGGTAGGTGGGTAAATAGCTCCTCTAATGGAGTTCTAATCTGTGGAGGCAATCTGCAGAGAGCGGCCCCTGGCTGTGCCAGTTGGGATGATGAGACATAGGTGACAGCGTGGCAGATATTATTAGTGGTATCATTGATCAGACAGCCGCAGAGGCTGAGTTGGAGAAAGATGATGGATTCTGTGGCTCCAGCCCAGCTAAGACATAAAGGCTGTCAGGAGCAAGTCAGGGATGGGTTCAATTCGTCTATGTGCGAAAGAAAAAAAAAGTAAAGGGGGTTGTTCTGTGCTTTCATGTAAATCAGGCGGGGTCTTGGCCATAGTTCAGATATAGGGTTTGTTGCATTTGACGGAAGCCATCCATCTCAGGCAATGACATGTTCCAGATGAATGGGTTTGTGTTGTTAAGTTGGAGTACAGACAACTTGTACTGTATATAGACTCAGCAAAAAGCAAGAATTATCTTATCTTATCTTTTGTTTTCTCTTGGTCTGGCTATTTTGGGCATCTAATGTTTTCTTGGCTTATCTCTCACCCATGCTATGTTTAATGAGGAACAGAACTGAGTGCGCTTACTCATTGTGATTTCGGCGTCCTGAGTGCACCTCACCCTTTCAACTTCCTGGAGAAAAATATAATTGAGTCCAAGTAGGATGATCAATACTCATTGGGAGTTTTATAATTTCAATCCTTCCTGACCAACTCACAAAAACACCTCAGTCAAAGTAGACCTGCTAATCATCCTAATCCTAATTCATCCTATTATTTCTCCTACCAGTACTCAACACCAAGCACAAGCAGGGTTGATGATAACATCGTTGGTTGTGTAGTTATTTGTTCATGAATCATAGTATTAAACAAATTAGAATTTGGACATGACTGCAGGTCATTCTGAGGCAAGAACAACATCATGCAAATCCATCCAGCACGCACTGAAATATTTCACCCAAATCCACACATGGCAAGCTCATTATGCTCAGGCACAGTTCACAGTTCATGGTTCCCAGAAGATACCGTGAACTGTGATCAGCCGTAAATAAATTCTGCATTTCAACAACAATAATTCGACCAGTATGAAATGTCAGTGGCCTGGTAGCTCAACGGGTTAAGCTTCAGACTAGGATGCAGACGGTCGCAGGTTCGAACCCCGTCTGACTCCTAATCCATCTCCTACCAGGTGTGTCCCTGAGCCAGACACCCAGCGCTAGCTCCTTGTAAGTCGCTTTGGATAAAAGCGTCTGCCAAGAAAAGTAAAGTCTTGTTTACATCTATGTTCTCTTTCCTCTTTAAGGCTGGATCATTGCATTTTCGCCTTGAATTTGGATTATGTCACAACTTTGACAAAAAGCTGAAAAAGTAGGCTGAAGGCAAAAAAAAAAAAGTCAATTATTGCATAATGAAAACTCCAAACAACTGCAAAGACAGTGAGTTGTGCTAATGCGTGATGAGCCACGTTGGCATGTGTGTTTTTGTTCCTGTGGGCATAGGAGCAAAGTAAACAAATAATACCTTATTAAACAGATTATTTGTTTGAGTCTTCATCAGATATTGGGACACCAATCAGTCATTCCGCGCAGCTTGTTACCATTTTGAGAGGTTTTCTTGTTGACACCTTGAGTCTTGATGTTTTATTAGTATTTGTTTTCTCAGAGAGAAAGTAATGCCCTCTGATATGACAGCAGGGGATTCTCTTTGAAACTCTCAAATATTAACTTCTCCCACTGAGACCAAAGACAAGAAAAATAAATCGCTGAATGTATTGAAACACAAGTACAATATTTATTTTTCACTCCATCATTTCATGGTCAACTTGAATGAAAGAAATATGGCTCTTGATGTTTAACAAGTGCAATTAAAATCACATCACACATGTTGTGGGCTCTGTTTTGAATACACACAATTTAATTTCAGTGATGTTTCTATTATAGTAAAAGACGTCACACATTGTCCCACAGCAGTGTGATCTTTTTATCTTTGAAATTCAGTATGAATAATATAATTTTCTGCTCACAGCTTCGGTACCTATGAATAAGCAAATATCCGCTCAGTGAACTGAAAACAAAGAAAAATGATGCGGATTCAGACCACATTCTCATATTATTAACTTAAATGTAATCAACATAACTGACATAAATGTAATCAACAAGTCTCTTTGGGTATGTTCCTAAAACTTTATATCCATAATTGCTTTTAGTTTAGCATTGGTATTTCTACTGAATAATGCTACTATCTGGAAGAGGTTTAGCATCAATGGTTTCTCAGTGAGTCAGTGAGAACACTGATAGGAAATATGCAGAAAAAAAGTCACTCCAAAGTGGCCAATATTAAATATAAATAAGACCTTATGAAAAAAATATATGAATGAATATGGAATAAATAAAAATAAATACAAAAACAATTAATAAACCTGAAATCCCTGAAATGTTAATCCTCTAGTCTTATCTTCTTTATCACTAAAGCAATTTTCCTAGCAATATAAGTCACCTCCAAAGGGAAAACATCATGCCTGTCTGACTCTGAGCTTCACCAGCTAGAGGGTAGAGTTGATCTTGAGCCACAGTTGGGCCCACGCCAACTCTGCAAAGCTCACGACTGAGTTGTGGCTTCAGAGTCAGCCCCATCCATTCTGCTGGCTCAAGACCAAACACATCTGGGCCACTTTGAAGTGATCACTATAAAATGTATTTTGTCATCACGCAGGGCAGAAATAAAGAGAAAGCTGGACCCTGAATGGGTTAGATTGTGGTTTTCTCTCTCACCCCCTCAGTCCGTTTGACTGCATCCATCAATCACAGCAGGCGGCTTCTGACCTTGTTTGCACGCTGGACTACACTCATGACAGATCTTTACATTATCTTCTCTTCACGTGCACTCTCACTGTCGTTCTCTTTTAGGTTACTGCAGACCAAGTAACATACAATGACAGAGATGCGTTCGGAGTCTGCAACTCTCTTTCTTGACCATTTTTATGCTAATTGTGACAACTGTAAAAAACCTGTGTGGTAGTCTGACCACTTATTCTCTGCCCCTTTGGACTTGGATCTATTAACGACCTATGCATCCACACATCAAAATATACCACTCTACTTAATTCTGAGCAGTAAAATAAGATCCAGGTAGTAAGAAAAGGAATTTTTCCTTCAACTTGCCAGGTGGCTTTGACACCTTCTTGCCCTCAATTATCCCTTTGTAGCCCCACCTGTCTCTTGCTCGATTGTCATTTAAGCTTTACACAGTCTTTTCTTAGACAGTTGCAATTGTTTTCTCTTCTTTGGAGAGCTTTTACTTGACAGTGTCTTGTTAACAATGTATGTGTTGAAAAAAAAGATTCTGTTCACTGTAGTTGACTTGGTGTTTGCGAAAGACGATCCGATTTCTTGGCTCAATTTAAATCCAGTTGGTTCAATATTTTGTAAAACATTCTGTGTATGATATGATTTAATTAAATATGCCATCCTGGGTGGAGGGTTCAACTCTCGCTGTAGCCTTTTCTATTTCTTTAACCAACTATGATGCCCTAATGATGGCTGGAGGGGAAATTGTTTGCACTGTCATGATGTCTATCTGCCAAAGCTGCCCATCCGTACTGAACTTTGCTACTGTGATGCACATTTGAATATAAAAAAAAAAAAGATTTGCCTTTTTACTAATTTTACTGAAAAGTTCAAACCTCCTACAATAAGTTATGTGATACTGAGCCGAAGGCACTGACAGGATCCAGAAGTTCATGATGTAGAGATCTCTTCCCTTAACTTGATTGAGTTTGATGCAGAACCATCTTTGTGTGCTTCATATGTCAACTTCCCTTCTTATCATCAAGTGGGCAAAGTGCTTCTCGCTCATCTCCATAAAATGATTCCTAAAACGATCCTATGCAGTTCTGAGAAACTATGACATATGTATAACTTTTACTTGCAAGTAGAACTTAATTTTGTATCTTCTTTTTTTACATATTCCTGTAAATGTAATTGTAAATATTGATTGCCTAAATTTTTTATTTGAACATAAGACGATAAAATAAAGTAAATACTTTACCATCTCCATAGCTTCACAGAACAGACACGGCACTGTTTTTCCTTTCATCAGGCCACACATCATTACAATTTAAAAATCACGGTCCCTTACTGTCCTAGAACAAAATATTTCAAGATTGCAAATCAAAATGTTATTGATACATTTAAGCAAAGTCTAAAGACGATGTACAAATCATAATAAAAAGTCAACAAATATGTACAAGAAGTGCAAAGCAATGCAAAAACAAAAAAAAAAAACAGCCAAGTGAGTTCTTCAGGAGAGCCAGATGTATTTTATATATGCAGATTTCAAAGCTTTCTTTAAAAGCTGACTTTTCAGTTATGCTTTTAATAAAAGCAACAGATGTGTACTGATGCAAGACTCATGAGTGATTAAATGCTTAGGACACTGAAAGCCGTGTGGAGAGGAGACAGCAACGGGGGAAAGCAAGCAAGAGCAAATGGGCAACAGAGGAGCAACAACAAATGATCATCTAACATAGATGGAGAAACATTCTTGTTGCTTCAATTATGTTTGATACGAGACAAAAATCATTTTATATATTTTGTAACAGTGTAATTAAATGTTTTATCAAGACCACATTATGACCTTTTAGAATATTTAATTAAGCACAGGTAGATAAATCTATAAGTCCGTCGACGGGCTGAAGTGACGGAAAGCGACTGTGAAAAGTAGAGTGTTCCCAGTGAAGATAATTGCGCGGGATGCTGAATAAACTGTCTGATTAAATCTTGCTCTTGTGTTTGTGTCAGTCTAAAGCAGGAAACCTGTTTCATCTTCCTCCCTCAAGAGCCTTTGTTTACCATTCAGCAGGAAGCACCTCGTAATAAATGAGACTCTTAATTGCCTCAAGTCCTCCAGAGCCAAATGAATCATAAAATAAATGTGTCACCACTGTGCTGACTAAACAATAGGCTGGATCGGCCACACATTTATGCCATGGTGACCTGGTGAGTGGTTGCATAGTAACTTGTTAGTTAATGAGCTGGCTTCATCTCTAAAGGATAAAAAGTGTAATTCTTTATTTTGCCTGTGTCAAGTGATTGGGTATTTATCCTGTTTCGAGTAGGACCAGGATGTTTAGGGTTAATACAAGTTCAGTGAGCTCAGAGTTAGCAGAGGACCAGCGTAGGCTCCCATTTCCCCCCATAGGTAATTAACTATGTATCCGTTTTTATTTCTGACACCTATAACATTACTGCAGAACTTATTGTTGATGTTTCCCCCTCTTCTACCTGTGATAAAACCAGCTTCCAAAAGCAATGCCAGTGCATATATTTTTCAGTTCAAGCATGACCGTATCAAAGTGATTTACATTTACATAACACATCCCTGTTCATCCTCTTTTCCTTCACTGCAGAAAAAAAAGAAATATATACAATGTTTATGAAGGTAAACCTCAATGATTATTGATTTAATGTGCAACAGAGCTCTTCTTTTTTTATGCTGCAGCAGTGCACCCTGTTCTCTTCTCATTACAAACATGCCAGTCCTGCATTTGAAAGCCTCTCCAACCTCATCTTGAATGGCATCACCTCGTTGAGTTTGACAGAGTTTAAGCACTTTTATATGTCACTGTGACACATCCAGGGACTGGGGGGTAAAAAGCAGGCAGGTCGTTGCTTTCACAGTTAGACATTTCATCTGATACTGATGTTGTGATCATTATTGTGGTGTGGTGGGCAGCGGACTCAAAATAATTCTGTCTAGACAAACTTGCACAAACATGGCAACACGTAACAGCACATTTTGTATCTCAAACACTGAGGCCACTGCCCTGGTTGTTGCAGCTTTAGGCGACTGGATTGCAATCAGCACATACAAAAAAGAAACTCTACCCTAGTTCACCTACGACATAGGTTGTGATCTGATTGCACAAGCTACCAAGTAGGTGAAGCTGCATGTGGAGCTGTCAGTCCACATGCAGCAGCAGCATACAGTATACCAAAACCTAAAAACAAAAACTGACAGTTGTTTTTTTTTTCAGCATTGCATGTGTCTGTGAGTACTTCTGCTACTTCATGTTTTTCTGTCTCTGTGCAATAAATCTGTTTTCTCATATTAGGTGCAATACTGCTGCACGCAACGCTTTACACTGCCCTGACACCCAATGTTTATGCAACTAGCAACTGACTGTGTTTATTTATTGTTTTGCTGCACTGTCTTTTACGTTTTACGTTTAGGTAAGCACGCTCATTGTGCCCTGTACACTGTACTCTGTACATATGACAATAATAAACTTGAGTCTAGAATCTACTTTTTAAGAACTAACAAAGTGAATAATAAGGAATAATGGCCATGTCATTTATTATTCAAAGAACCTGAGAATGTATGTAACCATTAAAGATATGGTTGTTATTTAGTAATAACTAAACATTATTTAGTAATCAGTTTTTGTTATTTTTTTATATAATATCTTATTCTGTTCTGTGTTTATTGAGAAGTGTGATACTGCTAGGCAGTGGTGTACAACTACACATCGATAAGCAATCATTGTTCACGGGCAGATTGCAAATGGATAACAATTCAGAAATTATTGTTGCTTACAAAGTACATGTACATTTGCCAGTTCTACAAGGATCTTGTATGCTTATTCACAACCAATTACTTTGATTGGTGAGATGTCAGAATTAACAGAAAAGCATGTCAAGTTGGAAATCACAGAGTGCAAAAGTAGACTTGATGAAAAAAAACACCAGAACAATTTTAATCACAATTTCATGGACATTCGTGGGTTATCCCAATTAAACACATTAATACAGATCGCACACACATTAGAAATCAAATGTTGAACTTTTAATTAATGCTACTTATACATATATACTTAAAGTGTTGCACGTTTAATCGTGAATGTGGATATTTAACATTAAGATCATTATACAATATTTGAAAAAGGTAAAAAAAAGATATAGATGTATAATATGATCTAATATAATTTAATATTTATAATTGTCCTCTGAAAATTCATCTATTTAGCACACCATGCATGCTTGCATGCATTTTAATCATGGCTGGCCCAGGAATCAAAGCAGCCCTTGTAATATCAGAGATAATGTTCACCAATTACCACAGGAGCTGAAAAGTAATTGAAATGGTAATTGATTCACTTTTTGGAAGTGCATCCCTGATTTGCACTGAGGGTGTTGTGGTTCGCTTCTAAATGACTGTGAGTGGATCACGCAGGCCTTTAGTACTGGAGGTAAATGGGCTGGAGGGCAATCTGTTGCTGTCTGTCCCACTTAGCCAGAAACTGCAGTGGGGAGCTGATGCTTGGCTGTGCTGCAAACGATGGGATTACACAGATACTTAAGGGACATCAGCCAACTGGGCAAATACAGTACAATTTTCTGTGTTACAAGGCTACGCAGAAATGGCCATTTGATATATTACCAGATGTCCCAGCCATTTTCTTCCATTTCCACATTCAGTGTGATCAGAAAACAATCAGTATTCCTCCCCGTGCAGCGGCGAGCTGTTCTATTATAATGTCAGATTGCTGAAACATTATTAACTTACATTGCAGGTAGCTCTCCGGCCCTTGTAGTTGCTGTAATGCTGTCAGTGTGTCAGAGTTGCCTTGCATACAAATCAAAAAGATTATTATCTCCTCCTTTCTGATGTTACGAAATGTTAAGTTTCCTTTTATGACTATGTGAATGCCTTCATAACAATGACTCACCAAATGCTCTTTAATTGAAGTTGGCTGTTAGTCTCGAGGTGTCAAGGTGGAATCAGTCTGGAGACGTAATTTACTGGCTGGAAGATTATACATTAATTTAAACGGAGATGGGTACTCTATGCCCAAAGATGGTACCCTTGCTAGTCTGGTTAATTAATGCAGTCTTTATTTAATTTTCTTAGACAAAGCTAGGCGAACCTCTGGTGAATATACATTATTTACGCTCAAATGTGGAGATTTCATTAGAAGGAGATTTCATTCTGGAAGTCACCAAAAGTTTATTATACTATTCTTGTAATGCATTAGTTTTAGATTGGAGTTTTGCAGGGACTTTTTTTCAGTGCTGTGAAAAAATCAGTAATGTCAGTGGTATATGTGACCAATTCTCTCTGAAGGCTGATAGCGTTTAATTTCATAAAGACATTATTTGGAGAACAACTTAAGTAAATGAAGCTCAGACATATAAATATTCTCATGTGATTGAATGGTGCAGCTATAAGTGTTAAAATATTTAAAATAAAATAACCTAAAATTAAGATCTATCTGAGAATCTAATTAAAGCTCTGAGAACAACCTGAAATTTCCTAATTAGGCAACAAACATAAAGCTTTGAAGGTGAGTGTTTAGAGGGTTTTATTTTGCTTATGTACAGTATAAGCAACATGAGATGTCAAAACTAGAGCAAAGGATTACTGGAAAGCTATATCGTTTGTAGCTATGAATTAATTTAATCAGTATCTTAACCATACAGAAAGCGGACTGGCTGAGGAAGAATAAAACTACAGGAAACGATTTGATTATCTAACTGAATCCAATTATCCATCTTCAGACACAGTCTGAGATCAGGTTCAAGTTGTTTAAGTTCTTCTCTGTCTCTGATTCTTCTATAAAATACTGCTGTAGGACATCATAAAGATATCTTTACTCATGTCAGTTCTTGTTAGAGTTGATGACTGTATCGCTGGTCATGAACTTTGCAAGTAGAACTCGCCGCATGAAATTGTCCGTTCCCTCAGTATTACCAGCTCTACACTGTGTAATGGCAGCTAATGACAGTTCGGCTTGATCTGCGCTCGTTCACTGACTGCCTGTTGTTGGTAATGGCTGAGGGAGCGGCGCAGTGGGCAAGTAGATACCATGACAGGTTGTACGGGAAAGGTCTCTCTTCAAGACTGATAAATGTTAATTACTCCACCCTGACACCAGCTGACAACACAGTGCAAACCGCCAGACGAGGCCAAGATGATGGTGTTTTACAATAGTTGTTCATCTTAGTTGAAATGGACCGGATGGACCAGTGGTGTATTTGTCTTGGTAATCTGGTCATCAGCCTGCTTCATATTGACCCTCCTGTTTTTTTTTGTGTGCGAGTCTCACCACTAATCCGCGAAACTCAAATGCTTAAGAAATGTATGAAGACAATGTGAACGGCACAACAAAAGAAGAATTTATTCAGCGTGGACTTACATCCTCCATACATTTATCCCCATGAATCAATATAGATCAGCTAACAGCCTTGCTCCAAGCTGGCTCAATGGCAGCAGCAAGGATGTAATACCGCTGATCAATACTTCAGCGATTTTGCCTGGAAGAGAACACATGCTCTGTGTGTGAACCATCTGATGTATCCTCACAAAATACTAATCAGAGAGAAGGTAGAATCGCAGGAGAGAAACATTTTCTTCAAATTACCTCACAGTCAGCTCAAGCCATGTGTGCGAGCGAGAAGGAGACAATTAGAGTGTAAGAGCCAGTGAGACAAAGACACAAGTCATTACTAAAGACATAGATTTATGGTTGTGTATAAAAAATTACCATCTGGGCAAATTGATCTTTTTTGTTTTTGTGACCAACTTTTGGTGTTTATGACGCCAGTGGAGGAGAAAATGCGGAATGATGCAAGATCAAGCGGAGCCAGTAGTTCTGTTTGGATCTGGACACTCGTATTATCTTTTCTGTATTATCTTGTTCATTTCATGGCCTCTTATCACTGGCGAAAAGATGTCTTCAAATAGTATTATCATGTCTACAAACATCTATTTTAAAGTATTCTTGTAAACAGTCTAATCTATGGCTTTCAGGTTTTGCCAAAGCTAAAATCACCTGGTGCTGGTAGTAATTTTATATTTTTCCACACAGCCTTACAGTGACATCCATCTTGTTTTACGTACTTCGAGACAAAGAAGTAGAAGCATATCGCTTAAAATTTTACCCACGCACACAGTTAGATGGACACGCTCAGCCTGGGCATTACAAAACATGTAGGCAGCTCTGGACAATAGTAACAGTGAGATGAGCTCCTATGTTTGTTACATTAAACTGATCTACATAAAAAAGTATATGTAGCCTCTTCAGTAGAATAGGATGAGGCCCTCTGGGTTACTTTCCTGGCACAAACCTGCAATCTGTGCAGACACCAACTCTCGTTACAGTGAAACATGTTGCAACCTGAACAACTGAACAAAGTCAATGAAAGGTTGGTCACATGCTCCTATCAACCCTACAAATCTATTTTATTATGAAAGCTGAAATGTCCATGTTGTTTTGCTGCATGACATTGAAATATATCTTTGACAAAGACAATGTCCAGGTCTCAGCAACATCCATTATGGGTTATATTTTACTGATCACCTTGGGAAAATTCTTCGATGACAGGCTGCCATCTTGTCCTAGGCTAACTCAACATGTGGCTTACCAGGGCTGGGAATTGAATCGGTCATGCTGAGATTTGAAGACAACTGCTCTGCCCACTGAGCTACCACGCCACCCCTTACTGTCAGGGTTGTTGTTTGGCTGCATATTTATACATGAATCATTAGGAATATACTGACAATTTACTGGAAAGCAACAGGAGACAGACGACTGTAGCACAAAAAGGCCAAGGACAACCACCAGGACAGGTTAAAAATATATATTTTTAGTTGACATTTTTTTCTAATGACCAAATATTTACTGTATGTATGTTTGTATTTATTTCTATTTTCTCTAAATGATAATGATAAGAAAATGTCACTGTGCTTTTGCTGCATGGTTTGATGCAGCCACATCCCCGGTGTTCCTACTATTAGTTTTCATTTCCTTCCAGTGCTCCGGAGTAAGCAAATCTGTGGAATTGCACTTTTTTATAGATATTCAAGTGTGATGCTGGTTGTGCAGTATTCAAAACCTCACTCCAGCATCTCCCTCACCAGCTCGATGGCGTTTGTACCAGGTGATTGAGCTGGCCAAGCCATCTTGGGCAGTATTCCAGAAACTTCCTTCTTACATGACTGGGAAGAATGCTTGGGGTCATTTTGAGTCCATTTAAGCTCCAGGCCGACTATTTCCTTCTCTAGAATTACAAAATGTGTGCTATGTGTGACGATCTCCCCCATTCAGGGGAACATTCAACACTGTCTTGAACGTGGAATAAATAAATACTATTCTTACATCTGTAGAACCTCTTTTACCGCTTTTGTGCTGTGTGTGGGTGTTTTTCTTTGAATGGGACTACAACAGAAACCTGCCAGCCAGTTAGAAATAAACATTTTCCATGGTCACGATAAAGCAGACAACAGCTTGTGCTTGTTGGATACTCTGTAAAAAGCAGTTTGCACGCTGACAAAGACGCTTACAACATGTGATAAATGTGCAAATAAAAGCTAGTCTGACTACTTGCCACCTACCCCTTTTTTCTGAGGATGGGCCGATAGGAATCTGAGATCATCCATTGCCATCAACAACCTCATTTGATCAGTGAGTTGCAGGATTTTCCCATGTTTGTTTTCCCCATCTGCATGTGTTGTACTAATGGAAAGCTTTGTGGTGTGACGACGTGTTCATTTCATCAAAGGTTTTGTCCAACTGTTGCAGTTTTTCTGTGATTTTCAGTAACACTCCGTCTCTGACCTCTTTGGTTCTCCATGTGCGTCGAGGAATACCTAAAATGTGTGTCACAGTGTGAAGGAAGACATGTTGTTCAGCTGTGTCTGATCTTTTATTCATAACACATCCTTGTCATTGTGTATATTCCTTTCCACGCTCATACAGCAGCACATTACAATATTTTTCCTTTCTCTTTTGCTGCCATCGCTCTTTTTTAAATTCTTAATCAGGTCAGTTTCTGGGATGACACTTTAATTAATGTGTATGTGTGTGTAGAAATGAATATAAAAGATTTAATAGTATCAGTTGTGCATCCACAGACTCATTCCTCTGCTATCTCCATTTAGACGGGTTCGCTTTCTTCTGCATTATGTAAGAGAAGAGTTTAGAAAACCGTTGCTAAAAAAACACTGCAGCTCTGCTCCCAGCCAACCTGCCACTGTACGCTTTTAACATTTTAGAAAAAAAGCAGTGTGATTAACCCTTCACTCAGCTATTTAACAGTCCTTCCAGGTCACCGCTGCTACTACAGCATATCATAATGTACACTGATCACTGGTGATGTGGTGGACAGGGGTTAGCATAGGCTTCCTAATCACACTGCGATTACATAGCTCTGTACAGTACATAGCAGGCTGCGATGCACCACTGGATCTCTGCCCGCGGGTCTTTAGTTCTGATGGCAGCAGTATATGGCGACTATGATGTGTTTTCTGAGGCTGTCAAAGATTCAAATGCAGCGCTGCAAGCTGCAAGCAACACTGTTGTGCTCACTGTGGCTTGAGGTCTGTTCATTTTAATTGTACCCACGCCAGATGGAGGAGCCTTTAAAGTGGCAATGGGGGCAGACTGAAGAGTCACACCTACTAGACTCGCAAGCTCCTCCAAACAAAGCATAAAAGAGAAACAAGCATCCTAAATGACTCACATAACATGCAGCAGTCCAGCTGCAGGATTGGGTGCCTGGGATGAACAGAGCATGGCGACTAAACCGAGAGGAAGAAAATTATGTGAACATTTTATAAAATTATTTGCCGCTCCCTTAAAGAGTAACGGGGGCTTAAAAAGTTCTTGCAGTGAATTTGAACACTAACCCTCGTGTGTGCGTCTTACATCTTGCTCTGATGGGCCTGTCTGCCTCACTGCACAGACGTGTTAAAAGAGCTTATTGTACATTTCGCAGATGTTTTTTCTGTTTTTTGCTTTCTGGTCTTGTCTTTGCCTTTTGGTTCAGCGCCCTCAGAGGTTCTTCGAATCTGCGTGACTTGCATTACTCCTGGATGGTTCCCATACAGAAGCCTACACCTGTCGAGGGTCTCCCAGATATGATGTCCCGAAATTATGAATGAGAGAACATTCATTTTGTTGTTGTAACACATTATGTCCGCCTTAAAGTCCAGTTAAAGCATTAATAATTGCTACGATGTGTAATGTTGGGTTTCAAAATCATGATACCATGCCCAATGAAAGCGGAGCGGGTCCTAAAAGTCACAACACGATCTCGTCCACGTACATAAAACCTGCTCTCTTCTAAAGTCGTTATTACAGTTCTAGCTCTGTTGAAAAAAAACGTCTGCAGCTTTCGCTTCTCTCTGTCCTGTTGTTATTCAAGACATGTCTGCCACCTGTCGACTCACACATGTCCAAATAACTCCATACTCGCTCATTCACTGCTCCTCGTACACTGTACAGTCAAGATTCCTCTCATTAGTGAGCAGTAAATTGAGATTTTGGAAACTTTGCTAATCATCATCATAATGCAACATCTGTAATAACAGTTTATTATTTTCAGTGGTAATTTTGTTTTCTCTAAAACAGGGATCAGTGCATGGTGGGTTTGTTCTAACAATTCAGTAGTAGACTTTCCATAATCCCAACTACCTGACGTAGGAGTGTAGCCTAAAGAATATAAAACATGTTTAACACTGTAGTCAGGCAGATAGTATTACACAGCAAAATCAGCTATTGTGGTGGAAGAAAATACAGCCAATGTGGGGTTATTTTACTGATATGCTGCTCACACTATGCCTTCTCTGTGGATACTGCGGTTGGCTGCACTCACTGAAGTCTATTGTAAAAAACACAGACTCCGCATTTGTTTGTATAGAGTCAATCAAGAAATACAACCAAGTTACCTGCATGGGACAAAACAACAGAGGTGGCTCTAAAAAATTATAGGTTCAACTTGTGCGGCAACGCAAAATGACTTTATCTCACAAGGCACTGCGCTGGTCAGTCATGCAGTGAGCCTACTTTGTATGCTAACATATTTCTGGTAGATTACTTTTTCATGTAAAAGCTGCTGTTTCCTGTTGTTGTGATGATGACAGCTTGTGCTTTATAAACTTTTTGGGTTGGTACTATATCACCACCCAGATTTGAAACAGGTAGAAACGTAAAGAAAAATATCCTTCTTCAACCTTAAACATTTTACATTTTTGGCACACAGCTGATGTTCTCATCAGAAGAGATTATAGCAACTGCTATACAGTTTGATTCTTAAATTACTAACATCACAAGCAGGTAGTAAGAAATGTGAAGGTCAGAACCATGGTGTTCTCTGAATATATCTGTTACTATAAAATGAACAAGCAAGGGAGAAAATAAGAAATAAATATGGTAAGTTTCTGAGCAAGTAACTTTTAAGCAAGCTGAAGTGGGCAGAAACAAAGAGAGGGTCAGCGATCACCCAAGGCACCATGCGAATAGAGGTACTTTTACAATTAATTGTAATGTTTAGTGATGTTCCGTCTACTTTTAATAGTCTATCTCATCCATCCTATGCACCTTTTGCTATGTTAAAAGGAATGAAACGCTAAACACCAGGTACTGAGAGATGCTACAGGCAGGTTTTAGGAGCGCTCAGTTGGGAATTTACACTCACTGTAACATCATTATCCTCCTGGCTGTTGTTTCTTTTCCAACACCCAAGAGTATCGTGCAATCTACAAACTATATAAATCATGAAACATTATAGGAAACATATATACCCAACATTTGCAGCAGTTCTATTACATCAGATCTTCTGGCCCTCAGACGGCACTGCTTTAAAAACAGGACATGATTCTGCGATGTACATGGGCTCAGCCATACTTCCAAAGTGGCTATGAATGTACAGCTTGCACATCTGGAAAGGCACCATTAGTACTGAAAGATATATTCAGGGTTTAAAGCAGCATATGCTCCCATTCAGATGACATCTTTCTAGGAAAGGCATATGTCAGCAGGACAGTGCTAAACCACATACTGCATGCATGAAATCAGCATGGCTTCATAGTAGAAGTGTTTGGATGCTGAACCTGCTGTGCATACCTTTCACCAGTTATACATATCTGTCACATGATGAAAAGCTAAAAACAAAACAAACCCAGGACTGTTGCTCACCTTTCTGAATTGGGTTTGAGTAAATATGATTTCAGTTGGCAAAAATTTTTTGATTAGTACTGGTTTAACGAAAATATTTGTCACCACATTCTGTCACTTACAGCTCCATAAAACAGTATGTCAGTATTATTCAAGCAACAACTAGCAAGTAATAGTATTTTGCAGGGCACATAGTGATTTCCCTAAATAACAGACAGGAAATATAATTGTATGTTTAGATTTCCTTGAGTGAAAATGTGATCCAGAAAGTAGATAAAGCCAGGAACAATAAAATGTCCCACTCCGTAACTCGCTTATGTTATGTTGAGCCTTCCTTGAGTGAAATTCAGAATTTGTTTTCCCTTTGATATCACATCCTGCTTGGATGATGCTCGTGGAGCAAAACCCGTGAAGTAGAGGAGAGGACAAAGGAGGCACCTCCTCTCCTCCAAACCCACGGGAACCCTCCACTTGTCTGCTGATGGCCTGTAATTGGTGTTTAGCACCGCTGTGGAGAGGCATCAGCTGCAGGGAGGCTCCTCTGGCTGCCTCTCAACATGTCACTGGTTTGTGTGTGTCACATAATGGCTTGCGAAATACTGAGTGTACATACTGGCAGCTTGGGCCTTTCACCCAGCAGGAGAAGCAAAACCACTGACTGCAGTGCTACATGGTGGTGCTTTTATGGAAGGACAGACAGACAGACGTAGTCTGGCCAAAGTGGCTAATATGATAGGAGGCAGATTCAGACAACTTCAACAGGTTGCAAAAATAAAGTTAATTTACTTACAGATGTGCTACCACAACACATATTTACACAAACAAAAAAGTTAAATATGCTTAAATGAGGAAAATTAAACTCATAATAACTAGCGGCCTGGTAGCTCAATGGGATAGGGCATCAGACGGGGGTCCTTAAGCCAGTCACCCAGCGCTAGCTTCAGATAAAAGCTAGTGAGTCGAGACGTATGTGATGACGTTTGCAGTCTCGTTTGTGGGACGTACCACATGAGTGGTTCTGTGACGTCACAGAATCTGCAAAAGAGGAAGTAAATCAGCATTTTCCTCCTTTTCTCTCCTGTAACTATAGTTACCATGTGTAACTAGTTGATCATATATGACCAACTTAACTAAATAGAAACTCTAAACTAAAAACATTGAACTTGTACGAAGGAGAGCTAATTCAATAAAGTTTAAATAATACTTGTCTGTATTTTACTTTATCTGGAAATGTGTTGTAAAAATACTTCAAACTGAAACTCACCACAAACTCGGGATCGTCTGTGTTTACACAGTTACAGTTCTGACTGGAAAGAAAGCTAAACATTTACCAAGAAAATAAAATTTAAATTAACAAAAAGACTGGAGACAAACTGTTCTCACCCATCTTGTACCTTCATGGCAGATACACGACACAGGGACTGTTCTTTTCTCTATGGGGCCACGTTCACCTCACTCTTATGCCACTAATGCAGCACCTGCCGAAGCTCATGGCTTTGAGTCTGAGGTGCCCCATAGGGGGCACTGTTGATTCTCATTAACGACCCACGGCACAACAGGTTGCACTACTCCGCTCCACTCTTCCCTGACTGAACTCTAATGATCCGCCCCAGTTATGGGAGTGGTATCATAAACATTTATTGCACAATGTTTTGTGTCCCTGTTAATTACTTTTAGACTCGAGGTGAAACCCCTGAATGTTCAGCCTTTGACTGAAGTAGGCTTCTCATGATAAACCTCAGATTTGTGTTCTGTTTAATGTGGAGTTTATTGAGACTATATAAAAAATGAATTATTCAGTTCAAGTAATGCTCCTAACATTCATGCTGAATGCCTAAACCTGATAAGGATGCAAAACTGAGTTGGCTTGCTCCTGCGGGGTCCCTGTCTTATGCACTTTTATCACCCAACCTCCAACATAATTAAACATATTCCGCGCTACTGTGCGCTTTTTAAAAAAATTTTGCCCTCAACTATTTTTTCCAAGTGATTCAGGGGGGGGGGGGGTGGCACGATGCGGGAATTGGACGGCACAACACTTGTGCTGACGTGACGCCCGCAAACCTTGTAATTTGCAAGTCCAGCTCAGCCGAGGGGCGCGCGTCCCGTTCGACCCTCAGCTTGTGCACCAGCACCGTCGGGTGCGCAGCCACGGGGCTCAGAGAGGCAACAGCTCCAAACCCGCCTCGCCAGCGCAGGGTTGCTCGTCGCTCGGAAAGTTGAAGGACTGTTTCTGAGCGATCGCAGCCCCTCAGATGTCACTTGCAACACCAGCGTGATTTGGACCGATGTAAAACCACATCTCCGTGAGACAGAAAGAGGAGAAGGCAGCGGCGCGTGCATTGGAAAAACACGCATTGTTGAGGACTTTTTTTGGAGGGAGGGGGGGGTGCTCTCGTCGTTAATGAGGATCTCGTAGCCTAATAACAAGAGACGGCTTTATTTTGGTGTCACATGCTAATATTGGCTGAGACTGCGGCGCAGCGTCCTGTTCAGTAGGAGACATGGTAAGAATGAAAGAACACCTCATCCACCCAAAACAACTACTCTGAATGCACTTTGACTCATCTCAACTGTTTTTGCCGTGCACCACATGGAGACGATTCATTGCCTAAATCCCTGACACGTCCAGCCCAGATTTGCCAGCCACAGGGTTGCTTCTGTAGGGTGTGATTGGTGACAGACGCTTTTTTTCCTCCTCCACACACCCGAGGCACCTGTTTCATTCTCGCGCATTAACGCTGAACGTGCGATGAAAGAAGTTGATTCATGACATTTGGGAAGTGAAAACGACAAATGTGGACTTGTGTGCCTCCTTTAGGCTGAACATCTCTGACTATATGTGACCATTTCTTCCTGTCTGTGATGGCAGGTGGTGCCGCGCGGAATACGGGAGCTTGCTTATAAATGGAGAAGTGCGCAGAGAGGATAAATTGCGTGCAAAGTTGTGCGGCTTTCTGCTGAAGGAGTTGTTCAGTGGCTTCCCCCCGGACAAGCAATGAGCCCACGGCGAGACATGGGGTCGCTCCGGTGCGTGGGACTCACCGCGCTTCTCCTGTGCGCAGGTAAGAGCGCAGCTCGTGCCAGTGGACAAACAGCGTGTGTCCACGCAGCTGAACACGCAGGCTTATGGAAATGAATTGTCACATAAGAAGAGACACTGCAAACGTACAAACCACTGAGTGATTTCATTCAGCGCGCAACATTTAATGAAATGTAAATTATTTCTTTTCAGCCAAGAGGACATATATAATTTATGAGACATATAATTAGCTGTAAGCTGTTGTGGCAGAACGCAAAAGGACATGAATGAACTGTGACAGTTGCCTAAAGAGTGTGAGTTTGCGTGTCGTGGCAGCAAATGAAGTGTGTGAGTATGCTGAACACAGAACAACAGGCTGCACACTGAACCCAGAGAAAGAGCTCTGTTCCCCAAGTTTGAGTAGTTCTGCTCTTGGAAAAAAACAACCTGTGACTAGATGAGTGTGTGTGTGTGCGTGCGTGTGTGTGTGTTTGGGGCGTTTAGTTTGCTTCATGTTTTTCCAATGATGCACGTTTGGGTGTTAGTGTGAATAATTAACAAGGTGTTTACATCTTCACTGTTAGTTAGTCCATCATGAACGTGAACATGAACCCTCTCTCGCCCACATAGCTTAGTCATTCTTCAACCCTAGATTTGTGTTTGGAAAAGAATCCATTTCGGTATCATTGCATATGAAATGTTAAGATAATTCTGCTGACTTTTGCTAGAAATAATTTCATTGGCAAATTGAAAACCAATGTAACCACATCTAAAGTTAATGTTCACAAAGATTGGAACAGCAACCAAACTGTGCTGGAGTAAAAGTTCTTCACTTTATAATATTCAGACATTCTTTATTTGAACTTTTAGAGAGCTAGAGCCTGGCTGCCACTGCATGTCTTCTTGGTTTAACACAGAGACATGCAGTGGCTTGATGTTGCTCCTGAATTTAATCAAAAGGTTCCAAAAAATATATGAATAAAAGGTGAAAATTGTTGAGGTGACAAAGACAGAGTCTTTGAAAACAATGATTTTCAGGTGACTGTCTCTTCACCATGTGAAAACCACACACAAATATACAGGTAGGCCAAAGATTGATCCACATCTCACTTAGGTTGAAGGTAAAGACGGGGAAAAAAATCCTATCCTGTCAGTAAAACCCCTGGTGTGAAGCGTCTCAGAGGATATTATAACTCTCCAGTCATCGGATTGTTTTTACCGAGAGGTTCCAGGTTGTCTCCGTGGGAAATTTGCAGTGACAGGCATAGTCTGTGTAGAGGAAACCTAAACACCCTCACATACTGTCAGACTGGCCATCAGGACATCTGGAAATGCTCCATATAGCCTGACATGCTATAGAAGGAGCTATGGGCTGTGGTTTTTTTTAAAACGAGACAGATTGAAGGATTGTCATTTCTTACTCAAAGGTCCACTGTTGAAAAAAAAGCCTCTCACTGTGTATTTCTATAATAGTCTGATCTGCATACTGTATAGTTTTCATCACTTGTTCAAAAACGCACTTGAATGCCTGGCACGGAGGGCACTGTGCTAAACAAGAGTGGGAGGATTCCCACTCTGAGTTTTCCTGCTCTTTTGTATGTGTGTGGGCTTGGCCAGAGTGGATCGGGAGGGAAAGTTGAAAAGTTACAAAACCAAAATGGCTTTAGCTTTAATTTCACTATCTCTCTCTCCTGGTATCTTTCCTTCAGGCTCACAAACACAAGCACATGCAGAACTCATTCTGGCTGAGTTCAAATTCACGAAACTGGGAATTTCAGGATGTCTGATCACTTCTACCTGTTTGAGAACAGATTGAATGACTTAGAGAATATGTACCACGCTATGGTAATCGCTGTAACCGACGTTACAAAGTATACCATAAAGTGTTAGGTGCTTAACTGTCTGGGTTCTATAAAATGTTAGTGCCGTGTGTGATCTTCAGTGAGAGACATGACATCTCTTTCTAGATTTATGCCTATGACACTGAGTTTCATACGGCTGTATCTCTTATGACCAAGTGATGCTGTTTTTCAGTTATTGTGTATCTTAAATATTAGAGTGACACAGAGACTTTTACTGTACAGCCAACAGACTGACTGTTCCACCCTAAAAAATGATAAATCAGTTCAAGCTGAATGACAACTCTGCAGCCCGATTTCTGAGCTGAGCAGCAGAAAGACCAGAATAATTCCCCTTTTTGGCCAGCACAAGCTCAGCACTGGTTCTGGAATAGTGCTAGGGCTGTTGAAAATCTGTTTGACTTAAACCTTGTAGGCTCAACACGGAGCCACATCCATACATCACTACATAATGTAGATCACACCACAGCAGGGCTAACATCAAGATGTCACTGACAACGTCCGTGTCTTCTTCACATTTAAAGTGTCAAGAATTCTAATCATTAACAAATATGTCATGTAATTAATGACAAATCATTTATCCTTACATATGAAGTTACCAATAAAGATTTTGGTGGTCATTTAGTTTGAATAAGTTCTTCCTGTGAAATAAAGAAGAAGAAGGAGAATCCACTTTATTTTATCACTGATACATTTCTGCAAGTTAAAATGAAATATTATTCTCTGCATTTGACCCTTCCCCCCCTGGGGGGGCAGTGAGCAGCCACAGGCGGCGCTCGGGGAGCTTGCGCTGTGTGTCTCGCTCAGGGACACACCTGGCATGGGGGATGGGCTGGGTGACCCAGCTGGGGTTTGATCCTGCTGTCTCTGCATCCCAGCCCTCTGCCTTAACCACTGAGCTACCAGGCTGCTAAATAGTACAAAGTTAAAGTTTGATGGATGACTTCTGATCCAGAAGATGATCATCCCACCACACTGTAGCTCAGTAAACATTCATGTCAGTTTCATTATTATTGTGTGCTGTTACAGATGGTTGACTGTGCATCAGTTATGGTCAGCTAAGGGTCAGGCACATTTGGTAGTCTCAGTCTGCCCCTGACATTAAAATCCCTTATAAGTAAATGGAGTCAACAAAATATTTACAAATACTTTAACTAAAAAACTCTTTATTGTATCATTACCTCTTCTAAAGATAGACCTAAGACTGTATTTACAATTATGTATCTTTGGAAATTGACATTTAAAGACGAAGAGAAATTATTTTGATTAGTATGATTTTAAGACCATAAAAGACAAAAACAAACACAGAGAAAAAAACCTTAGAAGACCCGAACCATGATCCATATGACGCCAATGTTCCATCCAAATATTGTCTTTGTTCATCATCTTCATCATACGCTGGTTCAACTGAAATGAATGACTCTAATGATGGCATCAGTACAAACTAACACTGCTGGAATAACCTCATAATCATTTTCCTTAATCATTTATTTATCTTAAATACACATCTTCGACTGAATAAAATTAGCAATTCCTAGTATTTTGTCACAGTTTGATGACAACTCTACAAAAAGAAACATAGCATTTGTGGAGTCTCAGTTCATCACTGAGAGTTTTAGGCAGCAGGATGATGTATGAAGGAATGAATCAAAGACCAGCAAATAAATGATCAGTTTGTTTGGTTTATTGTAACTACCTGCTAACGTATTTAATATGTATTTACCAGTTAAAAGAGACAAATGTCCAGTTCTTAACCAGCTGCTAAGTTGCTGTTTCTGGCTGAACTCAACTAGCTCGATCCAAATACTGTGGTTTTATACAACAATATACCTGAGATAATATATCAACCATTACTCACACATGCACAGACATTTATAATAGTTTATGATGTTAAGACAAATTTATTTCTTAAGCATAGTAACAAAAAGAAGAAGAGAGGAGCAGCTGGTAATTTGACCCGAGGGAGCGAAAGAGAGGGAAGACAAATAAAAACAAATAAAATAAAGATAAGACGCACAATATACTGTAAGCTGTTAACTGTATACTGTGGAATATAAATAAAACAAATAAAATAAAACTAAGATGCACAATATACTGTAAGCTGTATATTGTGGAAAACCCAACAATCCCACCTGAGCAAGCACCAGGCGACAGTGGAGAGGAAAAACTCCCCTTGAGGGAAGAAA
>JAUMTR010000014.1:11287046-11313228 GCA_032270685.1 Microctenopoma stevenorrisi | reverse complement strand
TTGCCTTTGACTTTAATACAGACACATGTGGACCTTTTGCTCCATTATGAGTAGTAAGGTTGAAACATTTTGTGTCTAAAAAAGCCGGGCGGATCTGGGATTGCTCAACTTCTAATATAAATAAACATTGAATAAAATAGTGGGCCTACATTGAGTTAAATGAGAGATTTCAGAAAGACGTGGGCGTCAAACAGAATGTGAGGTGAGGCTTATTTAAGGTTTAGGACATTACCTGGATCAGGTGTGTTCAGCCAATCAGAAGCTGTAAGTGCAGGGATGGTTGGAAAACAAACGGGGCTGCGGCTCTGTAGGACCGGACTTGCCTCCCCCTGATCTATAGGATTTGGTCCAATTTGGAAAAAGAAATGAGACTTTTCTGAATGAAAAGAGAGGCTTTGCTTTACTAATAGGATCGAAGACTGAAAGGATGAAAAGGCGAATAATCGATATGTGACAGCATTAGCATGAAAAACTGCCCTGCTTTCCATCGTCACTCTAAGTGTTTGGGGGATTGGGAATACAGCACCTAACGGTGGCTGGCGTACGAAGATCCGCGCTGATCCACCCTGACGCACATAATCACACGAAAAAAACGTGTGTGTGCGACACATTGTAGCTGCGCACTGTAAACACACACAAACACACAGAGACTCATCTCCTTGGGCAAACAACTTCACAGCTACCCAACTGGGAAAGGCTCACACTCTGCAGGAGGTCTAGAGACAATTAGCATAACTAACAGAAGACTCACCGCACACCCGGCAATTCAGAGGGAAATGAAAATGAACCTATGCAATTAAAGCAGAGAAAGAATGTTAACGTTTTTTTGTCACTTTTGTCACATATTTACAGTGTCTCGCTTCACCAGCTTTGGTCCCACGTGGCATTGGAGGTACAATACACCATCTCCTCTTTTAAAAGACTGTCACTTGGGCTTTAGCCTCATGCTGAGGCGGCTTCACACTGCATCGCTTCATGGAAGCACAGCGAGGAAGTTTTTTTAGAAAAAGCCCATAAGCTTTTTCGTATTTTGGAAGTTATTTGAGTATTGTGTCAGTTTGTGTGTGTGTGTGTGTGAATGCTGCAGGTACTGAGGTAGAGCTGGGGACAGTGGCTATTCCTTTTATCTGCACAGGTCAGGGCAGGAAGCTGTTGGTTGTATTTTTTAGTTTTGTCCACCAGGACAACATGATTAACAACAGTGGAAATGGTGTCGATGTGCAGCACTGTTGTGAGGTCTTTGCCTGTGTATGTTTTCCCAGGCGCTAAATGCAACATTTGCCTGTCTGTCTCTATTAGGTCTTGTTATTGTCTGGTCATACTCTGGTTAAGAACTGTTCCTCTTTGACCGATTTAACACTGGATTCTTTACATTTTAAGAGACAGAAAAATAAGCACTTAAAAAGTTCTGCGTGGCTCAACAACTCAACAAAAAACCTCCACACAGACGGATACATTTTAATTTCAAACTTGATAGACACTTCGGAATTGAAACCTGAGGGGAAACTATTCCACACCTTTAGGAATATGGCTCCCAAACCGAGGCTCAATTCCCTTACCAATTTTCAGCAACAGTGCCTCAAGAGAGGTAAACATTGCAGAGAGCTGCAGCCAATAAAAAAAAAAGTATTAGCAATACAACTTCCATCTTCGAAAACCTATATCTGTATAGGTGTTAATACTTTCATGCAGTAAACCAAGTGAGGATGAGAACACTTCAACCATCGTGATAAAGAGGTTGGAATAGTCTCTGCACTTTATAAACTTAATAATTGTGTGCCATTTGCCTCTGGATTACTAGAACTATGCAGTTGTTGGAACATCTGTTAAGTGATGCCAAATAAAGCAGATGAAATGCATATTCTGTATGTGAATATGCTAACTATGGTGCACAATTTATTCAAGACATACGGTAACTTTGTGTAGTTTGTATGTGCTATAGGGTTATATTGCTCATATATTACCAAGGTTTTGCGGATTGCTTTACATTGGCTGTGTGTGTGTGTATGTATGGTTTACTTGGCTGAGTGATTCATTGGCCACGAGAATGAGACACAGATTTCGATCGATCTGTGGGCTTCAGGCCAGAGCTGAGCTCAAAATTGGGAGCAGTCTTAAAAACTGTTATTGGACCATTTCTAGTTAACAGTGAATGTGCTGCCAGTTGGTAGGCCTTATTAGGTCAGAAAATTGCAATGTGTGCGGCAGTGGAACAGATGTCATCTCAAAATGAGAAAAATCTGTTTTGGGCTTCAACGGTTGAGTGTCATCTCCTCAACTGTAACGTAGCCTGCCAAAAAATGAATGCGTAATCAGATTCACAATAATCAGAAATGTAGTTCCACACATCTGGTGTCTCTTTATTGATACACTCTTAAATTCTTCCCCAGTCATATTCCTCATCTATTCCCTGCTTCCTCCCTCTACTACCGTACCTACGTGTCTTCATCTTTTTTCTTATTTTTTTTATTTTTCTTCTACCTTCATTACTCCTTTTTTTAATCTTATTAGTTTTCAGATTAATATTTGGCTTTCCTCAAACCATTATAATACCTGGGAATGCTTAAATATTACTGAAACTAAACAAATGAACAGATCACACACATTTCAACACAGAACTTCTCCAGACAAAGAACAGGTGAAAGATGATTTGTGTAGCTTTTTCTCTTGGTTTTAATAAAATAGTATTTCAGGAAATTCTGAGTTCCACAAGTAATAGTGAACAGATGATATGCGTGGTGCTGGATGATTAAATGATAAATAATAAAGAGATTCTACCAATAAGTGTGTTTAATCAACCAAATAATCCACTAAGGTAATGTTATGTAAAATGTTGACATTTTGGGAAATAAACTTAGCAATGTTTTTGCCAAGACTGAGCCAAGACTCAAATGAACAGATTAAAACCATCCGTCTGTACAATAAAATCAAAAAACTAATACACATTTTTCCAAAAAATGTCCTGTAGTTCTCATAAAGAGATAAATATGACTTCTGTTTCCTACTGTACTTATGTTAATGCTATATACTGTTCTCTGGAATATATTGCTGTATATATTTGTGTAATGTAATTAGCTTTTTTATTACACAGATATAGAGAAGTATAAAAACATAAATACTCATAATATTATAGAGCCTCCTATGTGGGTCCATGAACTCATTACTTTTACTATCATCTGTGCCCTTTACATTTCTTTAGAATTTAATAAACCAAGCCAAATAGGAATTCTCACCTGAATCAATCCTAGTAGAATAGAAATGTCACGTCGAGCTCTGATTTTGCATGGTCAATCTTCGCGTGACTTCAATTAAAGTAACAATTTGTAATTTAAGCTAGCACTAGCATGAGACTGAACATCAGTATTCTCTGCTTTGCCCACCTCTGCCCCCTCTCTGCTCTGCTATGCTCTGCTACACTCCTCCATGCTTTCAACAGCTATTTTGTTGTAAGTAATTATCAAAGTACAATAGTAATTAAAGGAATAAAGCATAGGATTCTGAAAAGACTACAGCAGCAGAAAAAATGAAAACTGCTAAGAGAGGATCGCTGGAAAGGTTTGCAGCACCTCAGCAGAATTACCAGGAAAACATGTCTTAGAGCATGTTTGTGTTAGAAACATTTGAAAAAAAATGTACATACCGCCCACGAATGTACATGCACATACTGCAGCTTTAAGGTATTTAAGCTCATGTAAATGCATAGAAAAATCTCTGCCTTCATTTTTTAGGCTTTTCGCTCATATGGACGCTGGTCCAAAAAAAACACAGGCGATTACGAAGCTTTGGCAAACCTGTTGATCAGATTACCCTAAATATCTGATCACTTAAAGGCCCTAATGTGTATTTTCTGTGCTTTAATCTATGCGTACAACATGCCAGCATTCAAGGCAAAACCAGTGTTTTGACAGTGTCTCTTATTTGGTCATCCTGTCCCCAATTCTCACATGAGAATGCTGCTTTGAGCATGCCCAGGGCCAGATGTGGGCCAAGTGTCTTAGCAGCAGAGAATAAATCAGTTCTTAAAAGGTCCATATAGGGGTGAGACAGAATGTATCCAAAGCCTAAGGATTTAAAGGGAGACCTGAAATCCCCTTTGTTTCGCTGTGGGCTTGAGACTGAGTGAGTGAGCCTTGTGTGAGTTCTTGGTACTGGTCTTGGGCCTCTTGGGTGCCAGCATTTTCCAGCAGGTAATTGGGCCTCTCTGAGGCTGTCTGTGTAATCTCCATGAATACAGTGTGAATGCAGGCTTCTTGCTTTCTATAGTAGGCATGGAAGGACACTGCTTTTTATTTGAAGTAACTGATGAGGTCAACGGTTGGACTGATGTGGTCCAGTCACACTCACCATTTAACACTCACAGCCTGAGGTGTGATTTCTATTAGTACCTGCATTTTATTTTGTCTCTCATGCTTCTGGTGTGGCTTTTTAGGAGGTTCATAGATAGATTTTTACATAGAATAATTGTATTTAAAAATACATTGCAAACATCTTGCCACAGTTAAAAAAAACACACGTCAAAATAAAAACAAAACTATGGCAAGGTCAAATTTACCTGACACCTTGCAACTAATTTTTCAAGTAATGAGACTTTTACACATCTGTTGAGAACCGCCGTGATACACTGTAAACAAAACCTGACAGTACAGCATGCTACATTTGTTCTTATACAGCACAATCCTTGTCCTACATCTCACATGCTGAAAGGCTTTTCTTACAATGTCTATTGTAGGACAGATGTGCAGCCTTTGTTTAAGCCAAAACAACTTGTTGTGAAACAGGATACGAAGCTAAAAATATTTGCCATTTCTTCTTGTAAAATAACTTAAGCGTTTTTGCAAATAAAAATATTTGCATATCCTTAACATTTGCAGTTTTCCTGTTCAAATAGTGCTAGTGCTGAAAAATGACGACAAAACGAGATAAATTGAACCTTAAAAACTGTATCAGATACAAAGTAAAAACAGCATTTGGAACTGACCTGACATAAACATACGATTACTGGAGATTACTTTATTATATTAAGGAAACCTGCAAACGTGCTCTAAAATTGCAGCTTTGTAACTCTTGCATCACAGCAGCAAGTTTTGGCTCTGCAGTTCTGTTTGATTTGCTATATGCAGTCCAAACACTTATCTTGCCCTTTTTTGGTTGGATTTCCTCACAAGCAGGGATATACCTCCAATTTGTAAGGCTAAATAACTGCCACTTCCAACCTGATGTTGTACAGAGCAGAGGTTCTTTCATGTGTAGATTTGATCAAATTATACTGTGGTGAACTCATTAGGTTGGATTTACATTTACTGTAGAGATGTTTTTGTGCCCCATCCCCTCAGAACCTCCTCACCAGCACTACAATCACAGGATTCTGATGACCTGACATTTCCTGGCCAGCTCTCCACTGCCAAAGCACACGCACAGTCGTGTCTGCTCATCAAAGCTGAGAAATGGCGCCACGCTGTTTTTAAATTCATGGTTCACTTTGCTGTATTAAAGACTCTCATGGTTTCGTAATGGCTCTAGCTTGTTAATTAGGTGGGTCAGAAAGCAGATCAAAGGCCTGTGGTAGTTCCAGATACTATTTCAGGCCATATCGACTGTATCGAGCCAAGTTATTAACTTTGTCATTCAGTCAAAGATGGTAGTCATCACTCATCTTGTTGGCTGTAAAGCAGAAATCATATTGGTTATTGACAAATAATTATTAAATGCATATTTTATTTTGAAATTATAATTTTAACTGTTTGTTATTTGCATGAAATTGGGAATCACAGTCATCATAATTTATATTTGTTGTTTATTTGTATATTTTACTGTGTGCTGGGTTGTCTATGGGCAGATCTGCAGGATGACTGACTGTTTTAGGTTAGCCTGTTTAAAGAAAGCAGCGGATCAAATTGTGAGGCACATTATAGAGGTAGCCATCAATCATAAACCCCCGTTTTCCGGCTGTCAAATTACCTCTGCACCATCATGCCACCCCCGCCTGCAATTTTATAGAAAAAGAACACTTTATCTTTCCAGCCGTCACAGGAATGATCAGCTAGTTGATTATGACATTAGCGTTATGCTATTGCCAATTAAGTTTCACCGTTCAACATTTAGGGCTGAATAAGCGGCTGCACACCCTGAAGTGCAAACAGCATGCAAAACATCCAGGATAAGGTATGTCCATGAATATTAACATCATAAATTGTCTCTGTATTTCCATTTGCTTGCAGCTTTTCTTTCATAATTATTATTTTTTTAATTTTTTCAGTGATACGATATTACACAGCAGAACAATAGTGGTAGAATAAAAGGGAGGATTGAGGGCTTATCTAGCTCTGCAGGTGCGGTATTACAGTCTTCTCAATGGGAATCAGACTTGTGGTGTGAAGTATAAGCTCCTGCACTGTGCAGAGCATTGTGTGCATAATCCCAGTGCACTTTCCCATAACTGGGAGCTGGGACAAAGTGAAGGGCACAGTCTGTTGGCAGTATGACACTGACACTCAGCCATTGAGAGGGGGGCACAGGTGCTTGTTGTGCTTTCTGTGGTTGGAATATTGCAGTAGCTGAGCACTGCCAGCAAGAATTCTTCTTTAGTTCAGTGTAAAGGCTGAGTCTGTCTCTTCTTTCAGTGGTGAATGAGACACAAAAGAAGAATACACTGAAATGAAGGGTTGATAATGTTATTAGTGAAGAGAAAGCTTAAGACAAATTTCAGTGAACTGACAAATGTGTTCAATGCAGCTGAAACTAATGTTCCACTAAATATAGTATTATCTTCAATCAAGATCATTATATATTATTAGGGATGTAATACATTTGGATGGATGATCCTTCAAAGCATGGCAGGAAAATGAAATGCATCTATTTTCATTATGTATATTCGTCTATTTTTGTGCAACACAATGTTTCGCTCAGCTAATCAAAAATCTGTCCCAAACTTGTGCTATGTTCGCATCTATTTTCATTCTACATTGTGGTAAAATGACACAGTGGATCTGGACCACTGAATATTCAGCAAGTCTTTGTAGACTAATTATAATGTGTGCCTTCATAAACTTGGGGACTGCATGCGGTAACTGAATAAGGCAGAGAAAAAATGAAATTGATTTCTTCCTTTGATGCAGCTGTGTTGTGTGCACAAGTGCCTGATGAGGGGCTGCGTGGCGTAACAAAATCTTATTTTTTATTTCTTTTGTATGATAATTTAGGCCAGCTACAGTACATTGCATTGTGCCGAATCCCTGCCTCAGCACAAGGATTGCAGGGAATCTATTCTGAGCCTTGATGAATTTAATGGAACATTTTATTGGTGCAGGTCATGTATGCGGCATTGGAGCATTGTAATGAAGAAGAATGTTGAGGAATGTTGAGGAGGTGGAACATTAAAATGCCTCCGGCAGGTTCTGCTTACTATTGAATGGGAAATGAGTCCATCATGGTGAAGGCTCGCTCAAAACAAGTAATGATTAATGGGAGTTTGGATGTGCTTGCACACGTTTGCTGATTGAGTATATACAGCATGTGCATACAGACACACAAGGACTGCGATATACGAATACAAATACCGTCATGGGAACAAATGTACTCAGTCTAATATACTTATTTGAGCATTTCGCAACTTGCACGCAATTATGCGCACGCACACACACACACACACACACACACACACACACATAATCGGAAGAAACAATAGTAGACACCAACAGATTATACAGTACTTTGTTGTGAAAAAACTACTTATACTACAGTTGTTTGAGTTATTTGTGTACTCAACTCAACTAGTCGTGTGTGTGTGTGTGTGTGTGTGTATATGTGTATATATATGTATATATATATATAAATGTAACTAAAATGTAACTAAAAAACTACATTTATACTGCTGCCTTTAGCAATTTTCCATCAGTAAATCATCAGGACATACGTTTTTAGACATTAGTGTAATTAATGCAAACAAATGCCACCATTCTATCTCAGCCAGTATTTGCTTCTTATTTGCGTTTTAAAGTGTGAAAAAACTTCTCTGAGGAGGTCATTTAAAACTCTCCTGTCATTTAAAGAGTCTTCTATTCCTGTAAATAGGGCAAAATGTATTCACGAACACATAAGTGCTCATTCTATTATGTCACATGGCTTAGCATGTGTCATTTCAAACTTACTGAGCCTATATTGGCACATACTGCAATCAGTTTCTGTTCAACTCTTCCATCCATGTACAGAAGATATGCACAGGCATACACCCACCACTCCCCAAAACACAACGTTTTTGATCATTCTCTATTTATGTAAATATTAAATATTCGACATTGTAATGGTTTTTGAATCTCAGGAATAATGTGCAAAGACAATTTGATCGGAGGAAACTAACTGAAAAGACTGCTTAAGGTTTGATTTCACTAAGAAGCATGTCGAGGTCGTTTGGATGGTAATACAAAATAAAACTAATATTTTCCATTCCGCTTTCCACAGTACTGTTTTGTTTCACACTGTTTCAAAAACTTTTGATAAACTATTAATAGAAGGGCTATGGTCCAGACATTTTCTGTCACCATATGGATGTCTGCAATGTCTCTATTGTCCAGCTCTTGCCAAAAATGATAAAACACTGGAAAGTGTAGAAAAACGAAAAGGGACTTCTCTGTAAACTAGACAAGCTGAAGCTGGAGTGATGGGGCATCACACTACTGCTGAGTCAGGTCAGTCTGAGTCGCCAGAGGCCATCCACTCAGAATATGGTGGATGTTCGTGTATTAATGAAGGGACTGTCAGTCACTTCATGTTAGGGCGCTTCGTGCTGCCTTGAGTTTGCACAGATGGCAACACAATTAAACCATGACTCAGCACATTACAGCTGCTGTAACATAAACTGTTATAACAGTTGTTTTTTTTGTCAGTTTTCACCACAGAGCGAAAGTAGAAAAGTTATTTTTTCAATGGTTTTAATAGATTGTACTGTTAAACTAGTACCATAATTAACTTGAACACCTTTAGTCATAAATCAGTTGATAAGTATAACTATCAGCATATTATGAATATTGTAAAGAGACCAAAAGAAATAATTAACCTGGTGGTTTAATTCTTGAGTTAGACACACATACTGATGTGTGGAAGTATTATTATAACAATAATGACATACTCTATTGACCACCTTGGGTACATTTTTGCACTGTAATATTTTAGGTAAGGTATATTTTAGGCAAGAGATTACCCTTGTTTTTACCTTGCAGTCAAAGACAAACAACTGCAAAGTGGACCATGCAAACAAAAGCATCACAGTCCACAGTTTGGACTCCCAGCAATTGATTTTGAGCTAAGATCTCACGGCAGGGTGTCTTGGAGGACGTATGTGGCGTATACCACTCATGTCGTAACTCATATACTATCGGCTAATGGTTCTGTCTGATAATCACTTTTCTCAGGTCCCTCCTCAGGGGTCAGCAGGCTAGGGAATTAATGTGCATCTGACGGCACAGTTTTCTTATTGAGTGTAAAAATTAACATTCTAACCCTGTAGTGTAAGACAACAAAAATGAGGGCTGACCCTGCATGTTCAAACCGCTGCACACACACACCTATTTAAGCATCTGCTGAATGACTGTGGCAGAGGTGGTCCCAGCTGCTGATAATCGAGAGGGCGCCTAAATACCATCTGCATGTCTGTGAGAAGACTTCACCTTTAGAGGAGTGTGTGTTGCAGGGAAATGACCAGCATGCTGCTAACAGACAACAGACTAATGCCCAGGAGCTGCTCAGTGACCCATGAAAAGATATGACAGTGTCATAACAGCCATCTGGACTACCTCTACTGCTTCTATTAATAATCTCCTGACTAAGCAGAGGTAGAGACGGAATAGTTACATGTTTGACATGTAGCTATTCCGCATCCCCCACTTTTATTTTGTACTTTTTTCACACTGTTTTTCTCATACCTCCTCATACTTCTTCTTCTTTACTTTCTGAAACGTCTTTTCTTACACACGCGCGCACACACACACACAAGGCATATTTACAAGCATTCATTTTCTCTTCCACCAGCTGTCGTGTGTGCATGCTAAAGGGATTGTCCGTAGAGGCTGATGACTCAGGGCTCCGTGCCAACAGGCTCCCCATAAATAAATGTATTCTGTATTCCTGTAATGTAGTTTTCTGAATATTCTCTCCATTTGTCTTGAACTGCTTAATTTCTGCAGGTTTGTTTAACTACAAACAAGTTACAACTTTCCCAAAAAAATTACACCACAGTGTTGCATTACATGAGACTAAATGAAACACAAGAAACAGATTACAACATTTGTCTTGTGCAAAGAAAAACTAAATTGCCAAGATAGATTTTGAAGTGGAAACAAAACGCGTAAGCAGATTAATCACTCTAAAATAAATCTGTTGAGTTGTTAAAAGTTTTGGTTGACAGGGGAATATAGAAAAAATGTCAGGATCTAGTTACGCAGCCTTAATGTGCTCTACACTGTGCAATGAAAAAGCTTCATTATGTTCCTGGTAAACATTTATCTTGATACACTGGCTCACAGGCTTGTCACTGGACATTTTCTTTTTCAGCAAAAAAAAAAACTCTAAATGAAATCGGGAGATTGTGAACAGGTTTTATACAGGAACTAAAACAGAACTGTGTTTTTGGCACACAATAATTATATTTCAATCATGCAAATGAGTTCGGTTTTGGTATTTAAAGGGCTGTTGGAGTGTGTAATTGAAAATGCAAAAGATTGTCTCGCATCAAAATATCGCGGAATGCGCTGGCTGGCTGCTAATCAGAATGGCCCCCACGTGCCGCGCACACTGAATCGCTGCCTCGATCTCTCTAGAATTGAATCGTTTTATCTTAATTAACTGTGCAGAATCCATCCAGGTTTGTGAGAGTGCCAATTTCTTTCACCTATCCTCTTGCCTTTTTTTCCCCCAGTGAGCACATAGCTACAAAGGAAAAGATATATATTGTTGGGACTGACTGTGATATCTATCAAGGAGCGGTGATCGAAGGATGGGATGGTGTTAGTTTACTGCAGTCACACAGACCTTATCTTGAACAGATTGTCTGCTCACTGCTGTCTGTGCTGCTGCGGTAATTTACAGTATTTTATGAATTAGTGCCCAGTGTTTTATATGGGGTGATGAAAATTCTTAGTGCCCTTCAGAAGCTAGAGAAGCCAACGGAAATCATCTTCAGGTTATGAATTATTTGTTTCTGGCAATTCACTTTATAACTACACTTACTACACTAGCAACAACTTCCCATTAATGTCATTCACATCAGTGTGGTTTTGGACCTGTAGGAGGAGTGGGAGAGATTTGTGTGTCATTTCTTCCATACCTACATATGTTTACTGAGTGGCATCCCTTCGACACTGTAGATAATTTCCTCAATAACGATGAAATGAAATCATGTTTTCAGTGTGATCCCACTGTCCACCATTATCTGAACATGTAATTTCACAGCTTTAATTGCAAGCGGCAAATAAGTAGCCTCTGCTAATTGCTTCATAATGGACACACTGAACATGAATAATGATGAATTAATTTAAATTCAGTTTTCGCCTGTAAGATAAATTCAGAGAGGTCATTTTGTTATAGCAAAGTGATGCTAAAGACAAGTTTTCCCCTCAAGCATCTACTGCTAGTGTCCTAAGCTCCTGCCTCAATTAAAACAATCTGAATTTGAAAATGTAACAGCTGAATCATTTGGGCTTTGGGGAAATCGTGTTGGATGAGGAAAAATAACAAAGAGAAAGACAGTGGAAAAATAAAAAAAGACAGCAGCCACTGCAATCTCAGCATGGTTATTACACAGCAGAACCTACCCATTTGTGCTCGGAGCCAAGGTCACGTCAGACGATTTTAACAGTAATTCTACACCTGACTTGACCATCCCAGCGTCCCGGGCAGATTATCCTGTAGTGTGAAAAGGCTTGGGACTGCAGAGCCTCGCACTGCGGGTTGACGAGATGTTTTCAAACATGCCTGATTTTATCTGGCTCACGTAGTGTGAAGTGTTACAAAACTCAGCGAGGCTGAAATCTGTGAGCAGCATCGACAACAGATAATCAGAATTGAGACACAGGAACAAGAGATAAAAAAAAAATGGTTTAACAACACTCAGTCATGCAGACCATTTACATCAGCAAAACTCCACACTCGGCTTATCCTACACGATAGGTTGCAAATTTATTGGAAAGAACAGTGAAATGGGCAAGAGGCCGTAATAACTCAAGGTAACGGTAATATTGTGCCATTACAGGCAAATTACGCACCATTCACTGCCAATGTAAACACCAATATAGTTAATATTAATGACATTTTCAAATTCATTCGTTTTTTTATTATACAGGTTTGTTTTCTTTAGCGGTTGGTGTGTACCTCTGTGTGAGCAGCTCCTTAACGGGATTCAGACCAGAACATTAAATTACATTGATTTGTCAGATGCTTTTGTCCAAAGGGGCTTTTTCAGCCTCAGTTAAAGCAATTCAGGGTTCCTTGACTTGCTAGAGGACACAATGACATTAGGACAGGAGGAGTTTTGGGGGAAACCAACAACCTTGCAATCAATGGATGTCAGTGAACAACAGAATATACGACTGATGTCATATGTAAAAGATCCAGAAGTGATTAAGTGTGTTATGATAAACTGTATATACAGATCATTTTTCTACTTTTCTGTGGCATTTGTTGAAATTTTCTTCAAAATCGACTTGCAGAGAACGTATTCTACAGCTATAGTTTCATAAGCAATCAATCAAAATATGTAGGTTAAATCCTTTTTCTCATGTGATCAGTGTCTAGAGAGTCCGACTCAGACATTGTGTGGAGTTACTTGTTCATGCATGCAGCACACACTAGAACATAGTTCGTGTGAGATACGTTCTCACTTAGGGGAAATCGTCTGTTTGGTTTTGATGAGGGGTGGTCCCTGGGCAGAGCGTGCAGAAGGCATGATGTGACACGAAAACTACACTGGGGAAATCATTGTGTTTTGTTTATAGCACATCAAAGTACAGTGCATTATGTAACGCGTAACCCCAGTTTCCAGAAGGAGAGAAGTGCAGTACCCAAACAAAAAGCTTGTTTCCCATGAATCCTCCAGACAATTAACTGCTGTATTCACACATGGGCTCATGCTCAGACTCCGTACTTGGACATTTGTGTGTTAGTTTCATTTGTTATTGCTGCGAGAACAATGCTAACTACTGTGCCACTGTGTTGGTGGAGAGCAAAACAGAGCTAGAAGCAGAGTGAATAGCAGGTTTAGCTTGAGCAGGTGACCGGAAACACAACTTCAAATGAATACTAATGCCTCCTTGTGCAGGATGTATAAGTAGGCAGCTGTCAGTTAACATATCAGCCAACCAGTTATGCGACCATCAGTGTTTGTTGCACTTAATTCTTTTTTGTAAATATGAACAGACATAGTTTTATATGCAAGTTTTATACCTATAATACACTCAGAAACTTGGGAGATAAACTTAATTCCTCACTGTGTAACATCATTTTTCATTATTTAGCAACTGAATAATTGCTGTAGTTTTGCATGTGGAATTATTTTCCCATCCATAGCAGGTGTAAAACGTCTTTTGCTCAACAGTTTGTAGTCAGTGTTGTTTGATTCTCTTTTTCACGATGCACCATGACTGCAGACATGACACTGAAACACGCCCACTGTTTAGGAAGCCACGCTGTTGTAGCACATTCAGAAGGTCTGGCATTGTTCTGCCGAAGTATCCACCAACTTCTATGCAAAAAGACGCTGGCTTCATGCCAACATATTACTTTACAATCTGAATATATCAAATTGCGATTATCTTAACGCTGTGTGCTTCCACACAGCGGTGTTTTAGCCTTAGCCCTTACACACTGAGTCTGTCACTGAATCCCTAAATCTTCTCCCTTTTCTCACTGATCTACTGACTACAGACGTAACAACGTATCAGAGGTTATAAAGAGATGGCAGACATTGGAATAGAAAACATTGGAATTCGTTTTGATGCAAACTGACAAACTTCATGCCATTGATGCCTTTCTCACACTTCAAGCTTGGCTAAATAAAAGACAAATGTGTCTAATTAGTTAGGCAGCAGGTGCCGTGGAATGGTTGGTTTTGGCGATGGGGAGCATCTCCTCCGGCTCGCTGTAAATATTGACTTTTGTAGATTGGTTGTAGAGAGCAGAACACAGCAGAAAGGCAGCTGACCGTGACAATAGCTGTGACAGCCGTTGTACACTTCCTCTCAGCTTGCCATACAGAGTCAGTGTCATCTGTGTTTGGGGATGGATCCACTGTAAGTGTTTGAGTATGCATGAGTGTGTGTTTGCCTTTGTCTGTCTCCTTATGGCTGTAGACAGAATGCTTTTATGTACTATGCCTATGGTGCAGATTTGTGTGACTGAAACATTGTCCGATAAGTCTGTTCATTCTTATATGGTTTAGGTTTTAACGTGGATGAGTCTACATGAATTTCTTTGCGTTTGGTTGCATGACTATGACTGACAGCGTGTCAGACTGTATCGTAAGGGGGTGGCACTGTGATATGGTGCCGACGGTGACATGGGGGAGTCGACTTCCTGTTTCTCCGGGATTTAGCTGCAGGCTGAGGTAAAAAGAGAAGAAGAAGGAAGAGAGACGGAGAGGGCGAGATTAAAAAAAGACAGATAAATCAAAACTATAGGCAAGCGGATGAAACAAAAACATTTTCTTTCATTAGATTTGTTCATATTTACTCTACATACATTTTAGAGTTACATGAGGTACATACAAATATTAAATAATAGCAATAATAACAATAATAAATAATTGTATTTATACGCGTCTTTTAAAACACCCTAGGACACATTTACAAATGCCATACAGGATGCCCATATGAATTAAAATTTAAATATATACAAAACACCTACTTATAGGCTGCTCATGTATTATTAAGTTATTCATTTCTAAACACTACTGGTATATTAGTTATTGCCCATCTATCACATGTAGATATCAGGATCCATGCTAAAGGCACTAATTTCAAACAGTATGTTTGTTTTTGTGTTTTCTTTAAGGATCATTTAGCCAGTTGATATAAAGTTAAAAAGCAACTTTGCTAATTGGTTAATGGTTAAAGTAATTACTCTTAAATGGGACAAGTAAATATTTTTTTCTATGTTATGTAATCTTTAATATCTTTTGGTTTTATACTGTGCATCATATAAAATGCTAGCCGGTAGAATAATGAAGTTAACTGTACTCACACAATGAAGCAAATTATAAAAATACATTTTTGACTCTGACTAAGTGCACAAAGACATTATATCAAAGAACAGAAGTGTCTTATAACAGGGATTAAATAATTATAGAACAATATGTATATTTTGTCCTGTATCTCAATAGTTAAACAGCTATTTATTAGTCACTTTTGTCAAGCGTTAATGTTTTTCACTGAACACTTACACCCTGTCTAATGTACAACACACTACCAGGTGTCCCTGTCAATGTTATAATACATTTACAAGCATGTTGTCTGTCACAGGCAATGTTGTCCTTGTGTTAATATTTAGGAAACTTTCCTCTATCTAATTTGTCTTTTGCATCTGTCTAATCATTCTGCTGTAACAGCAGTAATGAAAAGTGATACATCTGCTCAGGAGAGCTATAGGTTTAACTCTACATGAGTTATAGTGATTTACTGATTATTTGTTCAAAGATCAAGGTTTACACAAGACAGTTTCTGACTCTGGCATAAAAGCCATTTTTTAGCAACCGCTGACACGGTTTTCTCAGCCATGTCTAAAACCTTTACTGGGTAAGCCAGCTGATTTTGCATAGACCTCTACAGATCACTCCTTATCGGTGCTTTAGGGCAGTGTCTCAAGGCTGCACACTACTGGGTAATGCGCCCTTATCTTTGGTCAAGATGTCAGCAGTTGACTTGCATTGTTATGTACAGTATGTTGGAGTTACATATTGATGAACAAGCCTAATGTGTGGAATAAAAAACAACAATATCATGTCTAGATTCTTACGTCCATTTGAGTCTGTCAGCGTAGCGTAAGCACAGTGCTTAATCGTTGGTGTTATCACAGCACATTCATAGCAAACACACTGCATGCATTTTAGAAGGCAAAAGAAAGACAAGCAATGTCCTTCTACCAATAAATGGTACCAGGTCTGAAACTGCTCATGTTTGCCTACCCCATATTTTGGAAGACAAACATGCTTTGCCATTTAATTTGGAGGGTTGTTGATTCAAAGATGTCAGTTTCCCTCCAGGTAATTGTGATGGTTATTTTTTCCCTATTTAGTTGATATTATAAACTTTATAAACTAAACACTTACCCAATTAATTAAAAAATAATGAGAGATTAAATGATAATGAACATAATTATATTTGCAGCCCTAGGTCAAACAAGCTGTTTATTTTAGACACCAGAAAAACTGGGCTCATTAGGGTTTCTGTTAGTGTGCACTTATCTGTTTTCTGACTGTAGTTGCTGACACAGACACAACTTGAAAAGTTCCTGAACAGGAGTTAGTAAATGATGTATGAAAAAGAGAATCTGAGGTTGAACTTGAAGAGAAAGTGAATAATAGAAGAGGGTAGGTTTTCAGTGATGTTTTGGGTGACATCCTCTTATTATTACTGAGTGACTGTGAAACCCCAGACATGTCCACTGTTAATTTAGTCTCACCAGTAAGACCAAAAGAAACAGAAGCCGTTGGGACCATGCGTGCATATGTGTGTGTAGACTTCTGAGACCCCCCTCGAGCTGCCCAATATTCTTTTTCATATACAAGCCACTGAACAGCGTGTGCTGTCAGCTCAGCAGCAGCATGTATTCGTAGGAACAGGCACTGCTCTACACGCCCCACTGATCTTTACAGGGGGCTGAGCACAGATCTGGAACACAAACACAAATCCTATGAAGCGAGTCTATGTTATCATGTTGAGGTATCTATCTACACCCAAATTTAGGTGTAGATAGACATCCAAATACATGTCCTAACCTGTGTATATTTACACACAAATATCCTGCAAAGGCCCACACACACGAACTCACACAATCCCCATTTCCGAGCTGAGCGGACCCCTCATGGAGAAAACAGTATGACCTTTGAAACCATTTCATCTCTGACTGAATGAGACACACAAAACATCCTATGTGGCTCAGAAATGGCTTCACGGTGATGCTGTGTCGAGAATGAGAGCCCCGGAGAGATGTTCCAGCTACTAACAGCAATGTTGAGGGGGATCTTAACACAAATCCGTGGCCACCGACAGGCCACAACATGCTGCTATTGGTGGGGTGGTTGGACAGAAAGTTAATAATTCATGCAGAAACCAGTATATGGATCAGCCAATATGTTGCTCAGCAGAAAATGAGCCATTTAGTGTGCAGAAATACCAAACATTCACTGCTCAAATGTGACAATTAACCAACGCTTTTGTAATCGGCCAGGACCAGTATAAGAAGTTCAGTTGAACAATCTAACAGAATAGTTGTGTGATACGAAACAGCGACAATTCCTGGATAACTGGCAGTGTTTATCTCACAGGTTAAGTACTGTTTAAGATATACAGGCTATAATGATTTGCTGACACAGACTAAATTTCTTATGTACCCTCCACAGTGGTCATTCAATTTGTTTATGCATTTCATCTTGTTGTGCCTCTTTTAATCATGCCTAATCACACCATTAACAACAAGGTGACTTGTTCATTTTGTGTGCTTCAATCGCTGATACTGGATTTGACTCTGTCCAGGGAACAGTTTTGTCTTCACTGCCAGAGCAGTCTGTTTGGCAGTTAAAATTTCATAGCTGTTGTCTCTGTGTGACAAAGAGCAACTGTGCTTTTATCTTTGATGGCTCTTGCTGCTGAAGTAAGAATAAAAAAACACCAAACGCTTGCTAGTGGCTTAGGGAGCTATGCCAAATTGCCAAGAGTTGCGAGGCGTGATGCCTAATATGATGCTCAGGAACTGCTCAGCTGGGTTGTTAAAACAAAACTAGCCACTGAATGTGAGCCCCAAATAAAGACATTGCTGGTAAATAAGCTGCAGTTACTAATGAAAAAATAATACCTGCATTGTTTTTATGTTCTCAGTGGACGTTCTGTCTTGCACCTGGGTTCGATTTATATTTTGTCCTGGGAAGATGATCAAAGTCAGGCTGTGAGTCTTGGTCTGTGTGAAATAAATAATTTGTGCAGGGCCACACGCTCAGTGTTAGAGCAGTGCAAACTAAAATAAGTAAGTGAGTTCTCCATCGACTTCACAACCTTCACAGGTTTGATCATTAACTTGTGAGGAACTATTCTGGCCTCCTAGTTTGGTTGGCGATGACAATAGACACCTCAGATATCGATGGACATGCAGTTATGTGATATGAATACTAACGCATGTGGACACAAATGCACTGATGAACACGAAGAAAATAGAGAGAGGAGGTATAAGCACACTCATTTAAGTTGCTGATCAAACAGAGGTCCTTATAGTTGTGTGATGCTCTTCTTATTGCATCATTTCCTGCCAATCTTCACACCAGTTAGAAGCCAGAAGTGAGGAGTGACCCCTGGACTGTGAAGTCGATGCTGTGTGAATGATTATTAGCTTCAAAATAAGTCTAATGGGAGTACAAAAGTCTGTACATGCTTTTTCTGATTTACAAATACACCAGTCAATCTGGAAATGTCAGACTGTGACATACAGGACACGTCATTCTAGCTGCTTGTTGCTATATGTCATAAAAGTGCATGCACAAAATAGGGGAGACAGACACAGACGAGGGAAAAGAAGTGAGAAGGGAAAATATTTGTAACAGCATAATAAAAAAAAATGAATGAGCCCCATTGTGACGGCTCTGTTTATTTACATGCTCACATATTCAGATGCATGTGAGCAACGTATTTGTGCAATAAAACATACGCTGCAGCCAGGTTCTGTGACCCTAGTTGAAGAAGTTCCATGATTTCAAAAAGTCACATTCCCACACCGATATTTTTCTTTAAAGCACTTGATGAGTTTAACTATCTCCATGAATCCAGGGTCAACAATGGGCCCTTCTTCTTGGTTCACAGTTTTAATGTGGAATATCATGATTAACAAACCAATGTTCGTCAGTTATATTGAATACACTGGTAACCATCTTGGTTTGGTGGGTTAACATAATAGATTTATTGTTGCAAATACACTTTGAAGTTATCCATAAACTAATGTTTTGCTTGTGTTTACACTGTCAGTACCTTTTAGAGGTTCATGTAAGAGTCCATATTTCTAAAAGAACTAAGAAAAAAATGTCTTCTGGAAAACATTTTCTTTGCTTGGTTTGAGTCAAATATGTGTTTTTATTCTAGCTTCCGTTTTTGTTTCAATGCATCTTTAATGTACAATAGCATAACAATAACACTGTTACTGCAGTTCTGACACACGGCAGTTTTATATTTTAACAACCTCCACAAAACACTGTGATCTCCGCTGGACAACACAACAACTCCCTAGTTGTTGCTTGTGAACTAAAAAAAGCACAAGAAAAAACCTATTACAGCTGCCTCTTGAAGCTAGAGTGGTTGTGTAGAATCCGCCGTCATTTTGATGCTTTAATATCCTGCATCTGTTTGTATTATCACACAATCCTCACTTTGTAGTGCCGCATCTACACTATGTGTAGTATCCAAAAATTCAGCAATCAAAGCTCACTTACAAAGTGTTTCACGGGTAATGAGACAAATAGATCAATTTGGCTCTGAATTGTTTACCAAAGTGTTTTGGCCATGTTGTTTTGCAGGGAAGCCGCTGCTGCTCCTCGGGCATACAGTAATGTGCTGTTGCCCACTCACTTTTATTAGAAACCTGTTGCTGAGAAAACCAGAGTAAAAGGTTATCTAGCTGATGTAATGCATTGTGATAAGACTCATTTAAGACCTTTTTCTCTCGGGTGTTGTGGAAGAACAGGGGAGTTATGAGGCTTTTTTTTTACTCAGCCACGAGTCCTACATAGAGTTTTAGGTGGAGTTATAGTCTCAGTGTTTCAAGTATTAGGAAGGGATTTACACTACTTTAGTTAAATCTTGAGTTCAGGTGTGACTTAAACAGGGAGTTTTTTTTTTCACAATACTCTACTACCACAAAAAAGAATATTTCTCCATGCACACACTGAGATCACCACTCCCTTATTCATTCACGTATTCCCCAGTGAGAGGACACACTGAGAGTGCAACCACTCGTCATTCCACACTGCTGCCGAACTACAGGGTGCTCCACATTTTATGTTCTTATTATTTTTCTACAAAGGAATTTCCTATTGTCAGCCTCCCTATGCAATCAGACTTTTCATCTTTGTTCAAAGAAATTTAAGCTTAACTCATGAGTTTTTCCTCAAACTCCTACAGCCTGTTGTTATCGAGGGCTCGTAGAATAGGGCCTCTGCGTGTCTGAGGTGGGTAGAAAGAGTAATAATAGTTAAAACTCAACCAAAATCGGACTTTGATTTAGGTAACCTTGAGTCTCTGTATCACACACACTGAGTGATATAAAGGGAGACATCTTTTTAAAGAGTGCCATGGTGATGTAAAGACATTTTATGGTGCATGGCATCTTACTTTATGATCGGCTATAAAAAATGAAGAAACTCTATGAAATGCTTTTTCTCAGCAGAACCCAAGGCGATTTTGAGGTAATTATCTGACTAAACCTTTCACAGCTTCTGTTCTCACAGAATTTGGCAGGAGAATGATGAGACTGACAAATAAAACTAGGTCTGAGCATTGAGTGAAAATGATAGACAGCCCTCCTCTCTGCATCTTTATTTTTATTTCCCGTTTAGTCCCATAACCACTAAGCTCACTCAAAGACTCAAAATTCTCTGTGGCACTTTTGGGGGAGGATATGGATAAAGAAATGCATGCCGTGAGCATTGCTTGCTGCAGGGAGAGACCTCTGAGTTCATCTCATTTCAGAGTTTCTGAGCAGCAGTGAAATGACTGTCTGTTCTCTCCCTCTGCTTCTGCTGGAGCGTGCAGTGGACTTTCTTAGGGCCATGAGAGACCAGGCTCCTCTCCCCCTGCTGTTTACTAGCCCACTGCTGTCAGAGGCACACACACCTCTCCACCAGTGCCACCGATCGCCAGGCCACTGTGTGCCAGAGGAATCTCACTTTTCTTCAGCATTCAAAAGAGCATTTGGGCAATATTTTACAGATAGCTTAAACTTGTGTCATTTGACCATTGTGTTTTACATGCTATAGATGGAGTTTGTACGTTTGCCTGAAGCTCCATGACGGTCTGTAAGAAGTGTGCACACGCTTAGACAGTCACACACACACACACACACACACACATGCCTAAATGTGTGCCCATCAACATAACAACATACCAAAGCAGAGAGAATTCTTAATTCACATCCATTTACAGCACAAGCATCCATGAAGACGCAGTAAAAGTGCATTTACAAGCCATATCCCCTATACATGACTATAAAACTTCTCTTTGTTGCATTTGGATCACTGGATTCTCTACTGCCGGCTGCAGAAAAAAAAAAACACACATGTCACACAAAGAGCGCACATTATACGGAAGCACACCACAACTCATGTTTAAATCCGCACTCCACCAGGAAGCAGATACAGATCTCTGAGCTGTAAAGATGACTTCTGCTAGAGCCTTGTGCAATTACAGCCATCTAAAGAAATCTGACTACATTTAGTAAAACCGTGTTGTCAGTGAAATGTCAGTGTTTTACATCACTGTTCTGCAGTATTGCTGTGCAGAGCCAGAGATTCTGTTTTATCAGACTCGCTGTACAACACGTACTTTGGATCTTTACATGCGGAAATTTAGACTCAAGTGCATGCCTATATTTTCAACAAGCACTCACTCACGTTGACTGCCTTTTGATTTCAATAGCCTGCTATTATAGAGGATGCAAGAGTTTCCCTTTTGTCTGTGTGACATAGGAACAAGAAGAACAAACTGCCTGTCTATTGGGTAAATAAAGTTGGCCCTGATGCTTTTTTGGATGAGGAAATTGTCAAGGTTTTAGTTATGATCTTCTTTTTTAAAGCTTGAATTTTATTTTTCGCACTCAAAGTTGCATCATCGAGTGGAAAAATGCTTTCAGAACATTCATCTAGCACTGGTCACCTCTATCTCTTATACTATAGATATACAAACCAGCAATTAACGTATTGCTTTGCATATCATATGCTCCTTGGCACGAATGACTTTCTCTCAGTAGTCAAAGACTGGAGACACCTGCCAATCACACTATACCTGTCTATACCTATCTTAGATGTTATTCTTTCAATAATTATTAATTATTTTACTTGTGGGGAAAAACGGTATCACTATTGTTCCAGAAGTTTAGAGTTTAAAAGACAGTATCCTACAGAATTCCTGCCCATCCCTCTTTTTCTTGAACATAATTAATATTGGAGTTTGCATTAGTTGAGTTACTGGAGCAGGTGCAGTGCGTGATGTCCAAGGCCCATTGACTTTCTTACAATGTAACCTTGCTGGAAATGCCAGACCATTACTCACCCTGCTCCTTTTTGCCAACTCACTGCATTATTCTTATTCATTTAACTGCATCTGATTTCATAGATTTGCACAAAGGAAAAAACATCCCCAGTGTATAGTACACCTTACCCCTGTAGTGGATTCACTTAAATAGGATTATCAAGTGCAGAGAGTCGTTTTTATTTATGACACGGGTCTCTGTCTGTCTAAGCACACCGCCACATCATCTGTCACTGTCACTACTTTTATTTGACTCACTTTCAAAGTGCGGTTACTTGACTGTGCGAGCGAGCTGGTCACATTCATAAGCTCACTGAGGCAATCTGTGGTCTTAAATGACAAGAGCAGAGCCCACATAGTTAAAGTTGAAGCCTTCTATTACCCCTGTGGGTGCCCTCGTAGGAAGGCTAACTGCAGCTCTGCTCTATTCAGCACATTTGGCCCTGTTCTTTCAAGAGCTCTCGTCTCTCAGTTCATCTCATCTAAACAACCACAGGCTCCTTAGCGACTCCCTGCTCTGCCATTCACCTCCTCCTTTTCCTGACACTGTACAATGCGCAACACTGGGCCCACAGGCAATGGACAGAATTGAAGTGTCATAAAAAGCCCATTCATGTCCCCAAAGTGTCTTCAAGGCAGAAGGCTTTGATTTTTTTTCCTGTTTGCGCAAGTGGCAAAGTGCTCTTCATTGCTCTTGCTCCCCCACCAGGGAGACGTGATGCCTTGCAATATAAGTGGGGAAAAAAGTTTTTTATGCAGACAAAGAAATGTTTCCAAGTTTTCCCCAGCCAGGCATAACTAATGCCCAAACACATGTGTTATCTTTTTATTTCCATTAGTGTTTCCTTAAGATTCCTGTTACACTGAAACACATTATTTCCAAGCGAGCAGATACAGAGGATGGATTTTAAATGTCATTGAAGGCAGCAGTTACATTTCGGATCTAATTGAGGCAGCTTCTGGTGCAACACATTGGCTGCTCAAAGAATGACAGCTTACAGACAACTCATTTTCACCATTGTTTAGATGATGTACTGTGTAATTACTCTCTGAATCTCCATTCTGGCAGAGTAAATTTGGATTATTTTTGTTTTGCTATGTCCTTGATGATAAACATGAACTTTTCCTTTAGTTCTTTGTTTGTAAATTTGTAGTTTTCATTTTGTGGGGTCCATGACTTACAACAAAACGATGGTTACCAAATCTAGACTCACTATGATCAAAGAATGATGAGCGGTGTCATCAAACATTTTATATAATTCTCTTCTCATGCTTTTTAATTTATTTTTCTTAATTAGTTTTTGAGAGAGAAAGCAGTTGACAAAGACATCATTTTAGCTTTATGTCTTGACTGCATTTTACATTATCCCTGCTGGAACCTAGTACTTACTAAAATATTAATAAGCAAATGAACATTTATGCCTTCACAATGAGTCCTGTTCTGTTAAGTGATCTACATTTGCTTTCCGTGGCTTCCTTCAACAGATGGCTGTCTGTGCGAAAGTGAGTCACATATGTAAAAGACTCTTTGACTCTCCTCCAGCAGTCTAAGTTCACTCCAGACAGAAAGGTGAGATGAGAGGCAGGCGCTTGGGAGACAGAGAGATGACGAGCTTTCTTTAAATTACTTATGTTCAGGCTCAGGGAATTTATTGACAGATGTGGCCCAGGGGCCATTTTAAAACCAAAGACGCCTTGAGATTTGTCAGAGACGAAAACAACCCAAGTTTTGCAGAAATTCAAGACCCAGACTTATTGGCTATATCTGTAAGGTATGAAGTCCTGCCCCATCTATCTCGCTCATGTCACAATACTTCATTTTGCCTCATTTCTCTGAAAGGGGAAAATATGATTCCACCTATCGATTACTGCATAAATGTGTTACCCAGTGATGAAAGATGAGGTGTGCTTTGCTTTTATGTGATCCAATTAACCTCCAGCTGAGGTTTCTCTATTCTGCCTAGGTTCTCCTGCAGTGTCACTAGGTGTCCATCACATGCAGAATTAGTGCCGTTGTTTTTGTTGAGATATCATCCAGGACATTTCACTTACACAAGTCTGAGACAGATAACAAATATGTTTATTGGCTCATTCTTCATTTTTATTATGTTATTATAGCACCTTATTAAACGTGTTAAAGGGCAGATCTACAGGGGGGAAACTGCCCCAGCTTAACCGTACAAAACTTGTCCAAAAGCCTCTTATAACCTTCAAATTAAGTATTAGGTTACCATAAAGATATTATTATAAAAACAATGTTAGGTCCCTGAAAAACATAAAAGTGAAAGCAAAAAAAGTCAAAGAAATTAAAAGTACAGTAATCAAAGTTCTTTTTCTGTATTAATTTATTTCTGTATGTATTTTATATTTATTGTGGGCAACATGTTCTTCTCATCTACAACTACAAATTTTCTTTGTTTTCTTAGAAGAATTAATGATATAAAATCTAGTTTTAAAGTATTTTGTGGATATTTTGTTGACTCCATTTACATATAGGATATTCTCTCATACTTTAGTAGTAGAGTTTGTTGTTGTGAGGCAGCTGGATCCTGAGTTTGGCAGCGGGTATGAACATTTGATAATCTTCAGTAGGTAAATACTAATGTGTATGTACCTTTATACTGTTTTAAGCTAATTCAGTGTTTATACAAGTAGCATACATTTAGCTGGAGTAGCAGCACGTGTTATCTTTAGGTAGTCTGTGTTGGTATTGAAAGCTGATGCAAAGCTAATATGAACTCAAATTGAGCTTGTGGAAGCCGTACATGAAGAAATTTACTAAGAAATCATTAACTGTGTTCAGAGGAAGGAGGGAAGAGGACTAGGAAACCATGTGGAAACCCAACACCCATTTTCACTTTCATATGTTTTGCTACCTCCTGTGATTCAACTTGACATCTGCTTCATCCTTCTGTGCTTGCTTTTTAAAACCCCATACATTTAAAATGTTTTTGGTGTTTTCAGTATAGATTGTTGCTCCTGCGGCCTTGGAGACATCTATTCTCCTCCTCCTTTTATGGGCACACAAGTCTTTATCATAAACTGTCTTTGATAAGGTTTTTAAACTTCTTGACTTTGCCAGTGGCATTTTGCCATCTGAGCAGCAGCTGACATTTATACAGCAGCTAAAATACCCTTTTCATTCCATTGTTCTGCTGCTGAAAATGAAAAAGTTACCTCTCATACTGACTGACAGTAGGTCCGTTGATGGTGACTTCAAGGTCCCCTAAGCAGTTCCTCTACTGAGCAAACGCTTGCATTGACCAAATTTTTAACAATAGAAAATGCCACGTAAAGATCACGTCGTATTTGTTTTTCTTTGTGGACTTTTTTTGTTTTTCTTTGAAATTTTGGATTTCAAAAGCGGTTTTAAATGTCAGCGTTAGAAGACACAAACCAAGGTGTACTTCCCCTTTAAAACGCACTGTGGTGAAAAAAAGTGTTCCGCGCTTCCTGATAAAACAATAGAGAAAAACAAACTAGAAAGTTCCTGGGGAAACTTTGAAGGTGCCTGCCACCTATGCCGCTGAACCTTAGACCCATCTCCCCGACCAGAGAGCAGGATTCACAGAGTATTAACAAACACACACAGTAAACATGAGCAACAAGTGTCAGCCAATCGAGAGCAGGTGCTAACAGGGTGCTTCAGTTACCAGGGTACCATCAGTTATTAAAATCCCACTTATTTTTAATCTTTT
>JAUMTR010000014.1:11202665-11286946 GCA_032270685.1 Microctenopoma stevenorrisi | reverse complement strand
AACTTCAACCACATTTATTGATTTTTAAGAAAAAGGCTCTTATTGTGAAAATCAGACCCCTCTTATAAAGGTTTAAATTCAGGGTGGTGTGTGTGTGTGTTTGAGTGTGTCTGTGTGTGTTTGTCTGTGTTTGTGTGTCTCTGTCAGAAAGAATTTGACAAGAAGAAGCTGACCAAGAGGAATAGGCACAAAGTTGACAAGAGACAAAGATGGACAAAGACAAAGTTTGTGTGTCTCTCTGTGTCTGTCTGCGTAAGTGTCTGTGTTTCTGTGTGTGTGTGTGTATGTCTTCATGAATGTGTGTGTCTGTGTGTGTGTGTATGTGTATCTGTGGCGAAGCCATGCACTGCCTCCCATTAATAACATCAAAACAGCATGATAATGGCTCATTATGGGTGGTTTAACATCTGTCGTACAGTAGGTTGAAGATTGTTTTATTTTCCCATGCCTACATCGAGACATGGTGAAATTTCACAATTGTTGCACATGTTAAATGGTACAAATAAAAAACTAAAAAAACTCATAACCTACTGATGTTAAATGTTATCACTAGATGGTGATCATGGACTCTACATTTGTAGAAGTCTTCACTGAGTGTGTAAGATGAAGAAGTCCCTGTGCCAGAGATTGACCCATTCAATCCAAGCCTGACAAATGAGGCGCAGGAGAATATCATAGAAAAACCACACAGAAGAAAAAACCCGCAGGGAGCTACTTGACAGGGAACAAACACAGATGATACGACAAGGAGCGACTGGTGAAACAGGAATATAGAGGAGTGTGGCTAATGACAGAGGTGAACACAGCTGAGAGAGTGAACGGGCTGAGTGGCAGCTGGGGATAATCAGGGCAGGAGACTTGAGAAGGGGCGTGACCAGATAGGAGGAGGTAAACAAGAGAAACACAAGAGAGACAAAGATAGAGGAAACCGCCCAAAAGACACTAGGAAAATAGAGCAGATACCTCTGGTTAATTCCAGCATACAGTGCATTACAATAGTCCAGGTGCGACGCAATAGAAGTGTGTATTGGGACTGCAACGTGATGACGTGGACACATCACTGAGACAGCTGTCTCAGTTGAAAGAATCTGTTTTTTAACACTGAGCTGATCTGTGCATCAAATTTAAACTTGTGAGTCAAATATGACCTTTGAGTCAAGTATTATCACTTGGTCCAAACATCAGCACCTCTGTGGGGACATACATTTGGCTATCGTCAGCATAAAAGTGGAACAAAATGTGTTTACATAGAATAGACCGTAAAGGGAGGGAGTAAGGAATGGAGTCATTAGGAGAACACGGATGCCTTATGATGCCAGATGTTGTAAGGTGACTCAAACTGGTCTAATTGGCCGTAATGCTCAAATCTTTATTGATAAAAAATGTTAAAAAGTTCTCACACATTTCTAGCTTGTTCTCTCTTCGTGCTAATTGAGCAGCATTGAAAGCTGAATTTACAGTTTTAAAAAGTGCACGATGGTTGTGGGCAATTAAAGGCAATTATATCAGAGAAGTGCTTGGTTTAAGCAGTGTCCTTATACCAGCACCAGCTTTCCTTAAGAATAAAGGAGAGGAACCAGTTTGTTTCTTGTTTTTTACTGTCAGTTGGTGTAACTTCATTTAAGAAGTCTGCCCGTACATTTGAGACTGCCATAGACAGAGACAGGAAGAGACGGTAAGAGAAGCAAGTTCAATTTAAACGGAATTGTATGTTGAAGAAGGCACGTTGGTCATGCACATCATCTCTTGCTGTGCTGTAATCTTTCACTTTTCTGAACAAGAAGAAGAAACTACCTCCCACTTTCCAACTCAGCATGGTCTGGTTCTGTTCTTCTTCCCACCTCCTACCTCAATCACTTCTATCTCTAAAAATCAGATTAATGCATTTCTGAAGTCAGGCCAACATTGAGTGTTGCAAGATGCACACATGGTAGAGGATAAACATAGGATTGTAAAGTGAAAAAGGGGGGGGCAAGATGAAGGGATTACATTTTTTTGGTGTTCTATTCAGGTCGCAAGGGATGAGGACAGGTGATTATAAGAAACAGTTTGATTTGAAGCCACACATGTCTGTTTTTAGGGGCATTGATGTCTTAATACCATCTTGAGAGTTTATTTTAGAAGTTGCTCTCTGCATCTTTTGGGAATGACACTGAAAATATTTTAAATGCATTTTAATTTGAGGTCCCACGCTTCTGTGCCCCCCTTGCTACCGCTGCATGAATATAACATCAAGACGTTAAATCCTGAATCCAACATCTGTCTAATGATGAAGCCAGTCTGGTTCAGCTGTGTGTTTGATGTGATCAGACTCCTCAGCCTGCATCCCGAGGGGCTGGCAGTGTCCAGAAATCCTCCTCCAGAGTTTACAGCCAGGATTTACCACAGGGGTTAACTTATCTACACAAATCATTCTCTTTTTCATTGTAGAAACGGACCCGTAGGCATGATTTACAAGTACAGTAGCTGCAGACATGAAATCCAAGGGCAACGCAGGGCTACAAATCACATTGGCTCTGCCTCCTTATTAACAATGTTCTGTTGGTGTCACAGATGGGGACATATTCTAAATCTGAAGTTACAAATTACAACGTTTTTCCGCTGTAATGAGGTATTTAGTTTCATTTATGTCATAGTAAGTGAAACTGGGACAGTGTCTCACATCCCCTAGAAAAAAAAGAGACAGGCAAATCCTCTTACTGTGCTGTAAGCATGATGCAGCTAAACACCTGCTCCCACCTTAATATTACTCTGTTGGTTTTGTCTCTTTGTAAGATTAAAGATTGTGTACTTAGTCATATCTGTGTACCAGCAGTCACTCACTGTGTACCGATACAGTGGCTTAATCTTTTAATATCCCTCCTCATCTGAGTTACAGCTGTGGATCAAAAGCTAATGTCCGAATCGCTTGTAGAAGGTGTGTGATATGATTTTAAACATGGAAACTGCTTAGAAGACTAGCAAATAGTACAAGTAATTTATATGTACAATTCATTCTCATTATTTTTTTTGCATCAGACATTTTACTTTTTGTGCATATGATTCAAAATAATGAGTGGTCTGTAAATAGGTTCAGCTGTGTGGTTGTTCATTTGGGCAGACCATTCATAGCTGTGTTAGATAAATTTAAACATTTTATTCTGTAGAAAACCCATTTGCCTATTTATTTATCTATAGATTGACCCAAAATAGATACCATATGGAAAACCTTGAGGATTTTCTCTAAGCCCTGCTCTGTACAATATCAGAACATCTGGAAGCCGCTGCAGTATATCCAGACTTAAAAGTTAAAACAGAGAAACGCTGTTTGGGTAATAACTGTCTGATCAGTTCATTGGGTTCTGTATTAGACATGGTTATGATTAGAGAGGAGTTTCTTGGTAAAAGGCATCTATCAGACATACACATTGTCTCTACATAAATTCTATATGTATATTGTTATTTTCGTCACTCCGTTTGTACACTTTGGGGGGGTCCTTTCTGAAATTCTGCTCATGTGCCTGATACTGGTTTCATCCATGTGGGCAGCCATTCACTGTTTTACTGTCACAGACTGTCATAAATCACAACCAGGCCACATCTCCCATAGCATGCAGGGTTCCAGACAGAAAATCAATGGGATCTTATGGGCTACTTCATCAGTCCAAATATCTGGAAGTTGATGGTGAAATGGGGAGGATATGTTGAATGGAGAGGGGAAAGGATGGAAGGAAACATGGGGTCAAGTGAGGTCTGGTGAAGTTGAGTGGGCATGCTGGTTGGCTTAAGATTGGTGTGTTGTGAGAAAAAAAACACCAAAAAAGAACATTAGAAGGCAAGATAGATTGGAAATTTTGACCTTTGTGGTGGTATGATACCTGAGTTCTGTCATCAAAACAGGAGAAGAGAGAGAGAGGAGACGTGAGACAAAGATACTGCATGAGGTGAAAAGGACAGCGTATTCTTATCCTGTATTCTGAACATTGGAAAATTAGTTTGGCCCACTGAGTTCCCCAAGTTCTCAACATGATTGGGAGGTGCAACAACAGCTGTGACACACATCACTGAGGCGCCTAAGTTACTTTAAAACCCTCAGGGCACAATTTCAGCAGTTTATTAAAAGTCAAACTCATTTTGTGTCATATCTTGATATAATCTGACCACAGAGGAATTTTAATATTGTTTTAAGTCCATTGTCAATAGATATACATACAGATTCTTATAAACAAAGACTTTTAGTTCTGAAACCTGCCTGGGAAATGTGATTTTTAAATTATCATCAAAGTAATCAAGTTCTATTTAAGTTTTATGAAATCAGTTTGGAAAAAATGTAATGTAGATGTAGGCTGCAAGAGAAACGGGGCTCATTTTGTAGCCACGGTTAATTTACTGACACTGTTGTGCCATAACATTATATTATATATCATTATATGGGTGGTAGGCAATGTGTTTATATTTTATATATTAAAAAAAATGCATTCCCCTGCAGAGTTTCTAGATTATCCGATTTAGTCCAAAAAATATAATTATATATATAATAAAATACTTTATTCTCATTTCCATACATGAAATAACTGTCTAAGCACATTGTTTTTGCAGATGCAGCATTTTGTACTAAATGAAAATTATGCAATATATACACCAATTGACATCACACTGCAAGTGAAAGGTTCTAATAGCACTGCCAATTAAATGTCAACAACAAAATGCCGAAGTTGTTTTTCCAGTGGACACACTGTTTATCCAAAATCTGATTAGAAATACTGTGATGTGAAAATGGGACACATCCTAATAATAATATGCTGGCAACTTTCCATACCTGACAGTAGTATAACATGAGCAAAGAAGTGACAGAAAGGAGAGAGGAAAACCAGACTGAGTTAAAGTGTGACATTGAAAAGGATCAAGACCAGGAAGAAATCTGGACGAGCGTGATAAGCGAGTGACTCAGAAAGACACAAGTGTTTCCAGTTGAGTCAGATTATATTAAATGAGAGCAGCAGCTCATGAAAATTATATTATATAGAAATGTCTTCAGCATTGACTGTTGATATTCTTTCCACAGGTGGAAGGTAACTCGTACTTTTATGTTAATATTATGTTAAATGTGAAAATACCACCGTCCAAGTTGTGAGTTATTTTCTCCAGTTGTTCTCATTCCGCTGTTTGATTTCACACCTGGCTCAGGCTTTGTTGACAATGACTTTCCGGCACTTGAAACAAAGGTTAACGGACACTTATTGTCATTTTCCTTTTCTGTTTCAGTGGTGGACAGCAAGGTGATCCTAGAAGGCCTGCAGAGGTACGGCCCAACACCGATATATTTGCCTGTCAGCTACCGGATCCTCAATGCCGAGTCAGCGTTCTTCTTACAGGAAGCAAACCAGGACTTAATGAGGAACTCCAGCCTGCAGGCTCGCACAGAGTCTTTCTTCATCCACCAGGCCCGACAGATGCCGTTTGTCAATGCTAGTTACGGACCGTTGTCTGTACAGCAGCCTGTGCCTCTGGAGCTGCTGCAAACGCTGCCAGGGCCCTTCAGCACACCCTCCTTCACTTTATCAGCTGTGCCAACATCAGCTTCATCATCACCTCTTTTTACATTCAATTGGAAGGTCCACACCTATATTATAAGTGAGAGTATTCACCCTAGTTGGCCAAAGGTTCAGGTGTTGTTTTACATTGCAGGGAGGGACTGGGATGATTACAGCGCCATCCACAAGCTGCCATGTGTCAGGATGTTCGCCTTCCATGAGACTCAGGAGGTACGTGGCACTTGCAGGCTAAAAGGTGAACTGGGGATATGTGTAGCTGAGCTAGAGCCCCTGGCCAGCTGGTTCAGCCCGCCAACTGTCAGGCCAGGAAGACAGAGGGTCTCTGAGCAGGCCCAGGGCACTCCTGTGGAACTGTACTACATGGTTCAAACCGTGGACAGTGGAGACTGCAGCTCGGAGGATTCAAGAAAGAGCAGCTCAGTTCGCACAGACCAGCAAAGGCCAATGGGTTATTTTGCAGGGCATACACCTATGCAGCGCATTGGCAGTGTCAGGCTGTTTCAGCCACTGTCGGAGCTCAAACTGGACAATAACTTTGTGGTGATGGTGCCATCGAAACCCATCCGACAGAGAGAAACCGTCTCAACTTTTCTGTCTCTCTCCACCCTTTCTTCAGTCCAAATTTTCACCCTCAGGTGAGTCAGCAACAGTTTAAACATATTCTGCAGTTTGAACTGAAACATCCAGTGAAGAATAAAATCGAAGGAGCTCTATAAAAAGATAAAACCTGCTCCTCATAACCACTGCATAAATTAGTTACGCATGGTGTAAGTAAACTTGCACAGTGTCTCTATGTTTTTAAAACTACTGTACACCTTCTTCTTCAGTTTGTAGGAAGCACAGTTCAATCATTTCCTTTTTTCTAAGACTAGAAAAGTTGTGGTTTGGAAACTTCACTTAGCTTTACGGCATTAAATGTTTAATCAGAATGTTATGCGGTTGGCAAAATCAGGGACGGATCTCTGGCATTAGAGACCAGAAAATATGTGTATGGCAAATTTTTGATTAGCCACGCTGCCACTCAACAGCAGTTGTTACTAACCACAGAAATATATTATCAGAAATAAAAAAAAACATTTCTAATGAAAAGAAATGCGCTAAACATAATGGTGACTAGAAGAGACTTGATGTAATCAATCGCTGTGACTTTATTGTTTGTACAGAGAACACTCTTGGATCCTTTGAGTCAAAGTTTATCCACATGTAGCCAGAACTCTGTAGGGGTAAGAATCGTGATGGATGCCTCACAGAGAGTATCGTAAGGTATTAAATCATATTGAAATGGATGGACAGATGGTTTAATGTTGTCTAAAACTACATCTTTGACAGTATGGAGTGCATTGTTTTGTCCCATTTATTGGGATTGTTTAATGCACTCACCTTCAAAATTGCCTGTCTGAGGAAAATGTCTAATTGAGGCGATTCCACAACAACAAAGTGGTTATTGGTTCACTGAGCTTTGTCTCAAACAAATTATGATTCAAAGTGACTATAATTGCTCCATGTTGTTTGGTGCAAATTAAGGTGTATGGAATATGCATTTCCACTGGGCTACTTTTATGCCCAAGATCTAAATCATGGCAGATGAAACAGTTAGCAGCCTCAAAGTGGAGCGGTGACAGAGAGGCTTGGCAATTTGTCAACCCTGGGTGAGCAGGAAATCTGCCAAAAAGCCTCATTGCTTTTTCTCTCACTCCAGTGATGATGAACTCCCATGAAGTATTAGTGCTCACTGTGTGTGTTTATCACATTTGTCAGCATGTGTGTAAATGGGAACTTTAAAGTTGGTGTTTTCCCTCTCAGAGACTTTCAGTAGTATTGCACCCCAGTCGTTCAGAAGTTCATCTTTTTATGTTGTCCGTTGGGAGAAAAAAAGACTTCAAATTAAAACAAAATAGCTCATTAGCAGCCAAAAGATTAAACCTCAAAGTGTTTGAAATTTACAGGCGACTTTACAGTACTTGACTGGCATCTTACCAACCGTTAAGTTTGCGTCAGCTTTGTTACGCATTCCTTTTATCTTACAAGACTAAACCCGTTCTTATATTCTGTGTCTTTTTCTATCAGCTGATACTAATACTACAAAATTTAACTTTAAAATACCCTTAAAGCACTTGATACCCTCCTGATGATGGTGTGAATTCAGGTACTGGTGGCAGATTGTGATAGGCTTTTTGACTTAATAAGTGGAAGACAAAGCTCCACTTCCCTCTCTTGGTGTATGTGTGGACAGTGTTTGCACTTGTGCGAGTGTATTTATGAACAGCTCACCATCACCTGTATGTAGCTGTTGTGTTTCTCCCAGATGACGAGGAATCATTAAGTATTTATGCTCTCTGTTACTCCCATCTCCTCCTCCTCTATCTGTTAAACCACAGTCTAACTTGTGAATCTATGTGGGAAAGCTAACAGACGGAATCTGTAGATTTGTTATACCTTTTATCCTTGCTGCACTGCAAAACATTTTAGCTCTTTTCTTTGGCAGAGTGCACCTTAATCTTTCCAGACCACCAGATAAATATTTATTTCATGCATTTATTATGATTGCCTTGCGTTTGTTAGTGGCACTGCTGCTACTGTTCTGTGATATAAGACAAAACTTTATTTTGACAAAAGTGAGGTATATTTCTTAGAAAAAATAATGTCCCTATAATTCAAAATCAGGTAGTCTGACAGCACCATACACAAGCAGCAGGTTTATATTTTAGTTTTAGTTTGTTTCAGTTGCTCATCACTCTTTTTGGTCACTGTGGTTGACATTGGCCGCAGTGCAATATCGCCTGTGTTTAAGTCCTGTGCTGAAAGGTCAGCCAACCCTAATGTTGTACACAATCCAGGGAACGATATTGGTTTGTTTTACTTTCATCATTTATAAAGAACACTAAAACTAAGTAAATCATTTTATAAAACAAGTTTAATGCCTAGACAACCTTTTACTTTAGATTCAGAGCAAGATCAACACACTCGACTGAAGGATCTATTTCACCCGCCCTTTTCTTTCCTCTGTGCTTTATTGTCTAATTGCCCATACTTTATTTAATCTAAACTAATCTGAAGTAATTATTTGAATGTAATTACAGACTTTTAATCCCAGCCCCTGGAAAAACAATTCGTGCATACGTGTGTGACATGTGTGCACCCAGATAGTCTGATGTTCGCACACCCGGGCAGCTCTGTGCCAACCGTGAAGTCATGCTGTGTTTGTCATGCTAAAGGGCCCCGATGGAATCAGCAATTCCCTGCTCTCTGCCTCATTAGCCATCGAGAGAGTGGTGTAACAGGTTGGAAAACGGTTCTCCAGCTACTCCTGATTCAACATGCAAATGAAAACACCATTTCCTCCTGAACAAATTAACAGGCTTTTCAAAAGATAAATCGCCCCAGCTGTATTGTAATTTTGACTAAACAATCCAACATATTTCCACACATGCCCCTGAGGGGCGGTGTTCCTGATAAATGCAAATGAATTTATAATATTTTAGAGTATGAAGGTGAGAGAAGAATAAGAGTAACAGCACCACATGAGTTGTTTTATTTTTCAGAGATTCAGCAGGTGAAAAGACACAGGTTCGGTTTCAGACTTTGAATTAAGAAGTGGATTTAGCTGAGGCCAGTTTAGTGTTACACAGACGTTATGCACACATGAAGTGCTTCGTGTCAGCTGATTCTGATCCTCAACGCGCTTTAAGTTTACAGGTCATGTGTCTTCGTTGCTAGGTATTGACCATTGTTTGCTGAAATATCAGCATGAGAAAAGCTTGGAATAAAGATGTGCTCCTCGGTGTATTAGCCTTATCTTGACTGCACTCCTCTCTGATTCGGTTCTTGGTAAAGGTCAACCAAGATAGCTATGACTCTTTTCCATTTCCATTCCTGTACTTATCTGTACTTTTTCTGAAATTTTATCTGCCACTCTCGGTACAACCTCCCCCCACTGTGTTATTTAACCTTTCTCTCTCAGTACATGTGCTCTCTTTTCCTGTCACACTCCTACTTTCCCTTAGTTTGACTTGCTCCTTGTCTTGAGTTGAATCTTCTCTGTTTGGAGATTTAAACATCCTGAAGACTCTTGCCTAAAATCCTGTCTCAGTGTACAGGTGAGAGTGTACTTACCCTCCTCTGCCCTTTCTTTCCTCAGCTCCCTCTTTGCCTTCTGGCCTGCTTACCAGTGCTTATTTTGAAAGTGTAGGCATTCCTCATCTACTCATTAATAAGTAATTAGTGATTTGCAGCCTGGAGAGACTGTTTACTATGTAGATTCTACTCTCTATTGAGCCCTGCCACCGTAGAGCAATCATCAGTTGCCTGCAGCAAGCCATTTGAATCCTTGTATTTTTTACTTTAAGGATTTTCCATCACTTTTTCTCACAAATTTGTGTCTAAATTGATGAATTTATTGGATATCGGAAGCCCAGAATGTATTACTCTGCCACTTCCCTGCTGCCTTTCTTCATTTCTTTTTTTGCACTTGCTCTGTCCATCTGTCTTTGGAAAGGCTTTGGAAAGTCCCTAAGAGAATTTTGCGATCCCATTGCTCGGCAAAAGGTTCACACAAATGTGACGTATCATTTAGAGTGAAAGAGTTTCACAGTAAAACGTGCCTTTAAGAATTTTAGTATCCACAGGGTTATAGGTTGCTTCGGCTTCTCTATCTTGCTGCTTTTTAGTTGTGGAAGTCTTGGAGGCTTTCATAAGGGCAGCAGAGAAAATGTAGATGGAGTGGGTCTTCCCAAGAGAGAGGTACTCCATATCCGGTCTAGTGTTAGGATTACTGAAGTATGTGTGGTTGATAGCAAGAATATCTATTTCTCTCAGATATTTCATAGTGTAAAATGATACACAGTCTATCTGACACAAAGCAAGACAAGGTAACAATGTTTTTGATATTAAATAGCCGTATCCTTTATTCTGGCATTGTTGTATTGGATATGTGTGAGCTAATTTTAATGTATAGGTAATATTATTATGGTATAGTGTTTTAAACCTGCAATAACTTTAGCTTGGAATGTTATCCACTTGCAAAAAAGCAGAAACAAATTGAGAATACATATTGACATATAATCAGTCAAATCAACAACTACTAAATGGTTTGTTCTGTTTTGAACTTTAATTCTGACCATGATCAACAGGTGCATTGTAGTCTGCGTCATTTGGGGCTGCAACACTGCATAATAGTCACAATTCAGAATTAAAGTGCAGTTATGTTACTCATGTAAAAATGTAAATAACACATTTCTTTAAATAGAATATATTAAACCTGATTTTTAGACTTCTCTAGTATTTACATTGAAATTGAGATAAGTGGAACATGTCAGTGCTGAAAGTTGACCAGCAGATACAGTATATTAAAATATTTTATTAGATCTATTTTATGCGATTAGACAACACTGAAGATATGACTCTTGTAATTATAATGCAATACAATACAATACAATGTAAAGTAGTCAGTCTACAGCTTGTATAGATTGTAGATTTGCTGTCCCCTCAAAATAAGTCAAAACACAGCCATTCATGTTTAACCTGCTGGCAAGAAAACAACAAAACACGCATGTAAAAAATGTCCCCATCATTACCCAATGCCCACCATTATTTTCCAGCACTGTCTTTACTCTCTTGGTTCACTAGAGCTTCACAGGTTGCCACTGGGATCATCTACCACTCTTCCATGACAAGATCACAGAGCTAGTGGATGTTGACTTTGTGCTCCTGTGGAGACATGCTTGGCTCGTCCAGCACCTTTAACCTCAGTCTCTTCATCAAGGCAGTCGTTGTCTTGGAGGTGTGTTTGGGGTTGGTATGTTAGAAAACTGCCCTGTGGCTCATTTTCCAAGGGAAGGGGATCATGCTCTGCTCCAGTATGTTACAGTACATGTTGGCATTAATGGTCCTGTCAATAAACTGTAGCTCCCCAGTGCTGGCAGCAAGAAGAACCAAACCATGACACTCCCAAGACCATGCTTGACTTTAGGCTAGACACAATTGTTTTTGAACCCTTAACCTGATTGCTGCCACACATGCTTGACACCATCTGAATGAAATAAAGTTATATTTAGTCTCATCAGATCACAGGACATGGTTTCAATAATCCTTGACCTTAGTCTGTTTGTTTTCAGCAAACTGGTTGCGAGCTTCCTTGTGCATCATCTTTGGAAGAGGCTTCATCCTCGACAACATGTTGAACTTCTAGTGACCAGGGAGAGAGAGTGTGAGAGCAATAACACCAAATTTAAGACATCTGTTCCTTATTCACGCCTAATACTCTGTAATAGTAACATCACATGACATCGGGGATGGAAATGTGATGAACATATTTCACTGGGGTTTACTCACTTTTGTTGCCAGCGGTTTAGACATTAATGGCTGTGTTTTGAGTTATTTTGAGGGGACAGCAAATGTACACACTTTTACAAGCTGTAGACCGACTACTTTACATTGTATGGAAGAGTCCCATCTTCAGTGTTGTCCCGTGAAAAGATGTAATACAATATTTACAAAAATGTGAAGAATGTACTCACTTTTGTGACATACTGTATATATAATATAGCAAGTACAAGTCTCCTTGTTGTCAAATCAGTTTAAAACACCAATATGTCGAGCTAAGCAATTATGACCAGGACGACACAATCAGCGTCTAAAGTCACAACTTCCAAGTCTTCACAGTGGAGTTGTAATGCTAATCCATGATGTCATTCATTGCTAAAATACTTGTTACTTATTAATCTCACTGGTAGCTCTGTGTATATCCTCTACAGAAGAAAAAATCTGAGTTACAGTTGTATCCTCTGTTCAAGCCAGGAGGACGACTTCCAAACAAACTAACAAACCGATACTGTAAAATTATTTCCTCCACGATTTGTACAGTATAGTAAAAAGTTATTTTAATAAAATTAATTAAAACTATAATGAGTCACTACGTCTTTAATTAAGAGTTTGGATTCAATTGAATTAAAAAAAGTGATGTACCATTCAGATTCAAGAGAACTTTTAAATTGTCTCAGGTTCGCAGCTCTTATGTTCTTGTTAATCTGATCCTAGCCAAGAAGACAGACCTTAAATCACTAACAGAGATGTTTTTCAGATGCAAAAAGCAAGTCTCAATAACTTATTTACTTGATTCGTAGTATAAATAAACCAGAATAAAATATCTCACTTTCCCAAAGATCATACACCTCTTTGATATCCTGTGAGATATGAGAATTAGCTTTCAACATTGGTGTTTAAAACCAAAATGGATTGGCCTATCAGATAATTGCAAATGATGGCACACGATTAGCTCAAAAATAACAAAAAATATTTAGCTGCATTAAACTAAGCTAGAGCTTCGATGGGGGTTTTATTGCACACAGAATGCTAACTAATGCTAAATCCATTAAAAATAATGAGGGGTTCACATTTTACTCTCTGTAGCTGTGGTAGACATCCCTTTACCTTTAGGACATGAATAAAACAGTGTCATGATCAATGAGCTATTGAAAATTTTGTTGTTGAAACCTAGAAGTTGGATTAGCCCTGGACTGTCAAAGCAGTATGTCTGCTATCAAAAATTCAGAAGCTGAAAAGTTGCCATGATCTTATTTTCTTCTTTGAGCTACAATCAAGTGTGTGTTTCTGGAAACCATTACACATTAAACTGAACACGGGTTGACAGATTTCCCTTTGAATATTATTTGCCCTGTATATAGACTGAGGCACTGATAATCTGCCTAACGCTGAAATATCTAGACTTCCACAAATAATGAATACTTGATGTTGAATCTTTTGTCACACCACTCTCTCTGTTTTCTGCACATATTGTAAGGCCCTCTGGGAGCTCCAAAGACAAACTTCATTTGACTTGACTACCATTACAGCCATTATGTTTTGAATGCACAGTGCAGCCCTGACATCCAAAAACCCCAACCCAAAATATCTGGACTGCAACTGAAAATTTCCTCACAGCTTTGTTAACACAAGTTTGTTTGTGACACTGCTCAACACACTGACAACACTTAACATTAAAACAGATATTACATCTCAGCATGCAGCGTATCTACTGAAGTACAAAGTCAATTTCCCTGCTATAAACCACAGACTGTCCGGAGGATTTTAAAAAATATTTTTGGCACGACATACTGCAATTCTTCTACTTATCACACTGTAGTTAACATCTTCAGGCAACACTTCCACTCTAACTTCTGCAACTGTTAACTCTAGCTCCTGTAATCGGAGTTGAAGATGATATATGTAGGGCTAGAGGGGTTGACAAACAGGATGGGATTAGGTGGCAAAGCAGTGCTGGCAGAATGAGCTCTCCTGGCTAACTGTGGGTTGATGTCTCTCGCTCACTCCTAGACAATCATGAATCTGACCTCCTAATCACTTGTTTACCCTTGATGTTTCTCTTAGGATTAACTTTGATTAGTTTGATCCCACTGACTTGACAGCTGTAACACACATTTAAAGTCATACATATTTTAATGTGGACTGGAGGCAAAGAAATAAAAAGACAGAGGGAAAGAAATGATGAAATGCTGTGCGTGTCATACATCTGCAGCCTGTTTTAGAAACTGACAGTCAGCCACAAAAACAGACAAATGCACTAAGTCATCTCAGCTATATAAGAAATTGTTTCACCCTCAGTGGTATAAGAGAAATACACAAAGACAAACAAACAGCAAACAAGGGACTGTGCAAAAAACAAACACTAATGGAATTCAACCGAAATGGTTTCATTTAAACTAAAGAAATAATTACCATTAGCATTAATTCTTTGCCTTATGGCAACAAAACACTCCTGAGTAATGAGTTATTTTCTGCGGATATCAGTTGGAAGAAGAAGAGGGAGCTTTGAAGCAACAAGTCATTTAAAGACAAGCATCTTCAGAAACACTATTTAAACAACAGTCTATGCCCTGCTAAAAAAAACTTGCCATTTCTCAAAATAGCAAGAATCTGTTTACATAGTGGAAGAGGAGAGGTTACCAGTAGCTGATCACAGCAGTTGACTACCTGAGGTTTCCTTTCCACATGTCTTTACTACAAAATGCATTGTATGAATTGCACATACAATGCAATTGTATGATGAAAACAAAATGAAAATAAAAACAGATAAAAACAAAATGATAAAAACAAAATGAAAATATCTACAATATCTACTACTTTCCACATTCTCTAATAAACATTTTTTCATACTAACCCACTGATAAGTTAAAACATTCATTTCTCAGCAGAAATAATAACATCCAGAACAAAGATAAAGCAGTAGTCAATAAAAATATCTCCACCAAATATAAAGAAAAATTTGAATAACTAAATAAACTGGAGAACTCCGGGCCTGTATCTGCATGAATTATTTGTTGTTCTGTGAAAAATGTCTATGGGAGAGTGTTTTCTACATTCATTCTCCTCTGTAATTGTGTTTCTGTGGCTGAGGTAGGTGAAGAAACATGTTTCATAGGGGTGCGTGTGCTGATCAGTCACCGTGTGATGAAGTAACAACAAAAATGAAAGAGAGACAGACGATGCTGAACTAATGTTCGGTCCAGCAAACAATGCTAAAGATGCCCCTGTCGATATGCAAATGAGGATAAAACAACACACACAGCTGTGGTATTTCATTAAGACAAAGCATGCAGCATTAAAAAGGTGATGCTAATATACAGTTTGTGAGACATCCAAAAGTCATTGTTTTATTGCTATTGGGGAGTTATGCTAAGCTTTGAGTAATTCAAACACTGATCGGAACAAGTGCTGGACTGACACTGTCTTACCTGGAATTAGTGCGCATAACCCCAACAAAGACATGATGCTGCTATTGCCATTATGACCTTAACTACTACTACCAGTGACAATTATCGTGACATTAAATCTGAAATAGGGCATTTGATGCCAAATCCTGCCAGTTTAAATTATTGTAACTGGTGATTATAACACCACAGGACCAATTATATGTCTTTTTTTTAGTGGCAATTGTCTACACCACAGCAAAGTCATCATGCAGCAGCTGCGTGTTTCCATCACGCCGCTGAGCCTCAGCACTGCTGTTTTGGAAATGAAATTGTGTTTGTGAGGTAAAAGCGATTAGACTAAATACACTAAAATACTTTCAGGGTTTCAGGTGAGCATTAGTGTCGCTTTGAGCTCAAGTAATTCATTCAAGAACCAGGACCTTCATCGTCATGGTGACAGCAGTTAACACGTGGTTAAACTTTTAGGGGTCATGCTTTAAAAAACATGGAGTTGGTTGGATGCAGTATGTTTTCTCATGTTAAAGTCTAATGTTTGGTTGATTTGTCCACACTCTCTGTGCACATGGTGTGAAACGTTTGCAGTTTATTAAACCTCTACCCACTCCTTTACAGAACTTGACAGTGCCTGCATGTTGTATACACGATTTCAAAAGCATCACAGTATGTGAGCCATTTACATTTTTAATTTTTTTTTGTTCAAGACTTCAAAAGCCAATTGGGTCATGATCCATTTTCATTTCAACACTTGTCAGTGTTGTATTACCAGCGGGTGCTTATAAATGCTGTTGCAAGAGGCAGTCGGGGTTTGCGAACGCAACAACTTGTGCCTGAACGCATATGCTGGTACAGAGCGCACTTGGATCCGCGGTACTGTCAGAATCACCAGTGCATTTCCATTTAGGGTTTCAGAGAAATTGCTAAAAAGAACTAAGAAGAAAAACTTCCACTGATAAATACGTTTTGCAGATCTGACGTAAACAGAACCACGCAATGCAACTAACATTTTAAGAAACAGATAAACACACAGAGAAAAACATTTTGTTGTACATGATTGCCTCTCCATTTCCTGAAACCATTCATATGTTCAGGCAGTTTATGCAGTTTGCACTTTGTTGACCTACAACAGTTTCCTTTGACCAAAAAGGTTTGTGGTATCTTGATGTCTGAGGAAAACCTGTAAAGTTTCGGGGAGTGCCAGGATCATTCCTGGTTTCATACATTTCAAAGCACTTTACTTGTGTTGGGAATCATGGTTTCGTTAAAGAATGTTAAAATTCACCCCCTGCTCCTCCAAAAATATTGCTCTTTTATGTGCTTTGCTTTCATTCCCAGAACAGACCGCCTTTCCTTCATTGACACAGGCAGAAATATAGTTTGAGGCAGTGACGACAACAACAAAAAAAAGCAATGACAAAGACCTAGAGAAAGCAACAGAGAAAAAAGCGAATTGACAAGCTGACAGAGTCTGGGCTTCTGGGGAGAATCATTAGACTGATATAATATTCAGCATGCAGCTTGGAGCGCTGCCTTTGGCTGAGCTTTAAGCTGTGTAGTGTTGGTCAGTCTGGCTCTAGCTGGTTGGGAGGTCAGCCACTGATCTGTAGATATAAGCTGGTACTTTGGATCCAAGCCTTCATCATCCTGCGGGCCTACCACCACTGTGGGTGGATAAGCCTTGATCTGCTCAGGGCTATGGATTCGTGCATGTGTGTGCGCTGGTTGAGAGAAACATGCAAGTGTTCGCGTGTCCACATATGTCTGCAAATATGTGCATAAATGTGGCTGTGTTTGCGGCGCATGTCATTCGTGTGATGCATCTGTATGATTCTTTTTTTTTCTCACTGTCCTGCTGGGAAGAGTGTGAAGAAAAAAGAGGGCATATAAAGATAAAAGTGTATGTTTTTCAGTGGGCATCTCCCGCTGGGTATTCTGGTAAGGACTTAAAAAATAACGAAGTAAACATTAATTATTAGCTTAGAAAAAATAAATTACGACCAGAATAAACCTCATTAGACAAAATCTATATAAAAAACACAAATATTTCATAATATTTAAATAGCGATATGATGAGAGAATGAACTTTAATATGTATGATAACTTCCATGTGCATCACATGCATGAACGTGACAGTGATTAGTCTGGAATTTGGAACATTTCATTTTGAAGTTGAGAGACGTAATTAAAAAAGAATGAATCTTTTTGAGTGATGTTAATGTCAGGCACCTTGAAAAGTGGCACATTTCTCCTGTTCTCTGCCACTGAACTTAATGACTCAGCTGTAGCTGCTTTATGAACATAATTTATTGATCTTTTCCATCATTTTGTTAATTCCACACTAATCTCTAAAATCTGCTAATTAAAACAAGCTTTTGTTTTCATGTTCTCACTACAACCAGTGAAGTGCAACTAGAAGGTGCTATTAGTAGGTGATTTTTTACTATTAACTGCATGTTATAGTAACATCATCATTTGCATAAAACATATTACAAAAAATAATAATAGTAATAATCATTTCTGAACACAATAAATGTTTGGTTCCTCTATTTTTTTTTTCTCTTTTCAATTCTAATTTGAGATTATTTCGAATACTGTCATTGGTAATGCAACTATCCCTTGAGATAAATGATTGAAGATCTTGGTCAAGTCAAACTAAACTTTCTAAGTTCACTTCCTGTGAACTGGGAACAGTCACTGCTGTATATACCAGCCGTTTGATAAATGAACGATACACCGTATTTGTTGAGATGAACTGATCTCATTTATGTTGTGATGCTGAATTTCTCCTTTTATTAAGAACTTTACTTTCAGGGGGTGGATCAAACCTCATTAAATGGCTTTTTGTTTGTGCAATATCAAGTACTGGTTCGATTAATCTTCATACAAATAGATAAGCTTGAAAACAAAGACAAAATAATGAATTCTAAAACCTAAAGGATTTGTTATTTATTTTTTTAATAGATCAGGAATGTTGAACGTTTCAGAATTTGCTGAGACATTATTAATGCAGATGCTCTTAACGATGGCTGGTAACAGTTTCTGTGTGTAACATGATATCAAAACATATTAATTATTCTATATCTCTGAAACTATATGTGTTAAAGATCACGCAGGGAGCTGGGAACAGTCCCTGTTGTATATGTATATGTTGTGTAGTAAGTGCAGGATTAGTGTGATTTCTGTAAGTGATGTTTTCTCAGAAAAAATGTTTGAGTCTAAATGAGAACGATTTAACGCCTCATTATTTTCAAATCCAATTCAACAGATAATCTCGCCTTTCTTCTAAACACTTTTTTTTTTGTGCAGCAGTTGTTCCACTTCCACTGTCATCAGCTCCATTGTCATCAGTGGAGGTGGAACACCTGAAGTTCAGATGTTGCTGCAGCACAAACCCTGTAGGACTGCAGACGCATTTACTATCTGCTCTGCTGTCATTACGCCACTTCTGTAAAGGCTTGTAAAATCATGAAAGACCCTTTGACCTTCTTCTCTCTCCAGTCTGACGTTCTCTAGCCCTCAACATTGGTGACTGAAGGAGTTTTGGTAATGTTACTCCACTTTTCTCACATTAGAAAAGCTGTGTTATGGCCCCAAGGACTCATTCAGATTCCTTTTGTCTCGCGTTCCTGACATACAAAATGACACAAAGGCACAGCATGTGTGCTCACACACAAACACATCAGAACTCTTCCCCTAGTATTTTCACCAGCCTTACTGGCTGTTGGTGTATTTGTGAGAATCCTGAAATGAGCTCCAGTTTATTTACAAGCAATCTCCCTGCAGGGTCACAGCTCCATGCTCACACTGCCCTAACCAGTCAGGTAGCTCACCTTGATAGCTTTGTGAGGAACTTGCTCACTGGAAACACAACAACAGTCTTTGTGTGCAGGGGTTGGAGTTAGCAGGCAATTTGATGTGAGGGTCACGTCTGATTAGACCAGTTGGACTGAGTCTGTTGCAGCTGAGAGACTCGTATTGTGTTGTGTTAAATGATTTTAATAATTTACTTTCTGGTTGTGTCACTGCCACATTCTCATTTAGATAAGTTCCAGTTTCACTGAGGTTACATCCAGCATGGTTAAAAAATATTCTGCTCAGCAAACTGTTAACTAAAGCTCTTAGCCATGAGTAAGTATGATTTTATAATTCAGTTCATCAGATTTCAGTGCAAGGCCACAGTTCACCTGGAGTTCAACTCAGCCATATAAAGATGACTAACCTTTAGCTCCTTCTGTAGAATGTACAGACCGTCATCTGCTCGCCCACTTTCTCATCCAAGTGTAGTACTCACAGCCAATTTCCTCAAACACTATGGCATAAATTACTAAAACAAACTCTTGTTTTTGTAGAACTGGGCAAAAATAAAGATATGTTTGACTTATCTTTGCAGGTTGTATTGTTGTTATTTTCAAACATTAAATATATATAGAAATATATATATATCAAAATATCAAGTTGCAGATATGTGTCAGCACATTCCCACACTACATGTCACATGTTTGTATGATTGTGTTGATCTGCTGGCACACGTTTGTTGCTACTTTATGTATCAGAGAAGAAAGCGACAGCCCTGTCTCTGTGGTTAATGCCGGGGTCTGAATGAGGCGTGGAATCAAATGAGCTACAGGAGGCAGAGACAACGATATGCCATCTGCCCTGTACTGACTGAGTGGCCAACTGAGGCGTCAGTATGGCTAATGTTTCCCTCTTTTACAATTTTATTTTGTAAAATTGTTGTTTTGCTGCACTGTATCGACTGTATGCTCAGTGCCCAATGACTGGTTAACAGGTTATTACCGGGCTTAATAGCACATGAACGTGAATAACAGAAAACATGATATTGTAAATAGTATGGTAGTATAGTATGTGACATGCAAACATATTCTCGTGGTTATAAAATGTTCTTGTGCAATTGCACGTTACTTTACAACAGTTAATGGTTGAGTAGTTTTCTTTGTTTTTTTTAAACTAACTTTATATTTATTGTATACTGCAGTGTGTTGTAATAAATATACAGTATGGAGCTCTTATATTTACAAGTTGCCTTAGTATTTGCTCACATCAGGAGGGTTCAGGCCTGAATGGTCATTTGTCCTTTTTAGTTCAGTTCACTCTTTCATCACACATCTTCTGGCACGTAGTATTTGACTTTGGTCTGGAGCAACAGAACCAGCATTGTCACTCCACAAGGCTCAGTGTAGACAAGCTGTGTTGTGGCCCAAGGGAGCTATGTGCACACACACACACGCGCACAAATACATACACACAAATAGAGGGAGCAGCCCAGGGGAGTCCTCTATGAAGGGATCAGTGTAAACATCCAGTGGCAGTCGAGGTGTTGGTGGCCCTGTGAAGTGGAAGCAGCGCTCAGGGCATGGTGCTTGCTGATAAGCACTACTAAAATACAGGCGCGAAGTGAGTTGGTCATCCCTGCTAAAACCCTGGCAGCTACCTGTCCCTGTTGAAACTGCTGCAACACACTGAGGAGAGCCTCCAACTCCTGCAGGGGAAGCAGAAAGTGGCAGGAGGGCCTGACACATGCTGGGCTTGTGATACAATTTTCCACAAGTGTATTCTAATGCGTGTGCATGCAGGTCCCTAAGTCACTCATCAGTATCACAGCGTTGTCGTTGTAGGTGTCTGTGTCTATGGCTCTGGTGTGTAAATTTAAAATGTCTGTTATCAGCAGAAACGCAAACAGACCTGTAAAAGGATAGGCACACAAAATATTTAATGTCAACACTGGAGTTTATATCTCCCGACAACAGGGAGGTGTGTTGGAGGCAGAATGGAGTAGAGGTGTGCTTTAATCTGTGTGCGTTAAGGTCTAAAGTTAACACAGCCTTAACAATACAAGTGGAAGCTCAGAAAACATGTGCACTTTGGCACAAACAATCAACAAAGGGCCGTCACAATATCCAAGAGATATTCTGGATGGATATGAGTGAGGAAATCTTTCACCGGCATGTTTGAAGGACTCGCTGACTGAAATGATTTGTTGAAGTTGCTAGTCTCAAGTGCTGTCCGGTTGCTGCTCTCTAAAATGTAACACTACTTGCCATAAATGAGGACAGCAAGAAACAAGACGTGGGCGTCAAAGAGGTAATATGTCTTCTCAGGTATTTCTAGTTATTTTGATGGTGTTTGTTTTTTCTGTGTGTGCATGAGACTGACCTTTAGTTTACGTTCTGCTTGATGATGTAAGGCACGCACTTCCCTGCTACTGCAAAATCCGCCAACGAGGCCTCTGAAATGCACAGTGTGAACAGTGCCTGATGAAACCGTTTTGCAAGTATTAAGTTGCAAGATTGTTAATACAGCAAAACCAAATTAAAAATTCACTTTGTTGTAGTTTACTGTCTGCTATGTTGTGGGATCAGACTGTTTGCCCACACTGTTTTTTCTTTTACTTTTGCATTTGAAAAGGTTTAAACAACGCTAAATCCAGGCCTGGATGAGGTTCAGAAAGTGCAAGTTAAAACCTGGTGATCACCTATTTTCATGCTGGTAATTTTAATATCAGCATCACCACATTACAGTATGTTAAAGGATTTAGAAATCAGGCCTAGCTCTGACAAAGACGTTTGACTTGCTCTAAGCTGCATACAAAAGCTGTGTTGACACTGATATGTGCCGTGCAGTCTCACTTTCACTTTACTCCCATGGAAGACAAAACACATTTTATTGTTTACCTTTACACATAGTGATGAGGAGGCTTTGTTTTTCTTTAGATCTACTCAGTCTAAGATCTGAGATCAGGGCCCTGAGAGAAAAAATGCGGGGAAAAAAGGTGTTTATTGTTTTTGATGACTAAAAAGGAAAGAACTTTATGGCAAAATCTTCAGAAAAATCTAATTGAATAGTTGTATCTTTACGTTCTCAAATGTTTTATATGAATGTTAATATTTATTAATATACCACCTAAAAACAAACTCTTATTTTTTGTATCCTTTTGTAACAACAGATAAACACAGCAGCCAGTGTGGAGATCATCTGTTGTTTTTCCATGCAGGCCCTCATCAAAGTCCGTTATTCTACCCCTAAATCATCCTGCCCCCTTCTCTTTGATAGCATCTTCTTCTCTCTGTCACGACGCTCTTTTTCTGTCAGAGCACGCACGAACATGTTTAAGCCCTGGCAGACGACGATGTAGTGTTCTCCATGTCTCCTGCATGTAGCAGAGCCTGTTGGTGACTGTTCAGCAGTGAGCGCTGGTGCAAATAATGAAGTGCAAATGGGTCTAATACTGTACTGCTTGACATGCCAGCTTTTATAGATCAGGCCTGAATTGATTTACCTGCAGTTTCACATCTGAATTTTCTCATTGTCAAATGCAGAGCAGTGTGTGTGGACGTTGTGAATGAATACTTTATTTTGTCTCGGGGTGGCTGAGACTGTATGCAAACACATCCTTTATCCTGTGAATGACACCAAAATGGAACTGGTTTCATTGCTGGGGGAAGAGAAAAAGCATTTTATGTCGCCATTGTGACTGAGTTTAGGACAGTGTCTGAAATCTTCTTTCTTGTCACATCAGAAGTCCAGCACTTTTGATGTTGTCTCCTCCACAGCTCTGCAAAAATGTCACAACACTGACAAATACAACACATGACATTTAGACCAGGGATGCACTGTGTCTCCTGCTGGCAGGGCTCACTCAGCTCAGTTACACCGGCAGTCAGAATTAAATCCATGACATCAGGAAAATGGATAGTCCCCAGTGTCAGGACAGCTGAATGAAATACTGCAACATTTGACCCATGATCCTGATCATCTGCGTAACCTGACCACATCTCTGCAGACTCAAACCACCCGTCAGTCACTCAATAAATCCCTCATACGTGAATTTCGCAGAGTACTATTTAGTCCTTTCTCAGCAACCCAGACTCCCAGCGCCATTAATGCAACACACTTCATCAGTCCTAGCTGGCTTTTGTGTTTGTCCCCAGTGTGTCACATCCTTCAAAACCTCCCACAACAGTATAGTCATACAATTTATGATCTAATTAGAGGGCATAATGAATAGTCAACCATTTGTAACGATCATGATTAAAATGTTTTAGTGATTGCCAAAGATTAATTGTTTCACTAATGGCTTCAGATTGAAGCAGCAAAGATGTTTTCTGGCAGTGCTGTGCATTTTCACGTCAGAAATCATTTGATCTACCAACAGAATAAATGTGCATTTACATTGATAATGTCATTAAAACCAAACACAGCGAACCCCAGATTGCAGGTATAATAAAAAAAGAACAGGTCTGTATGTATTTGTAAATAAAACTGACTTAACTACTTACTGCATGTTCCTAGCATCAGTGTTAATCTGTGTAACCGTTCCCGCAGCAGGTTTACCAATTTGCCATAATCTGCCCCACTACATCCTGAGATTATAGTGCTTGTCCTCCTTCTGTGTCCATCCAAATATTGGATCAGTTCTGGATCATCCGTCCGACTCAATGGAGCCAGTGCGAAGCCTAATTTTTATCCCCTGGATGCAACCCTATGTCAAATAGGTTTTACTGAAATCAGTGTCTGTGTGTTTGCCCTATCTCCTATTTAACTGGCTCAGCTCCTATTCAAATAGCCGCCATAGGGATCAAGCTTCTGTCTGCTACAACATGACCTCATTCCTTCGTTTAATCTACTGCAGCAGTAGTAGTGAGTTCTTGAAATCCAGCATTAAAGCAAATGAAAAATTGGAAGTTTGTACTCTAGAGCTCGGTCTACGGTGCAGTCCTGCAAACATGAAAATAAAGCGGGACACCATTGTGACACACATTTCACATGTGTGTTAATCTGAAAGCCCATGCTCCACTAATCCCGTGACTTAAATGAAGTTCGAAATATTCTACATGTTAAGCAGCAGATTGGTCATGTTCTTTAATTTAACATTTTCAGCCTCGTGTCATGTGGTGTGCTGTGATGTACTGGAGGTGACTTGCTTTAGGCCCCTGTTGGTGTTGCGCTGTCACGCCCCTCGGTGTCATCATCCTATTTGCCCACTTTTATGTGCACAGTTGCTACTCACGCATGGAGCTCCTTGGCATTTCAGTCAATGCCCACCCACATCCAGCCTGTTCATTATTCACAATATCATGTGTTCTTTTCTGCCTTTTTTGTCTTTTTTTCTTACAGATTTATAAATAAGCTTAAATTTAACATGACATAAGGCCATAATGAGGGCTTAGGGCAGATTGAAGAAAACAATGTCACTGACTCCTCGAAGCTTCTGGGCTTTGTTAAATTCCACATTTCAATGAGCAGACATTTAATTTTCTGTCATTTTAAGTCCCATTTTCTTCCTCTGCCTTGAATTTTAAAGAAAACAATGACTTAATTACACCTTACACCCCCTCTATGATGCCTTATGTGTTGCATTCTGGCGCATAACAACAGTCATGCATTATGCAGCACATTAGTGTTATCTTATCAGATTATTATCATAGCACTCCTTCGGCGTTTGCTTACAAAGTCATGTTGTGTGGATTCCATTAGCCTCATTTGTTTAATGTCCAATAATATGTGGTCACTGTAAGATGAATTTGTTCTTCGTGGTGTGAAACCCTTCGTATGGACACTGGCACTTCTCTAAAACCTACTGATGAATTAGTAATGTGCTTTTCAGGCATTACAACTCAACTAGGTTTTGCATCTTTTCATATACAGCACTATTCATGTTGTTCATTGTTCAGCTGTTACACAAATGCTCTGAGTGAGTGAAAAACACACTTTTTTAGATATGTACCGTGAATCATTGAGACTGTTGATTATAATGATGCTTCTCTTCAAAACACCATGCAGCTGGACATAGATATGCTAATTAAATTTGTTATTTATCGACACTGAAATAATAATTTTCTCAGGCCTAAGATGCATTTAAGATGTTCTATACGTATTAAACCTTGCCCAGTTTTCCAAATGAAATATTCCTTTCCTCAGAAGCATTGGGTATTCTTTGAGTTTTACTCAGTGCTCTATCTCTCAGTGCTCCTGTCCATGTGATTTCCCTTGATCTGTCATGGATTCGTTCATGTCACGAGGCTATGGCCAGCTCCCGTTTTGAACCTCTTCTCATTTGAAGTCAGTCACGTTCCTCTGACAGTTATTGCTGCTTCTTTTTTAAAGCTACAAGTTTGTTCCCAGAGCCCAGGTCTAGGCTCCACATGTCAGTCATCTGGCTGCTTTTCTCGGTAAAAAAAAGGAAAGACTCTGAAAGAGATGTTGGATGATGCATCACCATGCTGTGTTTTTTTTTTCTAGCGTCAAAATAAGGATGAGGAGAGAATTTCGCTGAGGGCAGTCAGCTCCTCTCCTCGCCTTTTGTGTGAAAAGTTAATTCTCATATCGTTAGTATTTTCCTGGACTGTACTCTTCCTTGTACGCTCCACGATTGTAAAGATGTGTAGCGTTTGGTGGCAGTCAGCATCTCCTCAATTAAGAAGCACTCAATACAATCCACTCTAGGTTGAAATGACTAAGTAGCACTTTAAGCAGCACTCCTGTGATATCCTTTGTTCCTTGATAGATGGGCAGCTTTTAACCCCTCACATTTTGGATCATACAGATATTAATCTATAAAGAATGATGACATGAGGAAGTGGTCAATGGCAGCAAGACGTGAGACTGACATTTCACAAATGTAATATGAAGGGCAAGATAAGCCTCATGCAAAGCTTCATTACCCAGACACAGTTTTCTAGCAACATCCAGAGGAAATTAGTGGGCATGGCTGAAGGTTAGGCGATGATAGCCTGCTTTAATGTATAATGACATGCCTTCAATCCTTCCTTTTTTTCTAAGTAAGAAAGTGACAAAACTTTCAACTTTAAACAACGTGTGCACACAGTACTGGGATACAGACTTTAGGCACAATTTGTCCACACAGCTGCATTTCTTGTAAGGCTATTGTATTTGATTGCAGTGTATAGGTGTCAATGCTGCATATTTTTAGTTTGATACAGCTGCATGGATTTGTTAATTTATTCATTTTCAGCAGGCAGTACAATGGGAGCGATCAGGGGATTACTTAAGCCTCTGTCACAGAACACCCAGCAGTTTTACACTGCAACACCTATGATTTCTCAGATTTGCAATATCAGTTATTCATGATTCATGATCTGGGTATTGTGCACTAAACTGCTAATATTTAAGTCAAGTAATGGATTGACCAGTACTGCCACCCGTTGAGAGTTGCTGCTTGCATGCTGTAGCTAAAAACCTTTAACAGTTATTTTACACAAAAGTACAGAGGGGACATGGAAAAAAAAAAAGTTATGATAATAAAAAAAAAACACAATGTTCACCAGCTGGAGTAAGTTTTCTGTTGAGAGCAGCTGCTAAAGAGGATTCTCTCCAAGTGTCTCTTCCTCAAATGTAAACCCTGTAAATTACCCTTAATGTCTGTATATTAAAGCCAAGTTCAACATAATACTCTACGAAAGCATTTCTATGCGCTCTGTTGTTGTATCCATGGTAATCAACTGACCCAACTTTTGCGAGATCTTGCATTTTCTTAACTAAGATGTTTGAGATTAAAAATGTGGTTGTAAAGAGTGAGCAACTGTGGCCGATCATTGAAAATAATATATGATATAAAATACAGTGCACCAGAACTACAGTGGATGTGAAACAGAGAGCTCAGTTAAAATGGCTTGGGTGTGTGAACACATTGAGGAAAGTAGAGAGTAGTAGAGGTAAAAGATAGAGACAGACAGATGCTGAAAGTGAGACGAAAGGAGGAGACGGAGAGAAGTGCAGCAATATGCATGGGTGGAGAGGAGCTGGTGAGCGCTCTTTATCTTCTGGTGGTAATCTTGTCCTCTGTTCACAGCATTGCAACGCACCAGCACTTTTAACCAGCCCTGATAATGAGAAGAACAGCATCAAACTCATTAATTGAATTAGCTCTCTCTTTATCTCTGCATCTGCCTGTGTCCACTCGCCCCTAAAAACACTCCACCAACAACTATTCCTTAGCTAATTGACTCGGAGCTTCCCTAGCAAAGCCCTGTTTCACCTTACTAATTTATTGGATCAGCTCCCAGTGTGGTTCACCTGTCATTGGCCACTATCTCATTTAATTTTACCCTGAGGTGACGATTATTTAGTTTTTTAGCAGGAGGAATAAAAAAGGCAGAGAACATAAAACAAACCAGGTCTCTATACCGAACAGCTTATCTATTTATTTCATAGCGGGATTTAGCTGCAGGTGTTTGAGAATTAAGGGATCCGAGCCAGCTAAACTAGCTCAGTGTGATGTGGTCAATTGGTCTGCTCTAAATTAATTTGGAAAATACGCTCAGCGTTATTGTGTGTTGCACATTTATCTAACTAACCACCAGAACAGTTTGTCATGTAAAGGAGATTTTTCATTCAGCACTTTCAGGTGTTTCAGTAGGATTAGTTAATGATGTCTCAGAACGCCGTTGCAGGTTATACATCAGCGTACTTTGGCCCATCTGTATTAGAGCTTTTCTCCATCTGGCTCTGCCTTTGCGGGAGCTGTTGTGTGATGTAGGAACCAGAGGTGGTTTTCTTTGTGGCAGAGCCTATATCAGAGCAATTGTTCTCACTTTCATTTATCTCCACTAAAGGTTATCTTTGTCCAGAAGCTCGCTCGCTCCCAATGAGTTATATTTTATATCAGATACAGACACAGACCGAGGTGTGTGTGTGTGTGTGTGTGTGAAGTTTTTGAGTTCTCTCAGTTTCTTAAAGTTAAGTGGTTGAAATAACGGTGCAAATTGTCTTTTGAGGATTACATTGATGTGTATCTCTCCTGTTGTTCAGAATAGAAGACAGACAGAACAGACAGTAAATGCCAGTGCTGACTACAAGCTCTTATTCTAGTACCACCAAAGCCCTCTTCTGAGCTTCTCTTCTCCCCTGTGTGTTTTCCTGCATCCTCTGACTTTTTTTCATCCACACTGATACAATGCCTGTCATTTCTAATCTGTCTGCCTTGTCTCTGTAAGCTGATACTCCCTCTTTCTGCTCTTTTAACACCAGGCTATCATTCTATCCTTGTGTGCACCACAAAGACACTTTTGTTAGTTCCTTGTCGTTTGGAAACTTAATTGGGGCCAAGTAAGGAATCAATTTTGAGACATTTGAAAGACAACATGTTATGGATTATGGATGCTGTCCTGTCATTATCATTAATTCCACTGAAGATAAGTGCATTGCTTTCATGGAAAGGTTTGGTTTACTTCTTTTAACTTAACATATTATTTCATATGTTTGAAAGTTCAGTACAAATCTGTTCTGCACCTACCTGCAATACATTGTCATTATATATTATTTATTTAATATATATTTATGTATTTTTTTTTTGTTATTATTACCCAAAAATATCATGTTTTTCATGCATTCAGCACATGTCATCTTGGGTCTCATCTATTTTATACAAGTACTTAAATACATATCATAGTGAAAATAAAAGGTCCATAAAAACCGTTAGAGACTGACATGCGGCTGTACTTGTCTCTGATTGAAATGCAAAATATATATATGCCGTACATTGAGCTTGCTGACACCACATGCTGTTGTTGCTTCTGTGCTACCTTCCTTCTTCTCTTTGTGGTTAACATCAGACTATACTTGTAGAGTTTTACCTTCCTCATTAGTGTCGGAGAAATCTCTTTCTCCACTACAGTAAATATGGCAGCTGGTACCTCCTATAGACAAGTAATATCAGTTTTTGGTACTACACTCACAGTTTCCGTGACATCCCCCGCACTGTTTCAATGTTATTTCCATGTTATTATCTCACACAGTCTTCTAAGTTAATCAGAGCCAGGTGGGTTCCATTTGTTTTCCTGCAGAGTAAATGCATTAATATTAATGTGCACTAGTGCTTCATTCAGTATGTGAGAGGCATGTGCAATGCAAGGTGCGTTTTTTTTCCTGACACCCCCCATCTCATCTTTAAATACTCATCCCACTGATGCAGGTTTTCATGGAATTAATGAGGCAGCTTCATGTGCTGATGCATGTGAAAGGGAGTTCCCTTGAAATAGCTTTGCTTTATTGCCTCCCCTATCCTTCGTCCCTCCCCACAAGAAATCATATTAGCCAAGCCAATCTCATTTACAACACGCCATTTGTTAATTTAGCCCCCTTTCTTGTCGGCTGTGGCACAGGCTTGGTTTCTGTCAAATTGTGCATGAGACTGAGAGAAACTGAGTGGGTACTGTATGATGTACGAGGAGCAGAAAGAGAATAAGACAGATGTCAAACTGAGGAACATAAATATCACTAATATGTTTTCTATGGAAACACTGGTCAGTAAAATAGATCCATAAGCAACCACAAAACCTGGCAGAAAAGTAGGGGAATAGCTGCTCTGCACCTTTACATTTTTGCTTTTCAATTAGAATTAGAATTTTGTTCAATACAGGATATGGAAGGCTGTAAGACTTAAGTTTGTATTAGTTGATTATTGTGCCCCTTGTAGTCCACTGTCAGTGCTAAACCTGCTTGTGAGTCTGTAGTAATTACTCTGCCGCGGCTAAGGTGGCGACTGGGAAACGGTAGGGCAGACAGCAATCAGTCGTCTCCTCCAAGTTATTGTGTGCATCTTCCACACCAGCTGCCTTCATCGTACTCGTCAGGAGCAGTGACCAACACAAGGCCAGTTAATATTGCCCCAGCGGCCCGGAAAGATCAGAGAGGACCGGCTGAACACGGGCGACGTAATGGCTGCTCTTCTGAGGATTGCTGCATGGTTTGTCATGTCATTATCTCCTCGTTAATGCTCAGCTTTTTTCTTCATGTCTTTAGCACTTCCTCAACAAGGACAGTGTCCTGTTATTTCCATGCGGGGGAAGAATTACCCAGTGTTTAAGTTATACGGAATAGAAATGTTTTTCTACTTCACCTTTTTGTGAGATTGGTGCTGTCTTTTCTAAGCATCTCCCTTCTTTCTTTTTTCACCACATGAAACAGTCTCTGCCTCATTCATGTCAGTGGTTTGAACAAGAGCAATTTGTCATGTTGGAAAAGGAACTAGTGAAAGCTACTTCATGGTAATTTCATGTGACAGAAGAGGAAGAGGAGAGCAACAGTGCGTCAATATACTGGAAAAGGAGGAGGTCATGGTTTTCCAGCACCTGTATTGCCTCCCACAGACTGTGACCATGAGTTACGGAAGTGATAGAGAGACAAAAAAAAAAGGTGACGCAAAGGCAGACATGGCATGGAGGCTACAGAGATGGGAGTAATTTTAAAACCACAGTTTTTCCCTCCTCATCTAGCCATTGGGTAGGTGTGAGCGGTTGCTTACTTTTTATTGCTCAGAGTACACAAGCCTCGTCAAGTGTGGCTTATTATTCACCGTCACTGCGATGAACACACTTTCATAGAGGTTCATTTAAACTCACTATCCCCTGACTTGTGATTATTTCTGCTCAGCCAACATGCCATCTGTTGTGCTGATGCTGGGTTTCATTGCTGCTAATGAACATTTTTTGGCTTGTACAAACCAGGTTGACTTTCCTGTAGAAAACTTTTTCTTTATCTAACTTTATCCATTTTATCCATTTTGAAAATAAGATTAATGAATATTTTCGTCTTTTTCCCTTGATTTCTATTCATGAAAGGTAAAATAATCAATTTGTCAACCACTTCTACCAACTACAACACTTTCCTTAGAAAAAAAATGTTACAAGCAATAAAACCTAAAATCTGTGATTTGTTAAATCACTTGAACCTTTACTTATAAAATCATGTTTCCAACTTCATTGTATTTTGTAAATGTGTCCCTGTAATTACATTTCATATTTTTAGGTGGGATATTTGCCGTTTCTTGCTAGATAAAAGATTTCAGCTGCTGACAGCAGCCATGCTGCTGCTGCTGCTGCTGTCTGTTGCTTGCCCTAGTCGAATTTTTTTTTCTTCATGATGCACCATACATTATTAGTAGGATACAGATCTGGACTGCAGACAGGCCAGTCAGGCACATGCACTCTGTGTCTGTGAAGCCACGATGTTGTACTGCAGAATTAGGTCTGGCATCGTTCCTCTGACTTATCCTCTGACTTCCCGGAAAAAGAGATGGCCTTATTCACAGCAAATGGCTCTCTGATCTGCCAGTATATGCGTCTGCATGGATGGTACATTTATACTTATAATATAATGTATGCAAGTCACACATGCTGTGGGCACTGATGTACCCCCACATATGGCTTTTACACCTTTCCGTGAGAGCAGTCTGGATGGTCTTTTTTATCTTTTGCACAAAAAAACAGTTGTGTTTTCGGAAAGAAGCCGAATGGTGGCCTTGTCGGTTCCACTGTCCACTGTCTATCTGACATGACATTGGGGCCATTCCTTCACAGAATTGATTTATCACGACCTCCCGGCATAATAATAGACTTTGTGTTGCATTTCTGGATGCAAGTGGACGGTGTTAAGGGATAACTTTTGAAAGTAGTAGTATGTGGCTACTGTATTCTTTAAATAGTATTTCTTAGTATTTTTCTACTGACTGATAATTGTCTAGCAAAGTTTGACACAAAATGATGAGTCTTATAAACTAAGGATGTTTGATATCAGCTTTTTTACAGATTTCCAATATACCGATATAGTCTAGCTCTCTATACCTATATAAACCGGTTGAGGCAGATGACTGCCCACCATCAGCTGGTTTCCTCTCCACTGTTGCCTAGTGCTTGCTCAAGTGGAACTGTTAGGTTTTCTCCATTTTTCTGTATATATACACTTATATTAAACCTTGCTGTGTAAAGTGCCCTGAAATGACCTTTGGCACTGTACAAATAAAAATGAATTGAATTGAATTAAACCAATACCTATGTATGTATGTTTCCCCCCCTCATAAAAAAAAGAAAAAAGATTTCATTTTAGGTTACTAACATCACATATCTCTTATCATGCATACTCAAACCTATAAAAAGGTTTGCTAGATGAGTCAAACAAACAAAAACATTTCAAAAACTTTACCTTGGATTTGTCATAATTTGACATTTTGAGAGAGAGAGGAAGTGGCTGAGTGTGATATTATGTGCATAGTGTGTAAGTTGTGTCATCAAAAGAGTAAAACTCGACAAACCCAACATTTTCCCATATTACATATGAATATTGATATTGGCCGATATTAATGGTAGTCCAATAATATAGGACATCCCTATTATAAACCATATAAACCCAGTCATGAGTCTCTCAAATGTTAACTTGCAAATTTTGGAATCATCCAGAATGTGGTTACTCTGTATTTTTTGTGTTGCTAAAAATATGAAATATAATGAAGTTAGACGGAAACAGCTTTTCCGTCTTTGTGTCAGACTTGATATTGATTACTACCATGCAGTTGAATTGTTTTGTTCAGTAGGTTGTTGAATGTGCTTTTTGTGTGTGAAAGACCACCAGTGCTGTTTGAGGTGTTTTTGTGACCTCTGAGATAATTATAAGTAATTTGTTTTTCTTTTGACACGTTTGTGTGTGAGTCAGAGAAAGAAATAGTTTTTTTCTGAACCCAAATTTGTGGTGACATTTCAGGTGTCATGTAATTTTCTTTTAACCTGTGTGTGTGTGTTTCAGGGTCAAGCTGAAAGATGGCGTAGCGTTTCTGGGAGCCAGAGCCAGTAACCCTGTTATATGGACTGTGAGCCAGGATGTCAGAAGTGAAGGTCACAGGATTGTTACCCTCCACTGTCGGAGGAAGGAAAATAGTTTCAGTCAAAGGTATGTCTCACTCCCTGCTTGTGCAGAATTAATCAATGTGTGTATGAAATATGAACTGAACACCCTGCTGAACAACAAGAAACGAGCAGCGCACTTTCACTTTTTCATTTCTCAAACGGCTGTCAGTAGAGAGTGATTGCAAAGAATGACGATGATGGAAGACATGACTCAGCAGGAGAAACATTCATTCTTTGGCACTGTCATGCATGCACATCCACAGCCACCCCCAAGTACAGTTGATAAATTATTTTTACTTAGTTTTATGACATTATTGATATTTGTATGTTTTTTAAACTCCAAGGCACCATGGAGAGACCAATACCTGAATAGCTCAGGCCTCTGCACTACAAACCTCCGTCACTAAAATGCAGTTTTGAGTCACACTGTTGCACTTTCTTGTTTATGATGAGCATCGGTACACGGAGCAGAAACACTCAGTAGAGCAAATGCACATCTGAAAATAGTACTAATGCACCATTCACTCCAGTTTTAATAATGTTTCCTAGAACTACAGTGCTCAGCTGTTTTGTGAAAGTATTTAGCTTTTTTTAAACAACAAATATATGGAACTGCGACACATTTGTTGGATGTGTCTACCTTACCACTTTATGAAACCTCACCCACGTTACTTTAGATTCCACTGTTCATTTAGATCATCTAAAAAATCTTATTTTACTTAATTAGAATCAGATAAGTAGAGTAATGTTAAATAGATAATGTGAAATATCACCATTGTTGTCTTAGGAGTGCACAAGTCAGATGATCATATTATAAAGCAGCTTTTCCAAGTTGTACACATCCATAAATTTAATTTCAGCAGACAGACATGACACTTGCTTGGGATGGGTTGAGCTGTCACAGTTTTTATACCTAGAGGATTTAACACGTGCTCATGCAACTAGCAGAGACCTTTTTCTAAATCCTGTCATGCATTTAAAGATGCTGAATGTTGAGCAATGTTGCACTGGGATAACATCCAGAAAATCAAAAAGTGGACGCAACAGGATGTATTACATGTTTGAGTCTTTACATTATAGTATGTATATTAATATTTCTCCACTGTGGTGCTGCTAATAATTATCAAATAATCAAAAACGTTTCCATTATATCTGAGCACTAGAAATCATATGCAGCTCTTTATTTACAATAAGATGACATAAAGTATGTGTGTCTGTTTTTGCGTGTGTGGGGGCTGCATACACAACAGTGTCCTAACGAATAATAACTATGCATGTCTGTTGTGAACTTACTGTATATGACACATATGACATTCAACTCAGCAGCTGAATGATTTTAAGTGAAGAGTAGCTGTATGCAGGAAGTGACACAACCTGGCCAGGCTATTATACTCTCTTCGGTGTCAGTGTCATGACAATGATGAATGACAAATCATCCGTCATTTACATGAATCTCATTCACAGCCTGCGGAGGGGAGGCACTTTGCATACAAGGCTGCTCAAACCAAGGTCATACATGTTGAATATGGCCTTATACCCTGCAATTCTGCTTTCCACAAAAGACTACCTTGAAGTTTTAAAATGACAATGCAACACCTACAGTGGCCCCGTGCTTTAGCTTACATTGTGCCAGTGAACGAAAAGCAGCTGCAGCTGCGGAAATTATCAAAGCACTGAACCTTTAATTTTGTAAATCTCTTTTATGAGGTTACTGAGAGAGCAGCAGTCGTGATCTTTCTTTTTTTTTAAATAGCAAGAATATGCTTGATTATGAATATGTGCGGAACAGCCTAAACTGTCAGGACTCCTACGTGTCCAGTGAAATAGGCCATGTATTTGTATTACCCTGTTTCCTTGATCAAATCAAAACATGAAGTTGGGAAAAGTCACATTATCAATGTTTACCTGACTGGGATCCGTAGATATTTTCCAGATTTCTATAGAAATGAATGAATCTTCAGATTTTAGCTGGCTATGAGACCACAGAGATGATACATCTTGATTTTAGTCTGAAGGCCTCAAAAGGAATTATCTCGATTATATTAATAATTACTCTCCCTGGTCTGAAGGCTTTCCTTTCTGACATACTTTCTCTTAGTGACCAGTCATTTTAGTCAGTTTCCATACTGTGTAGAGAGACTGCTCAAAGTAGGCACGGAGAGATCTACAATCAAAATTTTAAGGGATTAAAATTGGATAGATAATCAATAGAAATATGTGCAGACAGAATAAAAGTCAAGTCAAGTGCCCTACAACATTACATTCCTCATCAGTTAACTGACACTCACTTTTCTGACCATTAAACCACTGTCAGTGCCAGTATCTGAAAGTAGGATGCCTCTTCATGCTGAGCCAATGGCCCTGACTGACTGACTCAGACAGGCTTGATGACTACATTAAACAGCCAATCAGGGGAGGCAAGCACTGAATGTGAATATGCAGACTTAAAGAATCAGTGACAATATAATGATGCACCCTTGGGTGTACACACACACACACACACACACACACACACACAAAGATGAGTTAGAGGAGATCAGAAAAAATTGTTATTTCCTAAAATTGTACATATTGCTTCAGAACAGTGGCCTGGTTTATTTAACAGTAGGCAGTGGAGAGACTAGGGGGAAAAGAGATGCAAATGACAATAGTAAATGTAGAGAAGAGGAAAATAGATTAAACCAAATCTAAAATGCCACAAATTAAGTAAAACTGAAGAATCCACTTAATGGCAGTTGCAGTATATAAACCATTTTATCAGTAGGGGTGTAGGTCACAGTTTTCAATTCATTCAAGTCATAACCAGGTTTATTAAAAAAGACAAGAAGTGTATGCTGCTGCAAAACTGAACATACTGTGAAGACTGGTGTTTGATTTTATTTACATTGATTTTTGTCTGTTCTCTATCCAGAAAATAACCAAGGAGACCACTAGACTGCTGTTTTTATACAACCTCAGTCTATGCATGGGTCACTTTTACTTTTCCACTAGTTTATGCAGGATTCATTATGATTGTTCCTTTAGTTTTTATTGTTAATGGTCCTTATTCAAGCCCTAACTCTCACATGAGTGTGCTCGACAAGATTTTGTAAAAATCTGATCACAGAGTTGCTCCTCCAACTACAAACAAATACTGCAGTGTTGTATTTGACCTATTGGACTTATTCTGAAACATTTACAGCTAATAAAAATTGCATGGAATATTCCCTTTCTAGCAATTGTAACCAAACTACAGTATCCTTATAAGAGACCGCATGCCATACCCTGACAAACATTACAGTACTATAGTATATTTGTGAAAGCATGGGAAATGAGTGCATGTTCATTTGTCTGTGTTTCAATAATGTGCTATAAATTCACTTCTGTATTAGTAAAAGTTTGCCCCGTGGCGAGATTCAGATGGTATTTCCCTGGTACAGAAGGGGAACCCACTATGTAAAGTGTACTTCTTTATCCTTGTGGTTCACTGTGCTCAAAGAAACATTTTATGAACCAATTCAGCGGTAGCCAATCTCATATTGTTGGTCTGTGTAACAGACAGCTAAGGTCATGTAGACATCAGTGACAAAATCCTACAGTGAGCTAGATCTGATCCTGTACTGAAGAACTGTCTGTGTACTGTACAGGCCACACTATTAAAAATCAACACACTAAGTATGTATGCACCAAGTTATGACAACACATTTTGTCATTTCGTGAGATAAACAAGAAGGTAATCTAGTCCGTTTTCCTTATTGTCATGCAATTTGTCCATGTTAAGCAGATTTAGCCACTGAAAGGCTATTATGCACATGGGCAGTGTAAGTCTCCAGGCTGTAATAACGTTGACAGATTCAGGATCAAAGTGACACAATGGTCATCAGAAATTACAGCATTTTCCGTAATGAAGATATATTAGGACATTGGAATGGCAGGGTTTGTCCTTCACCAGCCAGACAGCTTTTTCTTTCCATCAAGCTAACTCGTATTCATTTTACTCCAAAGTGGTGCTGAAGTCAAAATCAGCTGTTGGCCTAATTAGGCATGGGGATGCACCCCCAATCGGGCATCATGCTCACACGCACTGTTGTTCTGTACATGTTGGTGTGAGTTCAGTGTGTGGATCCCTTATTCCTATAGGATAATCACGTTGTAAAATCAAAAAATGGCTCATCAGCCATGCATGTCAGGTCCTCAAGCTGCTTCTAGCTCCTTTATCTATTTTTAATGAAAGCTAACACAATTTGGAGTTTCTGTTTGAGTTAGGGTAAGAGTTGAAAAAAGAAAACAAATTAAGGTTTTGTTACTTGGTAGCAGTTCTGTGGCCCAGTACTCAGTGTGTCAATCAGTATCTCGTCCAAGCTACAATGGGAGTTCGATTTTGTAATTGCAAGAGGCGAGGCGTGGCATCTAACAACTAATTAAAGCGAACCCAAATCTAATGGCCAATGTTTCTCAATCTGCTCACTGTCACAAATTAACACATCCACAGAAAAACACGCTGACTCTAAGAGAAAACATACAAACTTTCTCTGACATAAAATCTAGTATTTGTTGCTTCATGTAGCCGTGACAGGATCATGATGGATAAGGTAATGTTTGCATGACCAGATGCTTGAAAGGCAGAACACTAACAACATCAATGGGGATTTTTAACCTTTTTCTTTAATTATTATTTTGTTGATCAAAGTGCTAATTCATTTCTAAATTATTTAATTTGTCTATAAAATATAAAAGAATAGTACAGATGCCGAGATGTTTTATCTTCATGCGCCTCATTTTATTTCAGATTTTTTTCATCTGTATTTTATGTTGATTAATAAAAAGCCAAAGACATTTGGTTTCCTATCATGTAAAACAAAGAAACGTAGAGAATCCTCACATTTGTGAAGAAGACTCTTTTTTCTTTAAAAAATTAACATAGCAATGTAATTAAAATCAGTAATATAATGTATATTAATCAAGCATTTAAGTTCTAATGTGAAGATCGAATTAATGACCAGAGTTAGTTGCACCCCTTTTCTTCTCTACTTTCCCCATGAGTTTCATTTATTAAATAGAAAGCAGAGCTTCATGTTATGAAAGCAGCCAAGTATGGTAAAGAGAACATTATGACTCTTATCCATCCTTCTTACTTGCAATCATAACATTTGTAAAGAGGGACATATGATAATATGAGATAACTCACACCACAAGGTGATATTTATTTGTTCTGATTGTATTAAAACAGAGTCTGCAGTGTGTTTCATGAATGATACTCACTAATTCCGTGTGTGATTCCATTTATGCCAAAAAATCACTGACTCCACTCCAAAAAGCTCCATATGAACATTTCCAAAGTGAGACCTTCTGTGCGTGCTTATGCAGGTGCCACAACAGCAGGAACATCAATTATTAGCAATAATAATCAGGGGCAATTCTATAATCTATAATAAAAAAACAACTTTCCTCTGGAAGTAATAAAGTTTTTTGAATCTTGAATTTTTGAATCTTGAATAATCTGACCTTTACGAGTGTTTAGTGACCTAGAAAATTGTACATGTGGGATCAGAGGAGGTCTAGCTAGCTGGACCTCCTCAGTGGAAATCCCCTATATGTAAATGGAGACAACACAATATCCACAAATACAGCTGGAGGGGCAGGGCTCTACAACAGTCTCATCAGAATCAGAATCAGAATCAGCTTTATTCGCCAAGTATGTTGTACATACAAGGAATTTGCTTTGGTCTTTTGTAGCTTTCTAGGACAGTACAGATAGAAAAACAATACAATAAATTAAAGACAAATTACAGACAAAAATACAACACTCAGTGCATATTCACAAGTGTGCTTTCTGAGACACACAAACAAACAAGTGAACAAATTGAACCCCTCAGCAACTTTTTACAATCAAATGTAGAGGATCATAAAACACGCCACCTAATTCAATTGTCTGCCAGCGCTAAAGTGGACTCCCACTGTGAACGAGTGGGAGTAGGGCTTACTCTTAAAGACTGACAAGACAGCCTCACAACACCTACACAATGATGCAAGCATGAAAACCAAAGTTCCCAGGGTTGCTATTTTAAAACAACACCCCAGTTGTCCATCTGAGTGACAGCACAACAAGACATAATTAAATTTAAGCTGACAATGTATGCTTTACTGTGCGTGTTTCATCATGTTTTCACTTATTGCGTCTGCAGTGAAATTTATTTTAGGGCTCTGAATTTGAAAAAAAAAATAAAATAAAATAAAATTCTTGCCAAGAAGTTGCAAGAAGACTCGCAGAGTTCTGCTCTGTGAGACTTTGATGAGGAAAGTTTCCTCAGTGTGAAAATAGGTTAAAGATTCAAATTGTTTTCCAACAATTGGTGAAATTATGTTTTAAGCGTCACTGAAATAGAGGCTTGTCATTGTGTGTCTGCCCCTGCCATCTGCTGATGGAGGTGACGCGAGACTCTGAGGGTCTTTCTGTGAAACAAAGGGAGCAAGCTTCAATTAGGGCAATGCAAACTCCGGGCTTTTAGTCTGAAATGATTAGCATAGTGACTGCAGAGTGACGGAAGAAAACCCAGAACCCCATATACATAGTCCATAAAGATTATTATTTTTCCATGCGATATTTCCCTCCATACCATATATTCTACCTGCTGATGTCTCTAGATAGGAAGCTACAGTCATGATAAGATCACATAATATTAATCATTCAAAAGTGATTATTTTGTGCAAGCTGGAATCAAAGAACAAATACTGAATAATTGTGTACTCTGGGCATACAGTACCCTGATGTTTTTGGTTTATGTTTTCCAGAACTGGCTATGTGCATACCTATACCAGAGCAGAGAATATATTTATATCCAAGTAGTTCAACATTCAGTTGCTGTTTCTTTAAAAGTCACTAAAACTGTTTGATCTAAATAGCTCATTTCTGTAAGTTAAAGATCTATTTGCTTCCCCGATGACTATATATTATAGTCATCGCTACAGACCATGTAAGAAACCCCCGAGTCTGGCATTTGGTGCAACTAAACTGATAAACTTGCATGTGCACAGTTATTTATGTAACAGGATTAGTGTAAAAAGATATATATATATATATGACTTGTTGGTTTTAGGAATAATTGCACTTTTTCACTTTTTCAATTTCACATATTGCTACATACTGTATCGCCATAGAATCACTTTACGTTGGTTAAAATAATTTTAACCTTAGTAGGTTTAGAAGTTTGCAGCAGCGAACCAAATGGACCATGGAGCGGCTAATGCATAGGATGAGATGTGGGTCTCTGCACTCCATGCTGGGTTTAATCATGCAGAGGTTATTCAAGACCCCAGTATTGTGAACGGCCCATGCTGTGCTACATATGGACACTATGCTGCATTGATGATCTCATTATACATGTCTAAGTGGCCCTGAAACAGCATGTACATTTGAACCAATTTGATTGATTGTTCTCATGATATGGTAATAACAGCCTGGAGCCTGGCGTGACGTTCAATCTTTTCCTGTTTTTCTCACTACTTTGCCACGTGTCCATCTCAGGTTTTCTCTCTTTCTACACATTTCATATGTTATGCAAGTCCATTTTTCATTTGACATAATAATGGAAATCCTGTCATTTGAAATATTGTAATTCATGCATATAGAAACATCCTAAAATGTTGTTCATAGTCCCGATGTGGTTAGTGGGTGAATTGTTATATGTTAGACTAAGCTGAAGAACCAGAGTTTTGGCATTAATACATGTATGAGAGCAGAGTCAAGAAAAGAACAGTTTGTTGATTCAATGGTGACATTCTACCACCATACAAATGTACATTGTTTGGGTTAGTGAATATGTGTCTGTAAGGCAGCTTTAACTCCATGCTAGAGAGTCGTTAGGAGTTGGAGTAATTGACAGAACAATGATGAGTGAAGATTGAACGAGAAGGGAGTTCGATTTCCAGTCTTCTTCAGTTCGCAGGGAGAGGTCAGAGGGCCTTGTGCTGTTCTTTGTGATTGCAAAGAACTTAATTCTCATGGCATATTAACACATTCAATCAATGAGCAGACCAAGCAGGACCAGTGGGACAGCATTTACAACCTCAGTTAAATCAAAGGTCCCTTCAGTGCAGTCTGATTTCAGTTGAGGAACTCTCCATGCATCAGCGAGATACATCGAGGTTAACGACCTGCCTGCTAAGGGTAGCTGTGTGTGTGTGTGTGTGTGTGTGTGTTTATGTACGCCTATTTATGTGTATTTGATTAAGAGGGAAATTAAACAACAGGCTACCATTAATTTGTGCCTTGAAGAGCATAGCAGTTTTGATTAGTTCTCTTTTGTAATCTCTTTAATTAACAGTGGTTGAAAACAATGCACTCTAGCAGACAAAACGAAGAGATTTAGACGAGACGCGAATGAGTGAAGGAAGAGAGGAAAAAGAGCAGCACATAAAAGCGATAAGACGCATTTTACGTGTGTGTGTGTGTGTGTGTGTGTGTTTGTGCATGTATTACCCCGCATGTCCTTGAAGGTGTAAATGATCCTTTGGAATTACAATGTTATAGATGATGGATAGCAGAGACAAAGCAATTACCGTACCAGGTGGTGTAATTTGTATGTTTGTGAACTGCTGTTTTTTCCAATTGGCTTATCACAGGTACAGGTAGCATACAATTTGGTATGAAAAATATTTGAATACATTTTGTAATCCTTTTAAGGAATCATCTAGACATCTTATTTTCCTGTGTTTACCCATAGGGCCACTAATGCATTGGTAAAACGCTCTCTTCCCGCTGCCTCTCTTATATTAAAGGAGATTGCTGCAGCCCACCAAGCCACACAACTATATGATCGTTAGATGGCTCTGCAATATTGATCATATATAATTCAATTTGCATGAGTGGCATATGAGTCCTATGTGTTTCTGGGCCTTCTCGTGCTTAGTGCCGTCATAAAGAAACACCCCCCCAGAGCATAAGATGATCAAAATAAAAACACAAGTCTCATTTATTCCCTCAAATCTGTCAACATTAATGGAAATCAAAATGGACACGATGCCACTAATGAAGTGAAATTAATTCATTCTCTGGGGAATGAGTTATACGACATACTTACTCAGAGAAAGACTCTGCTGTCTCCTTCTCATCTTCTGCCCTAAGGACCTGACACACACATTGCATACTGTTTAATGTAGATTTTGACATATTCTTGACCTGCATGTTATCAGTGAACTAGTATGTCTGTCTGTGTCAAGTAAAACATCCCTGGTGGAACCCTCAGGGATTGGTGAATCTGGCCTTGACTCTGTGGCTAATCCAGGTAATGCAGCCAAAGCAGATGATGCATGAAATCCGCCTGAAACCATCAGGAGATAAACTTCCTCGCTTATCTATTAAGTCAGTCAGTTATTTTTGGGCACTGCAATTTTAATATTTTCTTTGTTGCCAAGTAAGCTTGAACCCTAAATTCAGATAGGGTAGTCCAGTCCCAGCTGTGCATGTCAAAGGTGTCTAAACTTCACCACTGATTTGTACAGTAATGTTTTTTAAACTAAATTGAATTGTTTCCTTGAGTCTTTATTTATATTATATATACATGGAATTATTTTAAATATAAAAAGTAAAGTCTCCCCTACTTTCCTCCTAGCAAAACTCTGTACTTCACTTCCTCAATCTGACTTCTATCAGCAACCAAGGCCAGCGCTGATGGGGAGTTGCCCACAGACAAGCTGGAGATTGGCCAAGGAGTCTGTTGGTGTTTGATAAGACGAGCCCTATTGGCCTTGGAAGCCTAGGCTCAGGCCCTCTGATTCATTTCATCTTTTAATAAATCATCCGTTGAATCCTCGGCCTCTGTTAATGCTTAAGCTGTCTTTTAGGTGTATTTTATCCTTGAGGTACAGCAAAAATGGATTTTCAGTACACAGACATGTACGGACGATTTAAATGTACTATACAGGTTAAGGCTAACGTAGCACTGTCCTTTAATGTACATGACATTACTTCTAACCAAAATATGCTTTTTGCACATGCCATACCGATGTAATTGGAATTTAATCACCAATTTAATTGTAAATCTTAAAACCCTCTCTGTGTTTAGGTGAACAGTGAGACAAATCACAAACTATCTATAAGCTGTTTGCTCAAATGCCTTCAGATATGTTACGGGATGACATAATAAAGGTTTGTATGCTTCTCCCTCTATGATCGAATTCCTCTCTCATCTAGTTGGTGAGGAGGAGAGGGTTCTGTTTACTTGACAGATTAATGAGGCAAGGGAGCAGAAATAAGGGTTCAGGTCAGCAAGAGGTTATGGTGGGGTTAGCATTCTTATTAACCCCTGTCCAGATACACCTGTTAAATAAACTGAATCAGGGAGTGGTCAGTTTGTTTGTTTATGTCTGTGCACATGAATGCAGTTGGTCGCCTTTATATTTCTGCTCAGACTGTTTGAGAAGGAGACTGAGGTCAGTGGGAAAACGAATGCACTGGTTTTTAAAATGTGCTACAAACATGGAACAAATCTTGTTATAGGAAATCATCCTAATAATCTTTTACTTAACAGTACTGCATGTCACCATCATCTTATCTCTATAATTTCTCATTACTGTTGAAGACACAATTACGATGCCAATTATGCAACAATGTAGGTATTTATTGATTTATTTCAGCCTTTCTTTTTCAGGAATAACATTATTTTAAATTATGTAAACTTGAATACAGTGAACTTCTGCGATGACCTGCAACTTATTGGCTCTAATTTTCAGCCGTGATTGTATTTGTCTGATTGTATTTGTCTGACTGCAATTGGCATATTCTGCATGATCTTAGATCTTCACTACTCTCCACACTGTTTGAAATTGTTCCATTTACTACATTGTACTCTAATTTAAAATGTTCTGAAAAGTCATAGCCTAGTCCAGTGAGGCTTCGTGTTCAGACTGAACAGCTAACAGCAAAAATGCATACATCATGCTGTAGGTACGACAGTGCTGATTCTATGGAGAACTTTCTCTGTTCCCAAAATGTTGTGGCACATTGAAAGGGTGACTGAGATAAATAAAATATGGAAATTGATGAACACAGTGAAGTGTGTTCATCCCAGCAGAATACTCACAGCAAGTGTGATCAAATAGATGCTCTTTCAGGCCACCATACACCCAAAGCTTAAGTTTATGCACATCATGCAATTTACCAGTAGTGGGCAACAACTGAGAGGCACATAATGAAAAGGACAACTTAACCTAATCCTTGTCATCTGATGTTTATATGTGTGAGTAACAAGAAAAAAAAATAAGAGGTGCCATTTCTGGTGGAGAGTTTAAACTCCAAGGGAGAGATTATCCAGTCACACTGGGTTGATCTTATTGTCCGGGATAAGAGGATGAGCACATAGCCCTCTGGAGAATTTTACTAACTCTCCTACAGCTCACAGAAATCAATAAGGGGACAGAAAATGGTGTTTATACAGAGACTGATTGTGTTGTATTGTATTCACTGTCTTAGGCGTGACTCGTAACCGCCGCTGATCCTTTTATTGGCCAACAGTAGTCTCTCAGCACTTAAACTGTCAAGGAATAAACTTGTTTGAGAAATTGCACATGGTTGGCAGTTCATCAGGATCACCTAGCTCATACGTAGCCTAATAAAACAGTTCTGCAATAAACTCTCCCATCGTGGAAGCTGTGACGCTGGCTAAACCATATGATCACTTCGTCATCATTATGTATTAGAGATAGATGACCTGTACTGAGAAGTATTTATGACAGCACGGCAAATCTATCAGGTAGATTTTGAGGTGTTTCACAGATGTTTTGACACGGTGATCCACCTCGTAGTTGCTGAGATACTTAACTGTGGATGAAGTGGACATTACTGAGGTATAAAAAAATCACATTTATAAATACACTCAGTCAATGAAGTCACAATTATCCTTCTAAAAAGACAGAAATGTAATCCAGGCATTTAGTTGCCAAGAACAGTTTTTGTGAGACAGGATTGTGAAATGTAGTGTTTGATGGGTAAGTTTTCTGCCCTGAATCTTTGAGGTTTTTGATGAGACATCTGAAACGCTCCCTTGATATGTTTTTTCTACAATAAATTTACATACACTTTCAGGCACCCTGTTGCTATGTGATAAGCAAACAGTACGCTGTAGCAAAAAAAGCCACTTCCCTCATATTTCTTTTCATAAAACTGCTGTTGTGACAGTGTGAGGAATAGCATACAATTATAACTAATGGTGTCAGTCATGGATAAAACCAAAAATGTTCATTTTCCGCTTTGACATCACCTTTTTGATTATGATCTGACCTGGATTCAGCTCTAAAAAGCTGAAAGGACCGTAAAGTTTTTGCATCTTGAAATTTCTTACAGGAGATGTCTGTTTTTTCTCTGCTGCTTCTTAGACTGTGATTAGTTGTGATATAGTGCAGCATGGTGTTACCGCCTTTTGATTGGTTGATGCATGGAACCACATCTGTTTCATGCAGGAAGCTAGAATCCTCTCATTTCACACACTGTTTGAGGGGCACATAGGAAAGAAAATTAAAGAAACTCGACCAGGGGGGGGTTGAGAGAGGTAAGATGGGTTAAGAAATGAGAGGGTGATTGTGACAATAGGAGGAGAAAATAAGGGGATAAAAGGAATGAGCAAGATGGACAGCAACAAAACAAAACAGTGAGGAAGAGGTTTATTGCAGAAAATATCGAACAAGAACAAACACATACCCTAAAGGTAATCTGAAAGAACTCCAATAGTTCTCCTTCAATTTTCTCAACCTGCACAGACCTACTGAGAGAGCAAACTAATCTTTACTGACAGGGACGCCCTGGCATCAAGGGTTTGACAGAAATATCCAGCACACATGAATTGGATATTCTACATTTCATCTAGTTCTTGACATGGTTTCCTTTTATGATCTCTTTCATTACCTGTGTGATTTATTACAACGTTACCCCACCATAAACATGTCCAAAATAGCTGTCACTGATTGGAAAGCTCTGGGTCACCCCATTGTTTTATGGGTTTTATGCATTAGTTTCTCTTGCATTTGTTTACTGTGCCATGTCTCAGTGAGTTACCTCTGAGCCACGTCACGGGACAATCTTTGCACTTTTGTCCGTTTTGTTTTCTTAACGATGTATTAATCATGATTCCTCACACATAATCATGAGCTATTTTCGCACCTTTTGTTTTATTCCATGTGCCTTTTATTTCTCCGCGACTCTTTCCTGCTTTTCAACTGTCACAACCCCCACAGGACTTCTAACAGCTCCGCTGGCTGAATAACTCACCTGTGACAACCTTTTCCAAAACTATCACATTTAGTTGGCTCTCAGGTCTGCTGTTCACCGGTGTAGCAGGGGAGGAGTGTCAATGGCAAGCTCCGCTAGTTTCAATAGGATTTCATTAGCATCATTGGAGAGAAGAGACAGATTAGACCTGAGATAGTGGAACTCATTAGAGATGAGCCCAGACTCCTTTGGGAGGCACACTCACACACGGAACATGTGGTTTCTACTGCACCAGATTCAAATTTATTAATCATAATAACCTAATGGCCTCCATCTACACCATGCTAAATGACCTTCATTATGCACAAATTCAGGTAAGCTTCTTCTTAACTACAGTACTCAGTAGTAGTCCCTGCTATTAATGTGCAGCGACCTTTATAACTACACACATGAGGTTTTATTCATTGGAGACAATATCTGATTTCCCTTGAGGTCTTCAAACCAATTAGAATCTCTGCCGTTTAGAGATACACCGAGATAAGATGCCACATACAAGACACGTTCAGTTCCACAGCTGGAGTGTAAGTGAACTACAAATAATTAAACCAGCTGCAAACGCAAATCATCCGAGTCACCACACACAGGACACTTGGAGAGGAAGAGCAGTAATTACATCTTACGCAAACATCTTCCCTACACAGTAAAAACAGAGCTCAGTTCTTGTTGTGTTCGCAGGAACACTTGTAGTTCAAAAATAAGCCTACCAGCATCTTTACATCTCACCATCAACATATGATTTCATTCGCTTATTCCACAGCGAAACCAAAGGGTAATAATCTGAATTTGACAGGAAGTTAACTATGATCCAGAATAGACCTCAGCTATTTTCTGAAACGAAAGCTACATGTTTTAGAAAGTCCTTACAGTCCTCTGATTTCAAAATCCAACATGCGTAATACAGTGCGAACTTATTACAGACCTTCAAGTGATCTGGAAGGGAGAGATGAAACCCACTAAAATAAAAAAAAAGAAAGGCACTTGGCTACGTGCAAGGATCTACTGAGAATGCCAAGGTACATGTATGTCGTTGAAATGAAAAGTATGAGGGCAAATAAAGGCCGTTTGCTGTAAGAAGCCTTTTCATTTAATGAGCAGCACAGTAGGACCAAAGGATTTTCCCTGGATTCCCCCAAAATCCACCATACGCAGTGGATTTCTATCAGCCGAAGCATTGTTAATAGATAAACAAAATGATCAACAATCTGCAGCTTCTTACACCCTCAGTATTCATTTATGTATTTAGTTCTCATATTTAGAAAAGAAAACTTGGCTAGCGCAGCAGACAGATCTTTATTTAGAGGCCAGGAGTCGCTCATCCCATCCATCTTCACACCTGCTTTGTTGAATTACTGCTGGTCTCACGTGTCAGGATTCAATTATGGCTACGGCAGCTGCACATACTGGTGTCCAAACAATATGTCCTTCTGTTTGTATTTTCTCGTTGGCAGTAGGTCTGCATGAAATAAAGCAAAGTGAGTAGAGCTAAAGCAGCTCATGAACTGAGGGTTAATGAGTTAATTCTTTTAATAATTTCTAAGCTAAAATGCTAAACAGTTACAGATATGAGGATATGTTCATTAAACGTATGTGGATTTTGGAAGAATTGCTTTTAGGAAACTGTGCTGTTTTATGGACAAAACATGTAGCTAAAACTAAACCTATAACGCCAATAATCAGTCCTTTAAGACATGTCTGTCTTTGTGTTCCTACATAGCAGACTTAGGGAGGCGTACGAAACATGTCTTCAGCTTGGATCTGCTCTCGTGTGTGTCTTAAAACATCGTTCTTGGAATGCACTTTGACACAGATGTCCTCGTCTCTCGTTCATCTGTCTCACTGTCAACGCACACAAAACACCGCGTGTGCGGGGTCACAAATGCAAACATCACATCGGCAAGCACAATAAACAAACAAAACCTAATTTGCAGGAAAATCCACTGAAATCTGACTACACAGAAAGTGCAGTCATGGCCAGAGAGGTTTCTTTTTAGCACGTTCTCACAGCGGCTGTAGAAAAAAAACTTGACTACGTCGCTTTGGAAGAGAATCCCATTGTCTTCTGGTTCCCATTACAGAAAAAAAATCCACTTTTACCTGAATGAAGCTGTTTGAGGTATTAATCTCAGTGCACACAAACACATAGACACATTCATTCCTTCTGCTGCTGGACTCACTGTTGATTCATTGTGTTGAAATAGATTCAGGTCTTTGATGTATCATTGTTGTCAGTGCTAACCAAATCACTGCTGTGCATGAAAGGAACCCCTCGGGTCTCCAGAAGAGACAGCAGACTTTTCTTTCACTACCTTTCTCAGAGCAAGATATCCAGGGAGGTGTTAAGAGTGAGGAGAGGAAAACATGGCTGCATGTTTAACAGGGCTTTTGTGTTCCACAGCTTCACGTTTATTTTCCTGTTTTCGAACAAAAGGAAATTCATTCTTGTCATTTTTTTTTCTGTTATGCCGCTTCGTCCTGCACAGAGCTTCTTTATTGCTACTAGGGTGTGTTTGAAATGTATCTAACTGAATTGAAAAGTGCACGTATTTTCCTCTGAGTGGATTCTTATACCGCGTTCTGTTTGCGCTTTCACATCCAACAATAGGACTGACAAATGGAGATATCTCAAAAGCCTCCTCAAAACGACATGATATTCCCCCTCATTTCACCACAACAAACCTGCTGTGGTACTTGAGGTTTTGTCAGTGTGCTGCTTTTATAGTGGCACACTTACTTCTGTGATCCCTGTAGACATTTCACTTTTATTCTGGCCCCTCTAACCTTGTTTCCGCTCTGGTTTTTTTTTTTGTCTCCACCTCTGGCACTGATCCCCATCCATGAATCAGGGCAAGAGAAGTGATAGTTGCCAGTGAGTGTATTGAATTGTATGGTAATCGCGCTGGGAAAAGGGCAAACAGTGCAGTTGTGTTTCTGATGAAACATGGAGGAAGCAGGCTGACCTCCCTAACTGGGGGGCTGTGGACATTTATCATTCCAAACACATGCTGGTTGAAGGGGTGAGAGAGAACACACTGCCCTCTGTTGGAAATAACATAGCACTGCACGTGATGAAGGACGGAGTACGTGTAACAAAACCACTGCCCATAGAAAGAGAAATTAAGATGTAGAGTTCAGCACTAAAGCTCTGATTGTTTGCAGCTTCATTGTAAAGCAGCCGTGTCTGCAGCAGATAATTGATTTGGCTGTAATTGTACACTATAAGTGTAACCCACATAATCAGTGCGGTCACAACCCCTGAGCCCAGCTTGTTGCTGTCGGGCATAATCCACTGCAGTTCTGTAGCACTCCAAGAATTTCTGTCCCGAGATCGAAACTGTAGAGGAAAAGGACCTGAACCTCAGTGAGTCACAGATACAGTCCAGAGCCATGTAATAGAAAAGGGAAGATTTTCTATAAATCACTTATTATTGGTAACTGCACAAAACGAAATCACTTGCTCTCAGCAGTCCACTTCTGTTTAGCTGCTGTTGTCTAACTTTGATTAAAAGGAAATTGATTTCAAACAACAGAAAGGAGCCCAGTCTGTGCTAAAGTGCACCATACATGAAAACAAATGCTTCTATTGTAATAGCTGTTTAGTTTTTTCTTGGTTATGTCATCATATGTTGTATATTTTCCTATGATTACTTATATGTCTTTGCAGTATTGGGAGTATATCTAAACAATGTAAGGTGCCACACACTGATCATTAACAGCTCTGGTACAAATACAACTTGGGGCCCTGCTGCAGCATGCACCGAACTGTTCTTTTCTACTACAGACATACAATGCCAAACAACAGGGTGTTCACCCTTGCACCCTTCTGAAAACCGTATGTGGTGCTCAGCCCCACGTCCAAAACATAAATCTTTAAGAACAGGTCACAAACAGGTTGGGCTCAGGCCAGAGCAGCTCAAAACTTCAGTTACGGATTCAGAAATATTTGATCCTATAATAGCATTTAAGATAATTACATATAGTGCCTTATACAATCTCAAATTAGTTTATTCACTGGACTTTAAATATTTTAAGTTCTGTCTTTAGGTATGTATCTTCTTTTCTTTGGACTGTTGTGTTTTTTCATTAAAAAAAGTTGGGAGATCAGGTCACAATATCGTACAGTAAATGGCAGTTTATCACAAACAACCTAAACGACCTGTGTTGTGCTACAGCTCATTATATCTGTGTAATATCTTTGTGTTTAAGAACTGAATCTCAACAGCGATCACTCTGAACCGTAGCACCCGTATGGTTATCTGGAAACAGATACAGTAAAATTCAAACATTACCTGCTGAAACTGAAAAGCTTTTCTGTCTGACCCAGAACTGTTATTAAAGTTGTTTTTTATCAAAACTAAATTTCAGCTTCCAAAATGGCTCTCGCTTACACTTACTAGCAGAATGGATTCCTAAATCTGCACTTTGAAGTGAGGCTAGTGTCTGAAGTGTGAACACATAAAGATGGAGTTGGGTGGGGGGGAGGTTTGGCCAAAATATGCTCAAGGAAAACCTTGGATCTTACCCACAACCCCCACCATCCTCATGTTTGATTTGGGTTCTCTCCAGCCTTGTTTTTAATGTGTGAACCAAACAACAAACATACTGCTCATGACAGAAACACAAAGACTTAAAAAAGAACTTCATACTAATGATTTCCTCTTTTTTTGTTCAAACATAATATTGAACATCTACTGACTCTCTGATCAGTTTTGAAAACATTAAAATGTCTTTGAATCGCCACTAACTTTAGTTTTTTATGTCATCTAAGGAAGCAGTGTTATGCAACATGAGTATTTCCTGTTTGAGCCACTTCCTGCTCCCCTAGTGTGAATTACATATTCTAAAGAAATCATGTACTTGTGTCTGTATTTGCTTGTGGGAAATAGTGTTGCATTGAGTTTAGACCATGACAAAGAGCATCCGAGATCGAATTCATTGTTTTCATTTCCATCAGCTGAGAGAAAATTATTTGCTTTGCACTCACACTCTCTGCGAGGAAACACCATATTGCAAGAGGAAAAATAAATTGCCTCTTTTTGCCAACATCACACTTCTATGTAAATGTGAGAATGAATTTCAATAGTGCTGCGATTAGTTCCGTATCAGACTTTAAATTGAATGATACATTGCTTAAATTAACTTCTACTTATTAGTGTGTCATATGTGAAATTTCCCTTTTCACATTATAACAAAAATCTTTCTCACTGTTTCTGCTTGACTTTCTCCATTTCCCTTCCACATTCTCTCTTTCCTACTGACTTCCTCGTGTTTCTTTCCCATCATTCAAAGTCTTACTGTTCTCACCTTCATCCATTTTTGTCCTGCTGTGTACTTGTTATTCCACTGCCTTATTCCTGCTTATTCTTTCCTTTACCTCAACTATTCCCCTGCTACTTTCTCATCCCTTCCTCATTTCTCTGTCCTCATCCTTTGGCTAGTGCCTCCCTGACTGCTACCTATCACTCTTTTTCTCGCATTTCCTAGGTTCCTCCTTTATCTAAATCCACTCCTGACACACATTTTCTCTCCTTCTCTCCCTTGTAGCATGGAGGCGGCAGGCTACCAGCGAGTGCTACAAGTGGACCTGGAGGTGAACGGACTGATGGTGACTCAGAGGGGGAGGGAGGTGACGTGGCAGGTGGAGTATCCACTTACCCGCACCCTGACTGGTGAGGTGCAGACCCTCATCCGCATGGCACCACAGGACCTGGGTGGCATCGTTCCATTGGCCATGGTGAGGAGTGGGTGGTTGAGCTGCGGGTGTTGGAAGCTTGTACGGATGCAGACATTTGTGTGTTTCTAAGTGCTGCAGTAGCTCTTAGACTTGACGAATAGTCCTGTAAATTCTCTTGGCATACAGGTTGAGGAATTGCATCAACTAGAAGAACTAAAGGGCTTAATGGGACTAAAATGTTGGCAACAACCTGGAGAAAACAAACAAAAAAAAAGGACCTGACAGAGAATAGTGAGACCAAAGGTGTTTACAGCATTAAAACTGGACATTGCTAGAATGAAAATAATTAATAGGAATATATGGCCTTAAAAAATGACTATTCAGTAGAGTCCCAAATTATTTTTACTGAATATTAGATTAGATGGTTTGACTTTTACCAGCTGCATTCATTCCCTGTCTTAAGATGAGTTAATTCGCCTCATTGTTTCGTTTCAAATGCAGCGGGCCGGAGTACGGCACTTGCAACAACACCAGCACAAAATGTGTCAACGTGGTAATATGTGCTAAATCTAGAAGCAGAAGAAAGAGGAGGAAAATAATAACTTTGACAGCTAAACAAAGCAGAAGTTAAACACCCACCGTATTATATGATATTTACTAGAAAGATAGTTTTGGCCGTTACTAGGCAACAGCTCCTTCAAGCTTCCCTTGTTAGAGTAGTATTACAGTAACATTTATCCAAGGAGTAACAAAGTTGGTGCCCCGCTTCTATATTAAGACTAGGTTTTCCCACAGTATGAACAGGCAATTATTTTAGTGTTTACAATATTTAATCTGATGCATTCAAACACAATAATCTGCCATGACTAACAGCGCCCCTCGTTATGACCAAGAAGGATCCTCTACCTTGTGTCTGAAGGCTTAGCCTCAATAGTGTGTGTTCATTTATAATAACCACACAGTTAATTACAGACTTCAGCAAGTAGTAAAACAAAACCGCAGTGACAGTAACTATTTGTTTCCAACAGAGTTAAAGTGTTACTGTCCAGTTGCTCAAGTATTTTTAACGCAAAAGTTGAGCTTTTAATTGTCATTGATCCGGTTAGTTTGCTGAGAAGTTAATTGCGTTTGGATTCAGACAGTCCAAACACGGATGGATTGGCAAGTGGCATTAGATCGCTAATTGTATTATGATAATTACTATGTATACATGATAAACTGCTGAATAATTGATTTCCTGAAATTAAATGAAAACCGTTTGTGTGCTGCAAAAAGATAAGAATAGCTTTAATTTGCCTCTGCGATAATATACACGTAAAAATCAAATGGCTCTGAGCACTTCATAAACTTTTACTGTGGCTATTTGGTAAGGCAGCAACTGATTTATGGTTTCTGGCAAGTAGTCTTGAAACTTTGATTGCATCTATCGGCTTGATTTTTTTCCGAATATAACTGTGGTAGTCAGTTATGTCTGCGGGACCTCCGTAAGTTTCACTATCATGTTGGTCAACAGGACAGTCAGTTGTCTTTGAACCCCAGGGCCATTGATTCCATTCCTGATTCCCCCAGGGTGCATGTTGAGGACAAGACCCAGAAACCCTGTTTTGTTATTGCAGCTTTTCAAACAATAATTTCAATAAATGATGATGTCATTAATATTATCTCATCTTTTGACAAGACACTGGAATCCCATAATTATCAGCTATGTGCAGCTGTCCATCAACAAATTGTTGATTTATTTATTGATCCAAGTAGTATAAATAATAATAAGAAGAATCCTTTTTATTATTATTGATAAATTTTTTACATGTTACAAAAAAATTTATTCTCTGCATTTGACCCATCCCCTTTTGGGGGCAGCAGTGAGCAGCCACAGGCTGCGCTTGAGGAGCTAGTGCTGGGTGTCTCGCTCAGGGACACATCTGGTATGGGGGATGGGTTGGGAGCTGCAGCTGGGAATCGATCCTGCTATTCCTGCATCCCAGCCCTCTGCCTTAACCACTCTGCTACCAGGCCGCAAACATAGCATGCAACTATAAATATAAACAGATTAAAATATAGGCAACATCTTAAATAAATGATTGATAAATTAGGTTTGTTTTTTTTATTTTTTCAATAATCTAATAGTGAATAGAAATTAACAAACAAAGATTGAAATAAATAGAATTTAAGATTAGATATGAAAACAAATAGTAGCCTCCCTTGCCTCCCAAATCACAAGAGAGAAAGAAGGCACAGTTTTCTGTTTATAGTTTTCTACATTACTGTTGAGATGCATTTTGTGGAAGTGCACATGGTACAGAGCGATCTAAAATACTGTTTATAAGTTTTATCTGGAATGAATTGGAAGCCCCTGCAGGGGAGCTTTTTCTGGTTGAAGTCTCCTGATGTGGGCAGAATCCTGCACTATAGAAAATGAAAAAGTGAAGAGGTCTCAACTTATCACACACATTTTGCTTTGAAGTTTGTCCAACTTAGATTCTACTGTCTGACGTTGTACCAAGTATTAGTAACGTGTAATGTACCATTGAGTTAATTCTATTTTGAATTTAAAGTCACTTAAAAGTGGTCTATTTCATTTCTAGTGTTGGCGTGTCCTTCTGCCTGCTAGTGTCCTGGATATAGTGAAACTGTGAATATGCTTTCCATACTTAGTTATTAAGAAACTTTAATAAATATCATGCTGATATTTGCATTGTCTATTCACTTTACTCAACTGAAAACAGTAAAAGTAGCAATGATGCAATGTGGCAAAACAGTATTCGCACTACTGTTTCTATACTTAAGTTTTCTGTGTATTGGCATTTGTACAATATTGTTCTATTATTCATCAAATCATACACATGTTTTGACAGTACATATTGCACTTTCAGACCCGAGTAATGAATTAGAAAGATATAAGTCAGAGTCAGCAAATAGTTTGATTAAACTGTGTGTGAGTAGGTGACATCAATCTTCACCTTTGCAGCAGAACGTGTAGGTAGACACCAATCATTGCCGCAGTGCTTGTCTGTGTACAGAATGCCAGACACCCCTGTTCAATAAAACCCTCATCTCTTTCAGATCTGCTTCTGGCTTCCACTCCTACAGAGAGGCGCACACGTGCACAATCTATCTATAGTCCATCTGCCTGCCAAAAATGAAATGCAGGACTCAGGGTTTCCTATATGGCTGTCTTGTTTTGACACTTGCTGTAAATTGACCTCAAGGATAACTGACTGAATCTGTGACTAATGTTAACACCACTGATGGAGGAAAGGTTCAGGGCCAAAAGTAAAAATAGAAAAGATTTTGATAAAAATGATAAGGGAAGAGGGGCTTTAGACAGAAAAATAATTGTGCAGGAGAATAACCTGCCAAATAAGTTGTTAATGGGGGGTGTCTTAAACTTTCATATTCCTAGTGACTGTAATCACTGCTTAAAAGCAAAAATTCCACTATTCATCCTGCAGAAATGGACCAAACCCATAATTTCAGAGCATGTTATTTTCCACAGAGCAATTTGTATTGTACTGTAGTTCAATCAGTGGTTTACAATGTTGTGTCTTTTGCAGCTCGACTGGATATTTCATGAGGCCAGTTCAGTGCAGAACGCTTTTATCATAACTAGTTTTCATTCATTTTAAAGCCAACTTTTACTGGACAGGAGAAGTGAGATAATGTCCTCAAAGCAATCACATTTTATATTGGATGTTTCTGAGGAACATGTTGATTTATATCTGAAACAGGCAGATTTCGTAATTGACATGAAAAGTGTACATTTTGAAGATTCAATAACTCCAACAAACTCCATCGTTTGATCAGAAGAGTTTAGTGTGCTGTAGCCTATCTTTGAGAGCATCTGTTACCTCCAGCAGTTCAGTTTATAAGATAGACTGAATTTTATTTTAAGTCAATAGATTCAATGATCAAAAGTGCAAACTGGAGAAGCAAAGCTAAAAGAAAACTGTCTGTACTGACTGAGTTGCTACCCCTGATGTACTCTATTCCAATTTCCGATGCTTGTACATTGTTTGCCTTTTTTTTTTAATTGGATTTGAGAACAGGTGTCCCAAAGAGAAATCTGTGATGCTGAACTCATACAGAGTGCAACCTGGAACCAACAAGAGACAAGAAGAGAGACAGCTTAAAAAAAACGACACGCTGAGTACATGCCAACTGAAAGTGTGCTACTTTTACTACAGTCTCCCATGGATTTTTGATCTCTCTCTCTCGCCAGCCGTGCCGTGCCTTTCTGTTCTCTTATTAAAGGAGAGATAGCGTGGCCTCTGTAACTCATTACAGTACATCCCAAATGCTTTCATTATCATTTTATTCATAGCCTCTGAAACTCACTCCATTTCAAACTCAGTAACATTAGCTTTGTGCTCATAGTCCCATAACATTATAATCAGAACCATTAGGAGGAGGCGCATTGCATATTTTTTTCTTTTCTTTTCTTTTTTTTTGGTCACGGGTGAGTGCCTTTGTCTCGAATAATTAGAGTTTGGCCAAATATTGTTTTTTTTCCATCCTTACTCCAATACCAGCATGTGACAAATAGTGACAGGCTGAGAGAACAAGGACAACAGAATGAAGAAGAAACTGTGTCCTCAGCTGGCGAGAGCAACAGATAAAGCGGAAGCTGTCCTCATATCTGCAATTTACTCGCAGCACTATCGCAGCATCACTCCAGTAGTGTTCTAGCAGGCTGTCATCAGTCACACTGTCAGGAACTGTATTTGGAAATGGTCTGGTGGAGCACTAATAGGTTGTGCATTGAGGCTATCCGCTGGCATCCTAAGTGTCCTCTAGGCAGCATTAGCCATCTGCATGTGGCTATAATGCCCCTTATAGTTTAATTAAGTCCTCTTGTGTATATACAGGCCTCTTATTGACTTCTCTCTTTCGCCTGTGCCTTTTGACAGCATTAATTCTCCATTTTGCTTACTGGGCCTCTTTCTGCTCCCTGATCTTTATCAGCACTTGACCATCTTAGACTGCAAGTCAGAAAGGGAGACGCACAGAGAAAAGGATTAAAACAAAAAAACTAGTTTTAATATTATAATATTTTGCTATGAGATTTTGAGTGAATCTGTCAGACTTCTGAAATGTAGTTCTGTACAAATGTCCTGTCATCCTGTCCCGATATCTCAAAAAATGTTTCAAACCTTTTGTTTTAGAGAGAAGATCTGATCTATCTAGAGCAGTTGGACCTAACCTTCATCAGACAATAAAAAGACACAAACAACTCTACAACTTCTGTAACATGGCTTTTTCAATACACAGCAGCTATGTTAAAGTGATTTAAAAAGTGGTTTGTTTGTTTTTTAGATTCGGCAATGTGTGGAATACAATAATGTTTGTAAAAAAGAAAACATCTGCCCTTTTCAGCTCTACATTTGGCCTGAACCAACTTCTAGAAGAAAAGTGTTTGCTCCTAAATATGCCCCATTTCTTCCATGGGTTTATCATTGATAGAAAGTGTATCTCATGTAAGGGACTGGCACTATTCTGCCTTAACATTTCCAAAATGTGCGGATAACTGTTAAAACCCACATGTCTGTATGTCAGACAAGGGACTCCCCTCTTTTTCACAAACTGCAGTCAAGCTTTCTTTGATAACCCTTTTCCTTTTTACACTACAGCCAGAGTCACTGGATCTGAAGTGTCACTATTTATAACTGTGATCATGAGCCATTCTTGGAGAAAATAAGCAACACTGAGTGGATGAATAATACACACATTCTGCGTGTCCTTTGTATAGCAGACGCACAAACACACACAAACTTTATTTCACTCCTGTCACCCAACATCTCTCTCTTCCGTCTCTCAGGACCCAGATGCAGCTTCTGTATATGTCAGTCAGGCTTTGCTTTAAAGCTTAGCCTGTCCATTCTGTAATTTGTTGTTGTGGGTTGGTTTATTTTTCGCTGGCTTGCCTTTCCTCACCCTTTCCTCTGTCAGTCTGGCTTGAGAGTCTTTTTTTCTGCCAGGGCCAAGGTCCAGTACAGTGCAACTCCCTGCCTTATTCTAATCAAATTGCCCCCAGCAACAGAAAAGGCCTGCTGACTTTGGCATTTCCGCGCCTAATGTTACGTACGTGAAAGTACAATGAGAAAAAAACAACAGCAGCTTAAAACTTAATCTCACTCAAGTACGTAGAGCTCACAGTACACAGTAACAAAATTCAACAGATCGTCAGGCCAACAGGTTGGGTAATAAATCAATATCTAATTAATGAGGAGAGAATAAATCACTGGAAGTCCTGATTAAGTAAAAATAATAGTGGTATTTCTTACTCTTGGTCATGGCAGAATGCCCCCAAACTTTGCCCAACTCTTTATTTGCCAATACTGCAAGTGTAGCTGCTTTGCCAATTGTGTTAAATCAGTGGAGACACAGGAACTGATTATTCAGCTCATTTTGTGCTCACAGAAAGACTTCAGATTGTGCTCTAACATGCACTTTTGTGAAATCAAGTGCATGCAGTATACGTGCAAAGGAGACAAAATGACCCTTCAAAATATTTGTAAATCTCATGCAGTATTCTATTCATCTATCTTCTCAAATTACTATTATTTTTTCAAATCTAGTCATTTGGACGTCTCAACAGCTGCACCTGAAATGAATGACATCGTGCTCACTTGTGAGCAACAAAACCAATTTTCCATCTTTTTGCCCACAATCTCATCCCTTGTCATTTCAGCTATCAGGACCTTGCTGTGGCTTCTCTCTGACTGCAACATTGCAGTGCAGAATAACTTTGCTCCTGTGCCTTTTTCCTGAGCCATAACCATAAAAAAAGATTACGTGCTACGCCGCTCTTCCCTGCTGTTGTATCACTGTTTTGGAAACGGTGGGAAAAATAATAATAAAAAATAAAGTCAATGGACGTGCTGATTCCCCCGCCCCTGCTTTCATTTTATTTCCTCGCTATAAGATGTGTGGATGTGTGTGAGTGGTAGGGGGAGACTGTATAGTTTCTGGAGGGAATAGACTTTTTATTGATAACTGATATAAACAGAATAGCTGAGGACGTTACTGTGGCAATAAAAACCCTGCACACAAGTGCTGTGGGCCAATGCAGCACAGGACTTATGAGCACACTGTCAATCTCAGCCAGTTAGTGAACAGTCGAGCTGTGGCTCTTTGTGGGTCAGCGGCAATCTGTTCAGTCAATGAATTATAAATTGCTAGCTAGTGTTAAGCAGTGTTGAGGGCCCTCATGTAACCAATGTATCCTTCCCCTCCTCCCCATATACCAGTATATATTAGTCATTAGTCTTCTTTACAGTCATTACCCTTGTACACCGCTTGAGCTTCTTTTCCTTTACAGCATGATATTGTAGTACTCTTCACACTTATACAGTCGTGTGTTTATGTGATTCTAATAAATTTTAAGTTATTTTGGCTGAAAACTGAGTGGAAACACATTGATTAGACATGATTGGTGACTGTCAACATTGAATCACCAGTCTACCCATGTGGAGTAATCTAATTCCAGCTACTGACAGCAGGTCATGCAACACTTTATTGCACTCCGGTGTCACCAAGAGTTCACTTGTAGGTAATTTATTATGAGTTACCCTTTGTATATCAGTTGTTTTATGCAGAATTGGAAACAATGAAGGATTTGTGCCATAATGCCTGTGCTATTATTGTTACCTGAATAAAACTTAGATTACTTGCTGTGCGCTTTGGTAAAATCAGAATTTCTAGGTTTTAGAGAGACAAATGCTTCTTTGTATGATAGTATCATACCCTGCAAAAGTTGGTTCACAAATACATACATACATCATACACCCTCCTTCCCCATTGGTGCAGAAAACAACATCATAATACAACAAAAGTTCATTTTTGTTATCAGGTCAAATTCCATAAGAATAACAAGAGAATAATTTAGATGGAAGAGAATAACAGTATAATAATAATTTTTCCTTGGTTAGTACATATTATGTGTAGTTAGCCAGTGTAATTTAATCAAATGTTTTAGACTATCCCAACGTAACTGTGCCCAAAAGAAGTCATTGTGTGTGAGTTTACAAATGTTCATTGTGCTACACAATAAATGCTCTATTAACCTAATTTGGCTATTACACTATTAATCATTTTACACATCAGTGCCATTTCTATGGACTTTTACCTCATTTTCACTTTTCACACTTGCATAACTCCTTAGCTCCCTGATGATCTGACTCATGGTGAAATTGTATTTGTTCTTGATCTTGTGGTGAACTCACTCAAACATCCTTTATATTTAATTAATCTAGGCCAAGGACACCTTAAACCCACTATCATTGATGCCAGTTGTTTAAAAAAGTCGATTTGTACCATAGTGACGTGGATATCTGCCCAAGAGCAGCTCAACAAGTTCATATGCAAACTGAGACAAATCTTATTGTTCGGAGTTGTGTACCAACAGCAGATTTCGCCCTTGAGCTTAAGGAGGTAAAATACAGTAACTATTCTCTAAGTGATGCTTCCGTAAGTTGTCTGCTTGCACATCATTCATCCACAACCATATCAGCCCCCACACACTCCACCCTGGTACCCCAGCTGCACAGAAGCGTAATGGCCTTTTATTGATTCTTCTTTCTCTCGCCGTCTTTCTTCTCTTCTCTCGCTCTGCTCTCTGCACTGCATTGAGAGGTTGTTAAGATAACCTTCTATGTGAGGTGGGAGCTGTGCAGCAGGTGTGTGTTTGTGCTTATGTGTGTATGTTAGGGATTTGAATGTTAAGCAGTTTCCACAAATTTACAGTCATTCATTTGTTCATTGTGAACAACTTAGTCAGGGAATGGTAGAAAGCTATGGTAGATCATTTAAAATGGTGACCTACAAATTGCATGAAAGATAAGGAGGGACTTTTTCTACAGTGCAGTTGAAAATACAACCTGTGATTTTTAAATAGTTTTAAACCTTATTTATCAGACACAAGTGCAAAGAAAACATTGTTATAGTTTCCACTAACTGACTGAACTACCACTGTGTTACATCACCTTCCCTTGTTATTTCACTTTTTACTTAGTTGGGGAATTATCGTGAACTAGACTTAGCAATTCCTGCAGAAATTGCGTGGGGAGAGCTGATTTGAGCCGCACCAGCTTGTTTGTGTTTGCGCCAGGTGCCATGCCATGCTGAACGGACACAGGCAGGGCTGTGGTGGGGAGCACACAATACACAGGGGAAACCAGCCGGTGGTTCACATGCACCACATAGACGGGTCAGTCACTGCAAGAGTAATTGGATAATTATGGTATCAATGTATGGGGCAGCATAAGGGTAAACAGTCTGATAACAGACACCTGATAAAAAAGCAGCATGCCAAGCATACGATTCCTAATGTAGACCTACATTATGTAGTTTGAACAGGATTTTTTGGACAAACCCTGGTACTAACTGGGCGGCAAACTTTACGTGCAATAATAATAATAATAAAGTAGATTAAAGTCATAGGAACTCATACTGCTTTCAGCTCTCCCCACAAATATCCACACACTTCCCCGGAAATAATGTTGACTTTATGGCAGCATGCATCTCTCTAAAAACTGAAACGCCTCTGTGCCAACTCATTCTAGTCATTCATGCCGTGGGCAGCGATACACTCCCGACCATCAAAGATGCTGGCTTTTGCGCTTTTTGCTGATAACAGTTGGTATTTTTCGTCTGGATGATATTTTTCATTTCCACTGTCTTTTCTGACACAAACTGACAAAAGTGTCTGGGGGGGTGTTTCTGCCCAAAACTGATGTATGGCTTTTTGTTTGCATAATAGACTGTCAGGTTGCTTTTCTAGGTGCCGCGATGGACTGTGTTAAATTACAATGGTTTTCCTAACCACTCCCATGGTTATGTGGCTACATATTTCTCAGCACATAACTTCAGTGTCAGTGTCACTGATCCCGTGGCACAGCTACTGTCATAAAACTGTATTTTGGTTTTGATTTTATCAGATGGTGGAGTGATTGTAAAAAACAAAGTTTGTCTGTAGCGACAGCTTGGTTCTTTAGATTTTTCTCTGCCTCCCTGCTCTGTCATGCTTTGGTGTGTGCATAGCTAAAGAATAGTTATAAATCAAATGTCTAATATAACTTATGCTAAATGTATATATATATATTATGTATTTGCTTTAATAAGTGAACTACTGGTCAATTATGGATGAAGAGACTAAATAGGGTAGTACTGATCAGTGCAAACACCTATTAACAGTGTGTGTGGCGGCGCGTGCGCCAGCCAATCTAAATATTATAAAGCATTACAAGCTTCATTTGAGGACTTCAGCAAGTTGTGCTGCACAATGTGTTGTGATACCTGTCGATTACATTACATTTTTCCCATAGTGATTCCTGTCTGCTACAGCATTAAACTCCCTAGGCCGATTTAATGGCTGATTGTTTGTGGTATATCATGAGTGTTTGACTAATAATGCAGCCATTTGTACATCATTGTTGTGATGTGGTTACAAATACACTGCATGAATAGGACATGCATTTCAGCCCTCCATAACTCCAGGAGGGTATTAGGCCGACAGGCAATGCCCAGTGAGAGGTAGGCAGATTTCATGGAAAAACATATTGTCTTTTGTGCCTAATGAGTCACTCCAGCTATCTTGTTATATTTCCCTTAATTTTGGTGCGTGCAAGGTGGTGATCATGCTTATAATATCTGAGTTCATTCAAAATTGAGCTCTTTGTGGCAGAAACATGTTGTTGGAGCTCATTAAGAACTCTCTTTTCATAATGTTGTTCCAGTGTAATTGCTCATTAAGCCAAAACAGACACTTCCTATCACACGCAGAAACACAGAAAACACTTTTTATAGTTGCTTATTTCTCACCAGAGAATCTCCATTCTGTCTTTTCATATAATTATGATAAAAAATGTTTACTATTCACTGAATGACGGGGATGAGAGTCGATCTGAAGGTCTCAGATGGTGAGGCTTTATAGCATGCAATGTTATTCACATCTAGAAATGTGATTCTCTCATAAATGGAAGTTCAGAGATGGAGGGTTTGTATAGTTCTGTTGATTGCTATCATTTTTCCAAAGACCCAGCATTCATATTAACTGAAACACATCTATGATACACACACAAGTTGGTAAAATATTATTATAAAACCTGACAGGTATTGGAGTCCTAATGAATTTGTGTCAGCTCTGTATAGAACAGGACAAAATGGCCCACTTTTAGCCGGAGCACCACAGTACCTCATTTCCCCTTTGCCTTTTTCCTGAATTTCAGGAACAGAATTTGTCTCCCATGTGGCAACCCAAACAAATTTACAGATGCTGCGAGAAAAATTCTTGATAAACTGTGACAGGCGTTCACACATTTTGAAATCAGGGAAATATGTAAGAAAGGCTGAGGGGTCTTGCCAGCGTTATAACATAGTAGTTTAAAAAGCATTTGTGGTAAAATACTATTTTCCTCTAAACCTTAGCAGAAAAGCAAAAAGATTGGATGTCATTGTTTGATTTGGAAGACCATGAGTAGATGACAGAATAAAGGCTGCGGTGAATACGGTTAATGAAAACGAATACAAAACTATAGGAAATGGTTTTATTGTAACATCACCTTTTGGTGAAATGTATGTTGTATGAATGTACAAACTCTGTGCGGTGTAGTGTACTGTAATTCTAGATGAAATAACTTCCAGACAGGTGTCATGAGAACTATTTGAAAACAAAGGGGTAAGAGAAAAGCTCTTAATAATCGTTTTAGAAGTCTTTAGAAGCTTTAAAATAATTTTTTCCCTCCAAGGAGCACGAAAGTGAAGAAACAAAGCAAACATTGGTGCCCATTCTGAGGAACAAAGAGTAGCCCAGAGACCAGTTATCCATTGCTTTTCAAAGGTTCTTCCTTTTATTGAAACTAAGCTGTGATGAGCTAGATTCACTGTTATAGCATATCCTCTGTACAGCCAAAACGGAGGGCTCAAGGATTACCAAACGTTGTCCTAATTGATCTCATTCTCCTCCCACTGCTCATCTATAAGGGCCTGAAGTATATCTTGTGATGTCTCTTTAATGCTTGAAATTTAACATTAAGTATTGTAGCAATTTTTCTCTCAGTTTTGAAAGTGTTCTGGGGAATAGCTATAAAAAGGCTTAAAAGACTGTAATGTGATCTTACTGCACTCTGCACCATTCATTAAAAAGAAGCGCCACCAATTTTACATATCAAAGTTTGTTTATAGATCTGGGGTAAGTATCGTGAATGCGAGAAAGTTGTGGAAAGCCTATAAAACCAGAGAGACCTGTACGAAATCTGATGAATTCCCTCAAGTGATATCACTTGAGGCTACAAGTTTGAAAACAGAAACATTTTAAAAACACACCCGGGTCTATGGTGGTAGCAGGAAGTGAGCTTGCCAGACCCGAGCAGCTCAAACCTTATCTATGCTTGAGGCTAGAAACCAATTCCAATCTTACCACCCCATTAAATCGCTGTCATCAGCTGTTATCGTGCTGGTAATTATGCTTCAGACGGGGCAAACTGCACCTGCCAGTAGGCTGAAAGGTGCATATCTTTAATACATGTAGTAAACTAGATAAAGCAGGACTTTTAAAGGCCAATTCACATAACAAACTGTTTAAGACAAATTTTTACACTAGTGTGTCTCAGATACCTGCGCGGAACATACATCTCATGCCACATTTCTTTTTTTTTTACATTTCAAGCTTAATTTTTTTACCCCGGTGCCTTGAATTTCCACAGGCAGCTGTTTTTATCTATTCAAAACTTATTGCAGCCTTTTAAGCAGTATGACCAACCTGGCTCCCTGTCTCACTTTAACCTTGTGGTTTCATACCCTCTATTGCAGAACATCAGTGTTAGCTATTAATATTTTTGATCTGCTTTTAGAGCCACATATGCAGGTTATTCGAAATATATATGTTACTGTGCCATTTTTTTCTCTATATATTTTTTTTACATACACATTTGACACAGTTTTCCCACATTTACAGGATCCTGAACAGAATTATGTATATTGAGTTATTCTGTTTACAAACAAGTCAGAGTAAATGTGAATTTTCATGTTGATATCAGCCGCAAATTTGTGACCAGACGCTTGTTGTTAGAATAACACTGATTTATGTCTTTGTCTCCCTTTGCAGGACACTGAGATCCTCAACACAGCTGTCCTCACTGGGCGTACAGTCGCCGTGCCAGTGAAGGTTGTCACTGTAGGAACGGATGGAGCGATATCTGATGTAACAGAGTCAGTGGAGTGCAAGTCAACAGATGAGCAGGTTATCAAGGTCAGTGGGGCATCTGTTTTTTGTTTCACTTTTTCCTCTCTCTGTTGCCTTTTGTTCACGATCAGCTTTCTAGTGGTTTGTGGGTGGGTGAGCAGAATGAGTAAAAAGTATTTGAAGTATAGAAGTGGGTTGCACATATTAGTCGAGGAAGCAGGGCCTTGGAGTTGTATGCCAGAAACTGAGCATCAAAAATTCTTTGAACAATCAGTAACAGTTAGCAGTAAGCTAGAAAAAAAAGGAACAGTTCTGCTAAAAGCATATTTCCTTGCATAAAATTGTGTGCATGACAGATCTGCAGTCATACACCAGGGTATTCAGTGTCTTTTCCAAGGACACTTCACTTGGCCAAGAGGAGGCAGGAGTCACACTGCTGACCCTGTAGTCTGTGAACTAACTCATTCACAGTATAGCCCAGAAAATGTGTTGTTGTATTTTTATACAGAAAACAAAGAAAGAAAAGCATGGTTTGCATAGACTGTCCCACACATGAAGATATACTTTAGATTAATTAAGATTTTATTAACATCTAAAAATAAACAGCGTGAGCTGTTTTCCCGTAGAGAGGGAGCAGATCTTCATTACCACTTGCCAATAACATAACTTTGACGAACCATAAATGTGACAAAATATTCACTCAGATTGATTTTCTAACTCCTGCGAGTTTTTAGTCTCTGTAAGTCCATTTTTATTGGCTTTTTACAAAGTTTAGCTATATTGAATTCTTTAGGAATTATAGAATATGTTGCCAATCTAAAAAAAAAAAGCAAAGTTTCTGTGATCTAGTGAAAATGGTAGGTAAAGACTGAGGTGTTTTACCATAGCAACATTAGATCTAACATTGTTCCCCAGCGTATTATGCAAAAGGAGAAGAGAGAAAAATAAAGTGAGTGAGATCAGAAAAGTAAACAGTTCTTAATTGTGGGTATGTGTGAGAGAAAAAGAGTGGTGGTGTAAGTGTGTTACGTTGAGGAGCTGGTTATGTGTGTTTCTGTGTATCGTGCATGCATCAGAGAGAAGAGAAAAGGCAGATCTCTCAAAGGGTTTAATTATCTACTGAAGTAGTACCACACATTGTGACGCTGACCTCGGTAGCATACTCCCCTGCCCACCCATCTGGTTTGGGAACAGTAAGTAGTACCCCTCCTCCCTCCACCCTATTTTCAAAGGAAGCTGGAAATAAATCTCTCTGTGCATCTCAGTCTTTCTTCACAGTTTCACTGAAACTTTGGTTGTTAATTCTTCATTTTTCCACCATGGACCTTTTAGGGTGACAACGCTAAAATTCCCTGAAAATAAGACATCTCCCCCAAAAACTGCGCCATTATACTGATTTCATTTAAGGCTATCATGTACAAATATGTCAGATAATCTGCATAAATTGGGGGTTATTTCAGTAAAAGAACTTTCCAAAACACCAAAACTTGTTCTTCATTTAACTGGCATTCATTCAAACTCCTCAAACACAGCGAGAGAAACATAGCAATCTACTGCTCACACCAGTGTTGTTAGTAGAAGGAAAATACTGCGCTCATAAATGAGGACTGGACAGCACAAGACCCCAGTTTCATCAGTGTAATGTAAATGTGAATTTGATAGACTCTACCAGCTACAGTAACCAACATGTGAGAAAAACATCAGTCAGTGCCCATTAGATGAATTATTTATTTAATGAAGTTTAATAAATCTACCTTAACCTTTGAGTGCGCATTATAAGCAACACAATGGTAAATGTTACATTGATTTGATATCATGTGGCTTCGTTATACATTCAGAGGGATTATATATGTTTTTTATTCAGCGCAGAAGATGTCACCTTGTTTGATTGTACTAATCATTTGTATCTCAGTGAGCTGCAACAACTTTCATAAAGAAAAAACTAAGTGAAAACAAGACTAGAGAATGAAAGATAGAGATAGATTTAACTAAACAGATTTTTGCATTGGGCTGAAGAGAAATGGAGAGTGAACACCGAAAGAACTAAAAATAGAGATGAGGCTTAAGAGACTCAATGAGGAGTGAAGTGGATTCCCTCAGCTCACTCCTTTTGAAAGGATTGCCTTTCAAAAACCCTGTGCATTAGTGCATGTCATGCGTGCTCCTGTGACTGCACTTTTCAACCTGCACAATTATACTTATTTACATACAGTATTAAAAATATAATCCATTCACTATAACCCAACACATGCATCCAGTTTATATGTACACTTAGCATATTGCAGTGTGAAATACTTTTACAGGACTGCATGCTATAGAAGTGCAGTGTTCATCCATCCACTATACTCTAACCAGACAGATGAGTTACATAAGTGAAGTCACAGTTTGGATTTCCCTACAGGCACTCCACTCTAGAATTAAAAATAGATCTCACTCCCATAGGCTGCTTCACACTTTTGAAGGATGAAACACTTTACAATTGTAAGGAGTTTGTTCTTGTAGTAGCTATCATAAGCACAAGTATCTGTATTATTATTTCTCTCTTCTCCAACATCTTGCATGTGAAAAAGTTGCATGTAGAATTAGACTATTTTACATTTGTTGAGTTATTTTTTTTTTGTCAGTATGAGGATTTATTTTGCTCTTATTTATATAACTTTAGTTATATAATAACTAAACTAGCAATTGCTTAGTTTCAAGTATCAATAATGTTAAATATGAGCAACACTCCCTTTTTCTGTATTATCTTCTTTAACTATTTTTATTCAATATGATTCGGAATCTAACCTTGTTATTTCTATCTGTCTAAGCTGGTAAGATCATCACGTTTCTGTTTATCTGCACTTTTGTTGACCCTGCATCACACACAAGCCTTAATGTTGTAAAAGCTCAGTAGATTAAACATTGTGACCCACACAATGCCCCTTGGGTGCTTTTCGGAAATACTGAAACAGTCCAGTTTGTGCTTGTATCAACTCTTACTTGAGTGACAGAGATGGTAAACCCCCCAAAAAATCAATACAACACTTATCCAATATTTCTTAAGTCCCCATAGACTCAATAATTCAATAATCTTGTCTGCTGGTCAGAAATGAATAACTGTATTTACACACTGTAGAGTCTCAGGCAGAGAAAACCGTAAAATAACAATAAATAACTTTTTTACCAAATTTTTTCAGAAGATCTGCTTATAAATTTATCCACATGGTCAGATAAGCCTAAGAGGATCCTGCATATACGTCAAACATTATTTGTGAGCGTTGTCAAATAGAGCCAGAGATATAGGCTGCTGATTGATTGGTCATGAGTGAGTTATGTCTCAAGCTGGCTACAGGCCTGCAATGTCCAGACATATCGTCATTTCATCATTGTTAATATAACCATAAGCAATGAGTAGTGTGTGTAACTGCTGTGGTAACTAGAGGTAAATCCATACAGCTGTATTTATTTTCGATTTTGAAGAAGAAGTGTGAGGCAAGTTGAATTGTCATAAACGAGCGTTACTGTGTGCTGCATGTGTGAGTATGACAGGAAGCCCTGTTATACTGGTGCATTTGTTGTGGTTTTCATTAAGCTTGTAACTTTTACATTTTCTCCCCGTTGTTTATTTGGTCATATCAGCAGACATGTCGGTTGTGCAAACATAGCATGGCATCATAACATGTCAGATTAACATGCGACTTTTCACTGATGTGTTCTAAAGCGAAGCGAATACAATTATTTTAGTGCAGGAAAATATTTTACACCACATCAGTGCAGCTTTAAGGTGACACATATAATCTAGGAACTTAGATTTCTATGATTCTAAAGCAGTGAAGTGAGCCAAAGAAATGAGCTGTCGGAAAGGTGAAAAATGGCAGGTTATGTGAGAATAATCCTGAAGCAGAGCAGTCTTTTGCATTAGTGTAACAGTGTAAGAGACACGCTGGACACGAAATAAAAAAACGGGCGTAAATGCAAAACAATTTGTCCTTGTTTCTGCGCCTCTCCAGCTGGTACTGCCTTGACTGTCTATATGGCCTATGCCTAAAACAACCCTGGTTTATCAATCTGTTAGTGATTTCTCACAATTACATTCAAAATGTATCTTACTGTGGAGAGGAGCAGTCGATGCCTCCTGTGGCCAAGACTCATTATACAGCATTGGCATCAGTGCAGAGACATTTTCTTCTAAATGTTTTGCACTGTAACCAATCAGAATTTCCATTATTTCTGCTCGATTAGTACGTTTTGGAGCATTTGATTATAATTTAATGAGGACGACTACCTAGAGTGCTGGGCATTGTGTGGCAAAGGTAGCAGATCACAGCAGAGCAGGGAGAGGGAGGGCTGGCTGGAGAAGACTGGATTGATCCAGAGTCTATGTGTCTGTGCTATCTTAAGTTGCACATTGTAGCCTTGATTGTCTGGCAATCAACTGATCCATTAACCGATTAAAGAAAGATTCTCACTGAAGTTGTGCTGATCCAATCCAGCTGACATTTGATTTCTGAAAGTGATCAACAGCAACTGAGTCTAAATCTCAATACTTTCACACTCTTATGTCAGCCTAAGAATAGCTCTTTCTGAAGCAAAACCCGTTCTCATTGCAGAACGACAGTAACATGTAGGAGGTACAGTAATGTTGTAGAGGACTGGGGTTGAGAGTGAAAGAGTAGGAGAGAAAGAGAAAGGGGAAATGAAAGGGAGGAGGAGGAGAGAGCTGACAGGCTTTGTTCCTCGGAGATAGGGGCTGGACCGCTGTCATTTGAGAGTAAAGTTGCCAAGTTATATGCAAAGGAGTGGAGACAGATGACAATCTTCTTGTGACTGGCTTGTTATAAAGAAGCAATTGTCAGTACTGAGCACATGTTCCGAAATTACTAGTTGTGCCAATCAAGCTTATGATGGTATTTGAGATTGAAATGAATTGAAATGTGAGTGATTACAAACAAATGTCGATGACAGATTGTGAAATAGGTTTGGTCTTCTGACACAGAAGAAAAGGAAACGGGTTTGATGAAGCAAATGTTGTGCTTTGAATATGTTGGCGAACATTTCTGTTCTTCCTGCTATACCATTTATATCATTTCAGTGTTGGAGAAGCATCTGAGAAACAGCGGTAACCAATGAGAGTACTTTATTCAGTCGGTCGGTTTGACTGAGTGTTTTGTTCTGTGGTTGGATGAAGCAGGTTTATGTCTCTTCTAAGCTCCATCTGTTAAGTTGGACCGAAGTCATTTATTAGCCCACAAGCAAGTGTGTCTGCACACACGCACGCACACACACACACACACACACACACACACACACACACACACACACACACACACAAGAAACTGAGCAGAACTGTCACTTAAGGTTTCACAGAAGCTGTGCCAAATCTTTCCACCCATCAGAGTTACAAAAGATGCTTCTGACTGAAAAAATGAAATGGACAAAAGAAGATAAGCTGAAACTGTGAAAATGTAACTGCTAAAGCCACGAGAAACACAGTACATTTACAATTCTTCTGTAAAAAAAATAATCAGTGTCAAGTTGATTCTGTTTTAACTTTCCGCGTCTTCTGTGTTTTATATTTCTTAAGGTGTCAGAACGATGTGACTATGTGTATGTCAATGGAAAAGAGACGAGAGGAAAGAGCAGAGTGATGCTCAACTTCACCTACAGTTTCCTGAGTGCCCAGCTGGAAATGAGCGTATGGATGCCTCGCCTGCCCCTGCTCATCGATGTGGCCGACCCGGAGCTCAATCAGATTAAGGGCTGGAGGGTCCCTGTTAGTGCAGTCAACAGAAGGTAAAGGGAGCATCTATAATGCTGCATTTTTATAAATATTTTTGAAAGAGACATGAAGCACAAGTAGTACTGATTGGTCCAGACATAAACTGAATGTTGGGGCTTTCTCTACTAAGTCCCCATATATCACAGCCCAATTTGGCTTTTTTTAAAATAGGCCCAGGAGAAGTCCAAATGTCCTTATTTAGGTCATTAACTTTCCAACGCTTTAACCAACCCCGGATTCGAGAATTCAAATCACATTTTTCATTCTGCAAAATGAATAGAGGCTGCAACAAATTGGCTCTGTAGTGTTGTCGCACACATATGAGGCATAAAATGCAGGTGCAGCTGCAGAATTGGTAATAATGAGTATCTAATATTTCATAGGCCTGGTCTCTCCAAAGGTACTCATCTGAATAAGAAAAGAAACATTATTCTGAGCATTATTAGAGCACAGACTAAATTTCTGAAACTCAAAAGTAACAGTACACAGGATTCTGTGAAACACATCTGATATTTAAACAGGAAGATTTTTTTCTAGGATTAAAATACAAATAACAAGTAAGGCAAACCTACATTTAATAAAAGCAATTGTAACTCTGGTGAGGTAAATGCTGAAACATTTATTTATTTTGTAAAATGGTCTTGGTGATGTAATCAAATGAACAATGAGTTAGAACTACAAGGTACTATTTACTTTAAATACACCTTCATATACTGCTAATTAATGTTATACTATTTATATTATTTTGTTTATATGTGCTTATGTACTCTAAAGTACACACAGAGTCACTGCAGTGTCATTTTCCTCCAGGCCACACCCCACAGGGTGGCACTGTAACTCAAATACCTCCAACTAACTACGCCCGATCAGTCATGTCTGTCAAGTGCATCGCAGCGTGAAAAAAGCACTATATGCGACGTTTATGTGCATATTCGTAAGAGACCAAAAAGAAAGAGGGAAATGTGAATACAAAGGATTTCTTGGCTTACGCTCTATCAGCGTGTGCATGCTCTGCATCTGTGCATGCTCGTTCACACACACTGTGCGCATGTAAGCCACCTCATTACACCTTTCCACCTTGGCTGACCAGTCATTCATTGTTACAAACATGACCTGACCCCATGTTTCTGTTGCCAGCCACAAATGTCACCTTGTTTTGGATTGTCGTCCCTTTGCTGATGTGCGGGGGATAGGGGAAGGGGAGGGAATGGTGGAGGGATGTTAGAAAGCATGCCAAGCCATTGGGCCACAGCATGCTAACCTGTCAGTCCATATTTCTGCCTGACCGGCCATGCCTCATTAAACCTAATGGAAACTGTCACTGTCACTCCCGCCAGCCACCTGACTGGTAGTCAGAGAGTTGCAGGCAGCGCTCGAAAGAATAAGAGAATAAAGGTGGAAGTGAGAGATGGAGTGAGGGAGTTGAAAAAGAGATTACAATGAAGTGCAGTTAGAAATTGATGTGAAGAAAATAGTGGGATAGAGAGAGAGTGAGATCCTGACGTTCAGTTTGTGTGAGACACCTACATTACACAGGACAATAAAATAGACCTCCCGTACACCCCTTGTTGATAAATTATTTACAGTGAATATGAGTGATAAACATGCCTAACAGCCATACCAGTGTGTCTCTTCATCATCACTGTGGTTCGTTGAGGTAGATCCATGTCCTGAAGACACATTTTACCCATCACTGCAGCTCCTATAGCTCTGCTTGGAGACCTCAAAAATACAATAGGCTGCTGTTTAATATAATATATTACAGTAGCTAACTTCACAGATTTTTTCTACAATAGGTTTCAGAGTGACCCACACGTTTTAGTATATAAAGTTAATTCAAGTCAATCACTGAGACACTTTAAATACAGTACAGCAGCAGTAGAGAGAGGGGACACACATGATTAGGATGTATTATAAACATTCAATACATATCTAATATCATAAAGTAGCACGCATATAGGTATTAATTCTGCCAAGTAACTGTTCTGGCTGTGTTAATTAACTGCTTGGATGTATCACCCTTTGTATTAAAGTGGTGTTTTGCCCTTCTCTCCTCTCCTACCTTCTCTCATATAACATGAGTGTGTTAAAGTGATAAAAGGCTATAAAAACCTGATTTAAATTGGAATGAAAATGAATCAAACAGAACTCCATTGCTGGGTTTGCATTCATTTGCTACAAAACATATCTTCTAAGATGGCTATATGTGCACAGCGTTCGCCGTGGGCCAAATAAAAGGCAGACATACAGCAAAATATCAGCTGCCCTTTTAGAGAAAATGAGAAGGCAAGCAAGTCGGCAGTTTGTTTCTGCAAGCTGTTTTTAATGGATTTTTGAAGACATTGGGAGCGAACAACTTCCACGAGGTCAGACAAACCAGCAATACAACTGCAGACGGTGGAGGATTTAACTGCAGTGAATACATGACAGGGTGTACTCTGTGGGCAATCGTGGTGATAAGAAAAAACTCAATAAAATAGAAATATGATAAGAAAAAGCTGAATTATACTGTTGTTAACTTTTACATATATATCACTCCTGAGAACATCTCTAAACACAGAGGACCTACAGGACCTTATACTGTTATTAGTTCTCCTCGTTGTAAGCGATTGATCCATACTCTTATCCTGCTCCTTTAGGTATGAGAGGGTCACTGATGACAAGGACGATGGCACCACAGACAAGAGGACAGAGAACAACTGTGTGGCCCAGTATCAGAGCACGACCCTACGCGTGCTCACACAGTTTGTGGCAGATACTGAAGATCCAGCAGGAGCCGCAGAGCAAGACGGGATAGGCCAGCAGAAATTCCTACTAGGCAGCGACTGGCAGGTGGAAGTGACGCAACTAGTTAAGGATTTTCTGAAGGTGGAGGACCCGAAGGTTGCCCAACTGCTGGAAGGACAAGTCCTAATAGGATTGAGCACAGGAAACACAAAACTACAGGTTGTACGTGTGTGTGTGTTTGTGTGTGTGTGTGTGTGTTTAAGTGACCTGGAAACTATATTGTCATTAAATTTTTAACATTATTATTCAGTCTGACATCATTCTTAGATTTATGTTATGAAGCATTTATATATATTTTTTTACCCTAACCAATCAGCGGTGACTGCCACATCTGCCCTGTCAACACAATTTTCCATCAGCACAGACGCTGCAGTAGCTATCACTAGGAGCAGCTAAGTAAACATTTGGCATGTCAATCAAAGAAGTGCTGATTTACACGCAGTTCCTTCACTGAGTAGGCTTAAAGGAAAACTGCAGGGCTGTGTGAGATCTCATTCATGCTGCCGTTTTTCTACTTTTCTCGCTGTGACTCAGGGAGAAGAGATTCTAAACTCTCCCTGGCTTAACCGTTTTTGTTAGCCAAAGAAACCGGCCACCAGTGAGCACAACGCCAGATCAAATTAAAGCCACGAGGATTTCAGTACCCAATTTAGCAACTCTACAAAGACTTTTTACCTCTTTAAACTCACTGTTTTAGTTGAATATCTTTCAGATTCCCCTCTCGTCTGTAACGTTTCCTATAGCCAGGCTCCGGCACCTGTGTAAAGTATAATTCTCTGATAAACTCCCATGTATGCGGCATCATAGGAGCTAAAGTAGATATTTTTCATTAGGTTTTAGTTGAGACAGATACCTGTGGAGAGTGGGTATTGCCAGACAGCCAGACATCGGAATCCGGATGAATGTTAATGCTTCCCCATATTTGATAGATGAATAAAATATGCAACACATATGCCACAACAACTTTTTAAAGCAATAGTGTGTGTGAGAGTCTTTTTTTCCCATGTTCTTTCAGGTCATTATGCCCCCAAGTGGCCAGAAAAAAATTAATTAATGCTGCTTTAAGCAAGTTACTTATCTCTGTGGCGTGTTGTTCTTTTTCTCCCTTTCAGTGCTCGGAATCACACATAAATACGTAATACTAATGAGAGGTCCTCGTTCAACATGGCACATGCGCATGCTCCAACAACAACAACAACAGCAAATCAACAGCAGTCTGACAGTTACGAGATAGCACAACACCAAACACATTGAGGAATTATAATCTCCGTCTCTTTATTTATCAATTGAACAGCTGTGTGTGTTGTGATGCGCGAGTGATTCTGCGTTCCTGACAGGGTGGTGTTTTTTACTGACTGGTGTCAGAACATGGTTTAAATGGAAGGAAAAGTGACTGAAAAGATATGTTAGATCTCCCTGCGTTAAGCCTGATATTAATGAGATGGGAAAAAAAGGAACCCGAGGATATGTGCAGCCAAATCTGATTATTCATTTCACTTCCAAGTGATCAGCGGGCAGATTTACATCTGACGTTTGACTGCTTTATAGGCCATTATTCATACTGTTCTGCAGCTCAACCAGGCATAGTAGTAAAAGTGCATGAACATTTGAGAAAGCCTTGAATGCTGCAGCTTGATATGGATCCATGGATGTGATTATGTCAAAGTCAGTTAAAGCCAATTCACTCGTGTTGTGTTTTGAGGTAATTGATCGTGGTGGTCAACCAAAGAGTTGCATGGTAACTGGCCACTCTAAAATTTCAAGATAAACTATGTACATTTCCACTTTATATTTTTAAAGAGAAATATTCTCTTTCCCCGAGGAACATTTGCCTTGGTCTGTTTAGATCTTACTTAATGAATCATAATTGCTGTTACTTACAGTACAAGTGAGCATATCTCGCTTAAAATTCCCAATGACATAACTGAACAAGAGGTTAATTGTACCACTTAATGCAGCCGTGATTTGTTAGTAGATGTTTATTAAATGAGGTGTCAGTAATGTTTTCTGTCTAGTCTTTGATCAGCTGGTCAGGACATCTGTGGAAAGGTTAAACCGTTCAGAATGAAAACATGCGCTTCGTTTAGGACAAAGCTTTGGTCTTTTGGTGAACACACACAGACATAATGTTTAAGATGACCAAATATTTCTATTGCATCTTTTAATAATTGTGTGGTTTGTTATTCCAAAATGCATTCAGTATAAGCTAAAATAAAAGTATAATATAGATAGTTTGGGATAGTTATACTATAGTCTATAGATAGTAATACAGGTATATACAGTTTAGAGTGTGGTCTGAATTTAACAGTATATTGCTCACCTATTGTGTGTTCATACGCTGGTTGAGCCCCAAATCCTCACATGAGAGTTGCTGTCATGCAGCACTGCTTTCACAAGCCACGCTGTCAGCAGGTCAAACCCAGAAGAGACTAAAAGTAAATATGGATATTGCTGAAGGGTTTGTGTGAACCTAAGAGCTAAAAGAGCAATCCTTACAAATATACGCCGCAGTGTTTTAAGACTTTAACACTTGTGTTTTAAAAGTTATTTGATCAGACCAATCTAAGATTTAATGGCTTTGTCCACAAAATAAATTGTATGAATGAAGCCTGGAATAAACTAGTTTTTACTGGGAAACTATATATAACTATACTGGGGGTTCTGGAGACAACTGCATAAACAGTGTTATGTTATTGTTCTTGTTAGTTTTTTTTAATGTACTAAGTCAAGTGTAGTTTTGGATCATTTATTTTGTAAACAAATTAAATAAATTCCCAGCCACCTTTGACCCGGAACAGACCTGGTGTTATTTAATGTCACAGTAGAAACATTTTAAATGATTTCATAAATCAAATGTCCATAGTAACTTTGACCTTAAGTAACCTTAATACAAAGTGCTGATAATTTAATCATGTATCAAGAGAAAGTAATGGATCATGGATTTAGGCACTTAGTGAGTCTGTTAGTGACAGACTACCTTAATGCAAAACACATTTTGTTATTAACCTTTGCAAAAGTGACAGACACATAGTCTGGACAATGCGGGATTGTGTGTAATATGTTTAGCTGCACCAGGATAGATCCAAGTGTAAATGGGATTTTGTGGGGTCAAGCAGTTGAAAGTCTGCTGTGATTTATATAAAAAATATCTTACAAGCCTCTAAGAGCTTTGAATATGATAGGAGAGAAACTGGAAATGGTCTCTGATTGCTCCCTTGAGATGCGGTGAAATTTTGAAACAGGTGAGCGGAAGAGACATGTCTGGTGGGATAAAGTCACAGCTACGGATGTAGTCCAAAGGCAGGGTCTACTATATCTAAAGGGTTGGAGGGAAGATGATGCCTGTGAAAATTAGATGAAGCACTCTGATAACGGAGCGGAGAAGGACTACTTCCACAAAATCAAGGAAAAGAGCCTTGACATCCCCAAAAGAGAGCAGTCAAGTCTTGAATATTGTTAGTGTGTAGATGGGGTTAAGGAGTATTATGTGATGTAAAAACCACTTATGACAACTCGTGGACAGTTCTCGACTGTGTTAAACATCCTTGCTTATTTTGAGAAGACAGATTTATTCAAACATTAATGGTTAGAAGTTGAGCAATTGCTTTTATGTATTTCAGTAGCATACATTCCCACTCTTCAAAGCATTCTTATGTACAAATATAAAGATATAGAGATACACAGTATTTACCTATGATGTGAAACTGAGTTTAAAGTAAGTAAGAATTGTGATGATGTCGGTTTTAGAGTAATAATATTTGCACCATTGCTTCCATGCTTCCATCCAATATAAACAATACGGTGATTATTTCATTCTTAGTGTGAAAAATCTGCCTTTTTAACTTCTGCTGATATTTCCTTTTCTGAGACTACTGTGGTATAGCTGTGTATAATATTGAGGGATATAAGTTTGATTGTGTTGGGAGCAAATAGGGAAAATAAAAAGAGGCAAAGCTAAAGGGAAGCAAACAGGGAAAGGGGCTGTACAAAGAAGGCTGTGATCGGTGCCGACAGATCATTATGGCTGGTAAATACACCCATGCGGGGGCGGCTAGGAAAGCGACTGGAGCCCTAATTGGAATGGATGGTAGGGATTCTCATCTCATAACAAGATCACATCAATTTACATGCTTACACCTCTGGCAACTTGGAGGTGGAGAATGTGTTAGTAGGGTGGAGATTATATTTTTGCATTTATTGTAAGTGCACCTATGCACCTATAGAGTCACACTTTTTCTTTAACTCTGTAGTTCTCAGAGTGCAGTCTCCATTACTGAACTAAACGTTGCAATTTTTTGGTCCACTTACCTTTTTATTTCGTTGATCAACAACCTAAAGAATTTACAAAATGAAATTCAACTCACTACACCTCAGCCATAGTATTCATGAGTATTGGTCAATGGGAGGAAATGATTTGAGCATGTACTATGCTTTTCAAGCTTTGTTTACACCAAGTCATTGCTTTAGGTGACTTAGATCTTTGCCTTTTATATATGTATTTAAATAAATCTGAGAACATATTTTGACAGCATCAAATTTGAAATAGTTTAAAATGTGTTGTTTTTGTGCTTGTACTCTATTAGAGTAAAGAATGCACTGGATTTATTTTTCATACCGACTCTTTTACTCAGCTATTTAATAAACCTCATTGATTTCTTTTGACATACAGAAGAAAGTGACCAAGAAACACACAATGTGTGTGCAATATTCTTCATGAGACTGTCCAGAGATTGGAGAGTGCGTCATGTGGCGTACTGTGTATCTGCCACAGTTTTCTTACTACAACTAAAAATGACACCGATGTTCATTCAGACATGAAACCAACACATGGAGATGCCTTCATATTTATGGAAAAGAGCGCATGACTAAAAGGGGTTTAACTTTATTCAAGGGAGCAAAGTAACCATGACAACTAAGGACCACTAAACTTAAGACTAGACCTTCCTACAGGAAACTAATAATTTATCATTTCCTTTAGTTACTTAACAATGGTTTATTTTAGCATAACTTTAATCACTGATTTATCTTAATCATGGTATTAATTGTAACCATGACACAGAGGACCCCTATACTTCACAAAGTAGCAATTGTAACCTGAGTCAATATACCTTTAATTCCCTATTTTAAGTTATGTAAGGTGAGATTTCTTTGTCCACGTTGTTTCTGTCAGTGTATATTCTGCTAGTACAAAAATTCAAAGGTGGAACAACAAAGCCATTTCTTAGCAAGACTCCATTTAGCATGCAGGCTTTTGCTTGCAGGGCTCAAGACATGAACATCAGGCATTGTTTGAGTGACCTCACTGTCCACATGGCTGCTGAGAAATTGAAAGAGTTTCTTCATTTGCAGCAAAAATGTCATCTTGGATCTCTATGGCCATCTCTTACCATGACTAGCAAGTGTTGGCTTCTGTTTCAGGTCCTGTCCCCTCTGACATCGTCAGTCCTGGCTGAGAAGGGCATCAGAGTGCTGGATGATAAAGTGACTGTGACAGAGCTGGGACTGCAGTTAGTATCTGGGCTTTCTTTGTCCCTGCAACTCAGCCCAGGGAGCAACAAGGCAATCGTTGCCACTGCAACCACACAGGAAGTTATTGAATCACTTAAACAGGTGGGAGTTCACTTGTCCAAATAAAATAAATGGTAAAATAAAGTAATATACATATACTGTTAGAACATAGTTTTTGATATGCATGATATCTTTTCTTCTTCCTATAAGTAATTCACTTTGTATCTAGTAAAACACCCATTTACTTTTCCAATACTTGAACAGCACTGTTGTAGTAATTGCAATTTTGGTAGACTATAGCTTCTTTCTAATTTCTTAAAGGGAGAAAATGTTTAGTTTTCAGAAGAATAGTTTTGGATCTGATGTTTTTGAATTAGTAATATTTACAGTACCTGTTCACTTTTTCAGCTTTATCACATTTCTGCAATTTATTTTCTAGTCATCCTTATGTTTTTGTTAGAAATTTGCAGATTCCACCGTAATTATTATCTTTGTTATTTCCCAAATGGGGTTACGTCTTTATACATTTTTTTTGTTTGTCAATAGGAGTCCCTAATCAGTTCTTGGCTCCAATTCAGTGATGGATCCATGACTCCCTTAGACAACTATAACCCCGCTCATTTCACCCTGTCAGCCACATCTTTGGATGATCAGGTAGTGGAAGTTCAGCGCAGTGCAGCATGGAAGTGGCCCATTATTGTTGCCAAGGGTGAAGGGCAGGGTTTGCTTGTGCGTGTTGAAATGAGTCTGTCAGAAGTATGCCAGAAGGGCCAAAGACGTACTAATTTAGCCACTGGAATGGCAAACATCCAGGTAAGGTTTGGTCGGCAAGAGGAGCAATACGGGCGACCAGGAGACAGACGAACACGTCCTGATCCTCCTTATTATGGTGGCTCTACCTCTGATTTGGAAAATGGGTTAATCAATCGGGGAGCCACTACAATTAGGGGCAATGTTTCCATGAGGCCTAGTGGAGGCCGTTTATCAGCGGACAGTGGGGCAAGGGTTCCAAATGAATTCTCTGAATATCCAGATCAAGCTGAGCTGCCTCGGAGCCGCAGCACTGATGAGGACCTTTTGCCATCCCCACGGGGTCTTACGGACCTGGAGATCGGTATGTATGCTTTGCTGGGAGTCTTCTGCCTGGCCATCCTGGTTTTTCTTATTAACTGCATCTCATATGCATATAAGTACCGTAGCAAACAGCTGTCCATGGAGGCCCCAGAGGCAATGCCTCATGCCCATGACTGGGTTTGGCTAGGCCAAGAAGAAGGGCTATGTCTGCAGCAACAGCAGCATGATGAGCTAGGTGGCACGCTTGAGGAAGGTAGTCAGCTATTGAATGGAGCCATCCAGCGTGGTAATACTGTTGTGGGAGGATGCAGCGCAAGTGGGAGGGATCATAGGAATGAGTCGCTTAACTCACCCACCACCAAGAGAAAAAGGGTGAAGTTTACCACCTTTTCCAATGTTAAGTCAAGTAACGGATGCCCTGTACTCAGTCCATTAGCACTAGTGCAGACCAGTGAGATAAAATGGGTATGCCCAGACATAAAGCTTGGGGACTCAAAGGATCTTAGGAACTACATGGAAAAGCTGAATGAGAATGCAATTAAGAACATTGCATAGGGGGTGCTGGGGGTTTTCAACGAACTAAAGAGAAACTCACCTGAATGCCTTCAGAAAAAGGAGGAGAATGAGGGTTGAAGGGAGACAAGGAAAGAGGAAAATAATGAGCGCAGAAAAGAAACTGAGGCTGCTGTTAAACTGTGCCTCACCCTAACAGGATAGTGCATTCAGCCTCTGTTTTTCTCTTGACTATATTCAGAAAAGGTCAAGCAATGGACCACAGCAAGGCATGATTTGCCACAACACCACAACATAGTTATAAAGGGAGGAATGTGAACTTGATATTGTTGCTTAACTTAAATGTATGTTTTTCGTCTTTGTTTCAGATTTTAATTTCCTTTCAATGCACCACATGTTTTGGTTTGTTTTCATTTTGAAATTATCATGTTTTAATGTTGTATCTGTTGTACTTTTTGAACCTTGTCGCTTTTTTAGAGTTGCTGTATGCCCTGTACCACATTTCAGCAAATATACATTCTAGGAGAGAAGTTAAAGAAATTTTGTATTGTATATAAATGCAGAGCTTGAGTTGAACGTACTATATGTATAGTAACATTTTGTAAAAGTGATGTTTAGTTATGTTTTGGTTTTGTTTTTTAGTTTGGTGGGTCTCCAGAAGCCAGATCCATGCATGATGATATTAAAGAGGAGGCATGTGTGTCTGATCTGGTACCTGAAATGAAAGTGTGTACATAACTAATAGTAGTACGTCTGGAGACATGACAGTTTAGTACTATTGCATAATGGAGCTGAGTTTTGGCTCAGTTTCAATATGTTCACAGTGATTCAAAAAGTTTTGTTATACTCTAAACTTTCATTCTTTTGTTATTCTTTTGTTCTTAAGTTATTGTTTATACAATCCCCTAACAAGTTAAAGTAGACTTTTTTATACTTGAGAGATATGATGTTACAATTAAATTAAAATAAGTTGCTGTAATGAGAAAGGCACTTCTCACCTTCAAGAGTATCAATAGACAATCACACAAATACTGTAAGATTCAGTCCCTTCATTTATAAATCTGTTGTATGGCGTGAATTAGGTAGAAACACAGTTAATTTATGAAATCCCTGTATGGCATTTGAATCCCGTGACACTCACTGAAGAAGGGATCAACTGTAATAAAAGCCCAAATTTGACCTCTTCACCCCTGTTGTCATATGTCAGTATTAGTCAAGCCCATCTTTTTATATCTTTGTTTTACAATTGGCTGCTGGACTAATTAAAACTGAAGATGACTCTTGTCCATCATCGTGTGATTCATTGAAGTTGCCAATATATTCTTGATTTTTTCATCTCAGTGGTTTATGTGTGTACACAGACTTCATTAAATATCCAAATGTTGTTGACATTCAGTGCAGCTTCCAGCAGACGCAGGAGAGATGACTTATCTTGCACCACTCTGGCTTACCAATAAATTCCACAACTGTATTTTCCGACCCCAAAATATGACAACACTGTCTTCTTAAAAGAAAAAGTATACCATTAGTATACTTATTTTAAACAGAAAAATACATTCAGTTCAGTGTAATTTAGAGATATACTTGCATTGTAGTAAATGCAAGTTAAGCCAGCGACAAAATCTGCCCAGATTTTCCCCAAAATTGCAGTACATGTTTGATGTTTTTAGATGGTTGCATCTTATCCATTATTTATTTATTTAGAATAAACCTCACTATACTGACAGGCTGAACTTGTGTTTGCAAAGTTGTAACTTCCTAGAGGCACTCTGAAAAAGTCAGCAGCCTACTAAATGATAATTCGTGAACATTGTCAATCAGCTGCCAAAAGAAAACTATAAGATATGCCCTATCCAGTAAAAGGCGTGAATAAAGTGTAATAAACATTCTAATCTGCATTAATCGCCATGTAATAATACCTTGGAGCATTGTTTGCTGCTGTTAAAAAGATTCTGCGCCAAGTGTTCCAGAACTCTAAAGCTTAAGCCACTCAGGCAATTAGTCTTTTTCCACAAGATCACAGACGCGCTCCCCTTTCTGAAAGGGCAACCTAATTAGAGATTACTTAGTTCAGTCTTATTACATGTTAATGTGGCATTTCCTATGCAATTTGTCTTGCCCACTTACTGTACCTATGAATCTACTGAGATATAATTTGCACCCTAATTATAGCCAGCCAAAAGACCTGTGCATTGGTGATGTCCTGAGAAAGTAAAAAGGTTATAAACATTTTAGTCGACAAAAGAAACAGTAACAGCGTTGTTTTGTTACAGTCCTGACCTGTGAGAATGGTGTTTTATAAACATTAATATCACATGCAAAAAATGAACACTCTAGGAGGTCTTAATAATGTGGCAATGAACCAACCATATTTCAGATACATAATTGCTAATAGAATATTTTGCATATACATTCACAATACCAATACCATATTTTAAACATTTTCATATGGTGGTCTTTGGTCTTTGGTGGTGTTCATAATGAATTATAATCACTACAAACTGTGTAAGACCCAGGTCAACTGTCAACTACTATTAGTAAGCTTGTGACCCTGCAGCCATCTCCATGTCTTGTTGTCACCTCGCAGATTGACATTCTCTGAAGAAAGTCCCACAGCTCAGGGTCAACAATTGCCCTCCTGCCGTTTCTCTCGCCTCCCTGAACTCCCTGTGCTTTTTTCTGTTAACTTTTCTGTACCCTGTGCTGGCCCATCTACACAGCAAATCAATGGTATTATAATGTCAACTGTGTTGCTTCATTTACTACTTTTCTAAAGCTACTACCCACATCCTCAGAAGTCATTCTTATCACACTGGACCACTCTGCCCTACTGAGATTTTTCCTCATGCAGCTGAGGCACTTCAAGCTGCTTCAGCTGCCTTTCACTCCTCAACCATAACCCTCTTAGACTTTTGCCTGTGTCCTCCCCATTGAACTGCCAGGTACTTCTCTTGCTGACATGCCGATGTCTCGATCTACATTCACTAAGTGACAGGTCCTGTCAAGTATAATAGAACAGACCGCTGTCACCAATACGAACCATCACCACTGACATTTACTGTGCCGATCACTAGTTATCCCATTTCACAAAATTTCCTTGCCCATGCCTATGCCAACTATCCTCAATACAACCATGTCTTTTCTCCTTTCTATTTTTTCCCTCTGGGGTGAGCATCACAAATTACTATACTGATGTCCCATGTCAACCCATCACCCCAAACCCGTCTCTGTCACAACTGTGATGAGTCACAAACTGACACAAAATGACACAATATATTGTGTAATTTCACACAGCTGACCTTTATCCAGGATTTACAGTGCTCTATGCTGTATTACAGGATTGCCCTCTAGAAAGAACCAGAAAGGGGTTTGGGAACCTCTAGTTCAACTTTAGCAAAAAATTTGACAATGCGCAAGGATTACTATTCTAAAAATATACTATATTGTAACCTTTGCAATAAAGGAATCTTAAATATGTGTTTGTCTAAAGGGCTAGTGCGTGTGTTCTTTTTTAGTGTGATAAACTTTGACTTCGCTCCATTTCTCGCTGTGGAGAAGGCTCAGCTATTTGCTTTCTGGTCGAGGCCTCGAGTAATAAACACCCTGGTGCTTGTTTTATGGTAATGACCAT
>JAUMTR010000014.1:11190626-11202565 GCA_032270685.1 Microctenopoma stevenorrisi | reverse complement strand
ATCGTCATCCATCACTCACACTGCTTTTCATTCAACCATAGTACACTTACGCACTGAATTTGACAAAATGCTATTAAGCATTTGGTGTGATTTTGTTGCTGAATGAAATGTCAGGTGATAACCAAAGCAATTGCAATTTATGCTGAGGGAGACTTGTAGCAAATTTCATTGTGATCTATTTAGCATTTCTTGAAGTATTTCATTATAAGCATTACCACGCGGTGGTGAGCAGAGTCATTAGAGTCATTAGACTTTACTTTGCTTTACAGACGCTTTTATCCAAAGGGACTTACAGGGAGCTAGCGCTGGGTGTCTGGCTCATGGAAACACCTGGTAGAGGATGGATTAGGAGTCAGGCAAGGATTCGAACCTGCGACCTTCTACCACCAGGTCTGACACTTAACCCACAACCAGGAGTAGGCAAGCCCTGTCCTGTAGAGCCACAGGCCTGCTTTTGTCAATCATCCACTTACAGCTTCTGATTAGCTGAGTACACCTGATGCAGGTAACAAACATTTCCTGCTGTTGATCAACAGCTACAAGTGCAGGGATGGTGGAAAACTAGCAAGGCTGCGACTCTCGAGGACCCCTGTGCTAAACCATCAGAACAATTCATTAGCCTAAGAAAATGAATGTACATCCATGTGCAAACATCTCCTGTATTGCACCCACAAAGCACGGCACACCATAATTAAGTATTGTGGTGCTTTTCATTCATTTAAGATTCATTAATTTTAGACATATGTGTGTAAACTGGACAGCCAAATCCCTGTTGTAGTATTGCATGCTTGCTTATTCATCAGGGCCTTGCTTGTCATCAGGTGTGTGTGTGTGTGTGTGTCCATGTGATCTATGGTTTAAACTGTTCTGATGTAATTAAAGCAGGTTTGGATGTGGTATTGTTTTCTTTATTCTGCTGATACTGAGAAAAACAGATATAAAACGATTTTTTTTTTTATAAAGGTGTCTTTGACTTTAACTTTCTTCAGATCTAAACATTCTGCAGTCCAACATGGATCAGAGAATGTTGCAATGATGCAGCCCTAAAAACACAACTAATACTTCATTAAAGGAAACAAATCATGGCATTTTTAGCTTCTTGCAGTTGATCATTGGAAGTCCCTGTGGTGATGGCCTTATTGAGCTCCAACTAAAGATGGGGCTGCAGCTGTTAACAGACCCCCACACCCCCCTTTTCATTGAACAGAGGGAATCTTTTTTCTTCATCTCTGATGGTATTTTTGTTTTTAGGTCTGTCTTTTTCTGCATCCTAGGGGGTATTTGTAGTCTGGGGCGCGTAATTGTGATAATGATGGTTTGCTCGCTGGTTTCTTTGTTCTGCAGCACAGACCAGGCTTAGAGAGTTAGTATTAGATACAGTTTTAGAGGGGGAGAGTTTAAGTAAATCAAGTAAACACACAATGCTTTCACTTCATACTTGAATAAATGCCATTGTCAGTATGAATGTGTTAATATGCTACATTAACATGGTAAATATTTATGTGCCCAATACCTGCATACATACATATTAAAAGATCTGACTAAGCATATGTCAGTGTACACAACAACAAAGCATAGCAATGATATTGCAAACCCTTTTCCCATACATTTCACAAAATGTACTTTAAACATATCTGCAAAGAATACCCATCAAGTTGTATGAAGAATAAGGGACTATTGAAAGACAGACAATTACATTGACAGATTTCCAGATACAAAGGATATATCACATATCAACTTCACTGTAGATTTGACTAGTTGACTTTTAATATATTTTAAAATATAAATTACACAACAGAGATGAGCCATAGGGCAGATTGTACTGAGGCTTTTGTGTGATGGCAACTACTTGCCTGTGCTTGCTCTGTTGGTGAGGAGCAGAGGAGAGGAGAGGAGAGAGGCTGCCAGGCTCTGAGTTTATGATTGTTCTGCTTTCTTGGCCTGTTGATACAATCGGACTCTATGAAGAAGATTGTTATGATGACGGCTGACTCCATCTAAAATCAGACTTTTAGATGTAAACGGACAACTTAATATATTTGTAAAGTATCAGATTAGGTGGCAAGGATGAGATCCTGCTGGGGGTAAAATGTATTTTCATTGGTCAGTGGCTCAAGCTTTCAAACCGTACAAATTCATAATGGGACCAACTCAAGCCTTCAGTCCATTTCCTGTGACACGTCCTTGTGCTGATTTGTGTGCCAGAGTCTGGGGGACTCTTCAGAGGCTTGCTTGGCCTGATTTCAAAGCCCAGTTGTCCTGCTTTTGCAAAGATACAATCACCTACTCGCACAACATGGTGAAAGGAAGCATTTTCCACAAGGCCACAGAGATAGTTAATGGACTACAGAGAGATAGAATTACTTTCATTTGATGATAGATTTATCACTGATACTTTTAACCTGGCATTTACTTTAGTTTATACAACCGCTGATGTGGATAAATGTTAAACAAATGACTGAAGAGCCTGGCAACAGTGCACTAGTAGTCAGATCAAACACTTAACGCTGAGTGTTAAACAATGGTCTACCATCAAGAATTCACCATCTTTTCTGTTGTTGAGCTGATGATGAGTTTGTTGCATTGGAGGTTTCACTGGAAACTGATGTCTGTATTGGAATCTGACTTTTCTGTATTAAATGAATCAAACAGTAGTTGAAAAAAGATGAAGCTGAAAAACAAGGGGTATTTCACAGAGCAAACTGGCCTCTCTTTTGGTCCTATAAAAATATCTAAAGCAGGTGCATTGCTGTGAAATCCTGAATTTTATACAGACAGCAGACCAATAGTTTAGATTATTTTTTAAGTGGGTCTGGAAAAGGACTCGATGGCCTCAAACCTGTTGTCATTTCTCTAATTTTCCTTTTTGCTTTCTCACTGCTAAGTTGTGAAATGGTCGCACACTGTACCTGCAGTGTATCCGCTCCCCTGACTGGTCTTAGTATTTGTACATTTTAATTATAAGCCACTTCTGATACTGCCAAGAAACATTTTTAAATATATACAGATATATACATAGAACATTGACAAAAGAGCGGAAGAGATGTCGGACAGAACAGAAACCAAACCAACTTACAGGAGTGAATAGAACCTGAGGAGATGAATGACGGGTAGAAGGTGCACAGACCAGGATGATGACAGGTGGGACAACAGGAAGGTGCAGGGGCTTAAATAATGATAATAAGTGCAGCTGAGAACTATCAGGGAGCGAGAGTGGAGAGAGGGGCGTTACTGTGAGGAATTACAAAGAGAGGACATGACGCTGACAGAACTGCAGTAAAGCCGAAGCTTGTTGACAGCTTTCCTTCAGCAAAGCAAGGTAAAAGTAAAAACTGCCAAAAGGTACCAATAATAAAATAAGCTGTGTGTGTGTAATTACCACTGTTCAGGCAGCATTGTACATATTTGTGTTTATTTTAGTTTTTTAGTTTCTAAGACTTGTAGACAGAGCTAGCCAAAAAAGAGAGAGATCTTCAGAATAAACAATTCCAGCAGGAGGAAACACACACACACACACACACACACAAAGACAAACGCACATACTTTCAGTTTGATATCATCACTCTTGGGGAAAGCACATGTTTAAGCTTTGTTTCTAACCCAAAGCTTCTGTGGCCAACATAGTGCCTGTGACGAGACTACGTTGCCATGAAAATGTACACGTGCTGTGTTCAGATGTAAACATTTGAAATCAGCATTTTTGTCAGGCAACTCAGTTTAATTCGACTGCTCTACACTATCTGCCTGCATGTTTACACCTTGGAGAAAATAAGCAGCCACCTGTCACTCTGAATATAGAGGAATTTCACCACAGACTCTAACCGCTGACGTGGCTGAGACTATTTAATACAGTTAAAAACCTCAGGTATTAATGTTGTCTGCACAAAGGATGGTCCCTATTATATAGTGTGCTGACACTGACGAACATACTACAGGTAGGCACAATTGCTACTGGAAATCTTGTACAATAATATGAAATCTGATGTAACACAATTGCAACAATGGACATTTTTAAAAGCTTTTGAAGTTTCTGGTTTGACTTGGGGCTATAGTCACTTTTGTGTTGTTGCAGCGCTATACAGTCTTCTCCAGTATTTTCATTTCCACTTTGTGCAAGACAAGAGAAAAAGGTCATGAGCAGATCAAAGATTTCACTTATCCAATGTCATCTCTAAACTTGTTTGATTTTAAAAACGATACCCACGCCCGGATGGGAGAAAGATACAGACAAAGACAGTCACGCTGGATTAACAAGGTTTGTACCAGATGTTGGGGGACCAGGGAAATCTGATGACAATTGAGGACTTTCTGACTGAGAGACATCTGTTAGTCTGGATTAGAAACAGCATCCCTGAAGCTGTGAAGCTAACAACCTGTCTTTGGTCAGAAGAACACTGAGCAGCCACAGTTGGTCGAGAATACCAAATTCCTCAGCGTCAATCTAACAGAGAACCTCACTTGGTCCTTTACAAAGTCCAACAGTGATTCTGGTTCCTCATCTTGCAGCATTCAAAAATTGAAAAGCATTGTGGAAGACCACAAATACACACTCTTCGCCCATCTACAGTCTGGAAAAACGTATCAGCCGTTAAGCTATTAAAAAAACAGACGTGTAGATAAAACCACTACACACAAATAGATCCTACTGTACACCCACACACGTACACAGAAATACAAACATATGCAGAATTACACATATTGCTTCCTCCTGCTTTTTACAAGGCACCAGTCAGCACTATAATGTTGCTTGTTCTGTCTTTTGTCCTGTTTTTTCTGCACAGTCTTGCACTCTTGCACCTTTTGGGTTGCCCTACTGTGTAGTTCACTGTCTTTTGAGTGAGGCAGGTGCAGTTTCACTTCTAATAAGAACAGTCATGTGTGATCTTTTGTTGTTATGGGTAGCGCTGAAGCTGTGTATGAATCAAATAACAATAAAAACCATCTGAACGCGAAGAAACCTTCCCATGAAATTTACGGAGAATCACTCAGGTGCAAGCTGTAATAGCTGCAATAAAGGTTGAACTGTGATGATGTGCGAAACAATCAAAAGCAAATTACTCAGCCTAAGATGGCAGATCACTGTTCAGAACTGTTTTCAAAACAATTTAACCTGTGTCAAAAAGCCTGTACTTTTCCCATCAGTCTGTTGTGACAACTGCAGTGTCTTGCTAGTCATTTCCTGGCAACATGAATTGTTAGCATGTTTCTTAACACAAAGCCACAGAAGAAAGCAGCTCTATACTTAATATACTATAATAAGTGATCAGAAGATCGGTGTCAGAGGAGTTGAGGCCCCCGCACCGTCAAGCCTATTTTCACTTTCCAGCCCAGTGACTTATCAAATTACAGCCTGTTTCTAAGAGCTGACATTTTACCAGTACACAGTGAAGGAGAGGGAGTTTCCAGCGGTACCATATGCCTTAACCTCTAATCAATGAATCCTCTTCTTTCACCGACTCAGACCTACTCACGCTTTCTCTCCTAGCTCCTGTCTTACTGCCAAGCAACCATTACTCAACTCAATCCGGTACTCTGTAGAAATCTTGAACATATTTGACACGCCAACATGTATATCTCTGAAAGCGTATGCATGTGCACCGCGACTGTGTTTTCTTGTGATTTGGTTTTGGTGAGGTGAGATGTGATGCGGGAGCGGTTCTGGCAGCTCCATTATCTGCGCGGTGTCAGCCTGTCTGCCTGCACGCTTCCTTTCTTCAGGCCCACTGTCCCAAATCAAACATTTATTTGCTGACAAACACTGTCAAGGAACTTCTGCCTTGGTGACAGTGCTGGGCTTACTGTACTGCCAAGGGCTGTCTGCACTTCTGTAATAGTAGTAACAATATTTTCTGATAGAAGTTTGCAACCTTTGCAACCAAAATTTAGGTTAATACACTGTATTTTCAAATATGTTACACTAACACAATGTGACTAACAAATTCCTGTGAGCGTGGGTAAGATTGCATCAAGCTAATTTTTAGGGTATTAATGAGTGAGTCAGTGCAGTTTAAAGACAATAAGCTCTGGGTTTCTGCGTGCTAGTTCACATCCACAGTGACTCAGCATTTGGATTAAGTCATTAATTGAGGGCAAAGTGTAAATAGATTACTGGTTCAACTGAACAATTGGCAGTTCAGACCACAGCCAGACGTTTGGCCTCTCCAGTGAAAGCTTCGCGAACCTATAGCCCTGGTATACAAATGGATGACCAGAGTGAAGCCTCTGCAGCGGACGGGGGAAACACTTTCTGGAGCAGCTTGGCAGCTCAATTAAAAGTGTTAAATGTGGAAATAATTCTGGGTGCCTTTTCACCTGCCGCCTGGGACGAAGCAGCCGCAAGAAATGTCATTTTACTTATACAGCAAAGGAGACTATGATTAAGTGACTCTGGAGGCTGAAACAACATTCTACGAAGCTTCATAGTAAAATGAACCAGGAGCCTGATAGTGGCCAGTGGTGGCTTTAAAGTAAAGCTCCTTTCAACGTGGCAGCGGTTAGCAGCTTTACCTTGATATTACTAGCATTGATGGTCCACAAAGAGTCCAAGTTTTTACCTAAACATTTATATGCAGGTTAAATGAATGTGTTTTATTATTACACTATTCTGTGCTGTATATTGCAGCTAGATAATGAATAACCAATGGTGCAACTATAAAGCCAAACCAGTGTCTTAGCATATTCCTATTTGGAAACAAATTAGCCCATTATATCTACTCTCTTCTTTACTATATGCATCAAGGCTGCTATATTAAGATCTATCGTAATAGCTGGATGCTTTAAAGGTCTATAAGGAGGCACTAGATGGAGAATAATCTCTTCACGTCTATTTCTCTCCCACTGTCCTTCCACTTTTTTCAATCATTTCCTGCTACCTCCCTCTATCTTTCACCTAGCTCCAGAAGAAATCTGCTTCAAACCATCTGTCCGCCAGCACAACACATGTCTCTTTTAGTCACTAGAGATATGGAAAAGAGCATGTGGGGACACAACAGACCCATTACAGGAACACATTCGCTTCTTTCTTCCTCTCCCTTCATCCACCCAGATGCTGGAGTTCCTTAGGTCAGGTACAGGGTTGCGTTGTTGGATAAAGAAAACCTGCCGTTGTAACTTTGAATTAAACAATACAGCAGTAATATTAAACACGTGCACTAGCTGCTTCGGCTGGAACGCCTATCTTTCTCACTTCTTGTTGCACTAATATATAAATGTGTGGTGTCCCTTATTTCTTTTTTTAACACTGCTCTATAGAGCATGGTCCCTTTGCTTGGCTAGTGTAACTCTGAAGAAGATCTCAGTGCAGCACAAGTCTGTGATGGACAAACCTGAAGCCTGTGTGATTCAGATGACTCAGCTGATGAAAAAATTATATTATTATTATTATTATATTATGAATATTAGTATAATAAACATATATCAAACATATTTCATGAAGTGTATGGACAGTTTTTTTGTTGTGTCCAAGAATTATGACTCAGAAATGATATGCTTGGTACACAATGCCTAAAAATACTGAACGTATAAACGGTGGGAAGTCACTGCTTAGTCACTGTCACTCTAGCTTTAAGAAACATTGAGCGAGCAATGAATATATTAGCGCTTCTTGATTTAAGGCTAAGTCTAAAAAGTTAAAAAGTCAGAGTCAAAACATGGAGTCTTTGTTAACAACTAAATAATGCATAGAGAAAAAATTATAAATACATTCATAACGGTGGCATCTCAATGACGTAGCATTGATTGGAGTTGATAAATGGATACATAAGGCCATAATGAAACATTTCTCATGCAAGTTGAATTCATCATAACTAGGGCTGCCATTAGCTATAGTTTTCTATTGATGAATCAATCATTTTACCAATTAGTTGATTAATCTAAATGATTTATTTTCCACAAACCAACCAACTGTAAAGAAGAAAATCCAGACACAGTACTCACACACACACACACACAAATACTGACACCATCTGTCGATTTAGAAAAAGCCCAGCCTAAACATTTTCTCAAACAGCTGACACCTTTATATGATCAACTAAAAGAATTAAACACATTTAAATGCTCTCCAGGATAATCATAATTTAATCATCATGAACAAACTGTCCAGAATACCCCCAGTTTAAAACAGACTTTGCTTTGTGATAATTCGTAATAAGTACTTCCATATTTTCAAAGCCTTGGGTATTTGGGAAGTTTTACACTGGATCTCATTTGCAACTGAGTCGAATTACACTCACTGCAGCTGCTTTGACCTTCTGAAACTGCAGCTTTGAGTGGAGTCATTCGGTTAATGCAGCCAAATATGACTGATGGAAGCATACAGCAAATAATGTAGGTAGTGATACTGAAGAAAAACGTTTGTTTTAAATATTAATGTTGACATGTTTTCAATGCAGGCATCACTGATTACACTGATCATGGCAGCCCTGATCACAATAACAATGGCTGCGCTCTACGTACATTACACAGTCATTATGTAAGGGTATTATGTATTTTATGGGTTGTCAGGATACGCTAGTCACAAAGGCTCTGATTGGCTGCTTTTAGCAGAAAGGAAATTTTGCAAGGTACCAACTTCAATCTGCAACACAACTGGCTAACAAATGAGTCAAATCTTCTACTTACATCAACATGTTCACCAGAAGAATGTACAGCTTGGTGTTAATTAGAGAACACTGCACATGGAAGCTAAAGCATGTACAGGACACCCAACATTACACATGACAGAGAGACTTAATACGGGTGTAGTTTGCCTACAGTACCATGCATTTCATCATGCTGCACTTTCATAATGTCAGTAAGATTCATTTGAAGGTAAGGTTCAGGGTTATGTGTTATTTTGCCCGTTATTTTTTTTAGATTAAAAGTTTTCTGAAATACAAAATCGTTTCCATCCACACTTCTCACACTTACTGTTTAACTGAATGACTTGTGCAAAACTAACTGCTGGTATCACTTCCAGCTAAAAACACAGTGTGAATTAAAGACCGCTGGTGCTGTGACATGAAGCTTACCTCGCCTTGTGAAATCTGCATCTGATGCACATTCGCTCAATTATCACAAAGAAAGATGCTGCGAGATCATTGCCACAGAGAAATGTTGCTAAGACTATGAAGACGAGCGGCAATTAAAATCTTTCATTTTCCGTTTGATCTCAATATGTGAACAACATATTTTCAGCAAGAGAAAAAGTTAGCGTGGTTTTTGACACCTATCACGAAGACAAGCTGTTCCTACTTGTCATGTTTCATTATGAATCCCCGGGGATTAAAGACCATACTGACACATCATGTAAGCCTGTCACCTTCCACACTGTTCCAGACGATTTCGTTCTGAATACAATTTCGTTGTCTAATTGTGCACCAAACAAGGTCTACAGTGACAGACGTGCTTGTTATATCACAAAGGTTAAAGTTAGAAGATACTATCATGAACACTTCATGAAGCAGTTTCTCTGCCTCCTCTTTAATGGTTCTACAGTACAGTGCTAATTGCCCTTTCTACATTTTTCCAAGCAGTAATGAAGACAGGTTTCATGGTAAATGTATTTAAATATTATCAGAATGTTATTTAAGTTAAGAAATTTCAAGGCATTTCTATCTTTGAATCACAATGGTTTTACCTATTTTATCCATTAAAAGCTGAATTTGCGTTAAAATATTTGAACGCCAGGCTTGTCAAGCAATTGTAGGTAAAAAAGTAATATTCAAAACAGAGCACTAATATTTTGCTGTCACTCCTTTATTGGCTTAAAAGGTACTTTGTAGTGGTAGATGTGATGAAAGTCGTGTTGAATCTTAGTTAAAGATTCAACACAACTAACTATCTTTGTTAAAATTAACATATGGTGTAATTTTGAAGTTATTCTTGAATGAGTATCCAAATTTAGCCAAATCCAACTGTTGTTTTCTTCTTTCTTTCTACATGATGGGAAGTTTTTAGAGACACAAATATGTTGTGCACGTGTCCTGTCAATGATGACAGGAAAACATTTGTTTTCTTTTTCAAAAGAGAAGAGCACTTGTAGAGTAGCAGAAAACATGGTTATATTTATGTTGTCTTAATAAATAAAACAACAAAATTTGAGTTCAATCATTTGGTGAGTGTGTGTGATAAAAGAATCAGCGGTCAGCCTTTGGTGGAGGACTAACAAGAGACACTAGATGAGACCCGAAAAGAACAAATGATTGTGACAACTTTTTGCTCGGCAGTCAAATAAACCTAAAACAATGGAAGATAAAAGAAATTATTCAGCAGCAATTTAACCATGATACAAGCCTGAGGCACGCAATACAAACAACTTAGCCAGCCAGTAAGCATTAGAGATGTGGGAACATGAATAAATGATCCTCAGATCTCCAATTTAACATCAAAAGATACACACTGGGCCCACTATCAAAGGCCCTCCGTCTATGCCAGCGAGCTGTCACAGCCAAGGTAATAACTTTATGTTTCTTTCTCCACCATCTTCTCTTTCTTATTTCATTTTTCATGCAACACAGAGTAATTACATCTCTGTGCTGCTGAATCCATAGCAGAAATGTTTGATACGGAGTCGGCCGGCCCACAGATGTCCTACGGGTGACATCAGATGAAGTCTGTGGACGTCAACCACCTGCAGCGTGCACCCCCCCGCATGTCGCTGCTGGATCAGCAAAACCAATTTTAGACACATAGTAATAGTGACAATCAAAGTTCCATGTCTTGAAATGATCCTGTCTTTCTTGTGATCTAAAAGTTGTCATGGACAGCACACCCTTCAGTGACAAGTGCAGTGATGCAGATACTGCCGGATGGAACCCAGAGGTGAATACGTGGGCTTTGAAAAAATAAAAAACTCATATTGGTGCCTGCTTTGTGAAACAAAGGAGATGCCCTTGTTCTTCTCTTTTTAACCTGTATCTACATTATTGCGGCTCGAACGGAAGGGTCCACAGACACATATGATACATCCAATCAAGCGGCTAGGGCCAGGGATGTGTGCTATTATTTTTAGTTAAAAAATATTCAGTACTTTTTAAGTAATTTACATTTATCCAGTTATGGCTCCAAAAATGGCTTTTTGGAACTGTACTCTCTCCATTCATCATCGTCCTGCGTTGTCATACTTTGTCCTAGAATTGAAATTTTAAACGAGACTAGACACTTTCAACCTTGTTGATATCTAGTGTAGTTTTTGAGTTACTCTAATTTAGGTTTTAAAAAGCTGTGAAAATATTCGCATTTTCTCAATAGGTCAATATTGCATGGCTCAGAGCGTGTGACGCCACGCCTGCTCTGGCGTACAGGAAAAAAATCTTTATATTAGATTATACCTAAAACAGGAGGAAAATGTGTCCTGTGTTGACACATATGCTTCTCGTAGCGATAGGACGTACGGTTTAGGAGCACTGAGTCCAAACCAGAGCGAAGTACATTTTCTCCTTCATTGACTGCGATGTTAGTTTTTCTCCGTGAGCCCTGCTCAAGATGAGAGACGTCGCCTGTAACTCTTTAGACACAGCGGTAAACATTCTCGTCCGGTTCTCAACTTTGACTCGGTTAGTGGTTTAACTTGTGTAATTGCAGCCAGAAAGCAGTCCTACGTGTTACAGTTAGGTAAAGACAATAAACTGATTAATTTGTGTTTACATTTACATTCAGGTCTTATCAATGTGCATTAAGTTTTCCTCTGTGTTTTGATAGCGGAACGAAAGTTAAGGGTTTCATTCCATCAGTGCCTCATTATCAGTGACACGTATACGGTGTTTGTATGGTGTTGACAAAAAGTATTGTTGTGAGTTTCACCTGAGCAACACTGTACAACTAACAGAAATAGTTCCTGTGTTCTGGTAGTAACTGTGTATTGCTGTGATTTTGCTTCGAATCGCATTGTAAATGCAGTATTAGTGTATTATATTGCTGTGATTAAATTTATGTGGACATCAGCCTGTGTGTTTAGTGTT
>JAUMTR010000014.1:11160930-11188737 GCA_032270685.1 Microctenopoma stevenorrisi | reverse complement strand
ATGGAGAGCGGCTGTATTCATGGCAAAACAATTTCCCTCTGGGATTAATAAAGTGTTTTGAATCTTGAATCTTGAATGAATCTTTGAATGAAACTTTCACAATGGCAATGAGTGACACCGTATTTTAAGTTACAGTAGATGACACAGATGTGAAGTCATTTTGCTTCCGTCATCTTTACAAGACAGAAACTTTGTAGCGTTGTTGTCTTAGAAGCTAATATCCATCCGTTATCTTCCACTTATCCGCAGTCGGGTCAGGGTAGAAGCTAATATGTTTCTTTAATTTCTAATTTATTTTATTTCCCTTATTCCCTATTTTCAAAAATGTATACATCAACAGCAAGCCAACAACACATTACATAAAGGATTTAAATATTTCTGTTGTTTTGTTGTCCTTTCTGGATATTTTTGTTGTCTAACCCATTAAAGTGAAACTACCATAAAAACCATGGACTGTTCATCTGTATGAAAGTGAGCAAACTTACAAATTCAGCATGGGATCACAGAATTATTTCCCCACACTATGTTCACAGTGCTTTTACTCATTTTTATTATGGATAAATTAGTGAACGGGGGCCAAAGAGGCCAGAAGACCTCTGTGCTGATGCCTCTGCTGGAAGCAAGTACAAAGAAATGCATAATAACCACAAAGAAAAACAAGCGAAATGACGTTCAGACAATGCAAAAGAGCCACACACAAAAACTACAATGACCAACAAGAAAGAAAAAAGTGCGTTTCTGTGTCCATGCATCTGTTATCTCATACTCTAGGCACAACAACCTACAGACATGGAAATGTATATAAAAAATATACTGTACATCTACAGTAACTATCACAAAATAAAGCACTGCAGGTGTTTTTTTTTTGTGCAGACGTGTGAAAATGATCGGATAACACATGCTGTGTCTTTCACAGTCGCCAGACATGCCAGCAAACAGCTGTGGAGACCTCATCAAAACTCAGAGGATCTGTGCCAAGTAGCACTGGAGCTGTCCTAACACCTTACTAATACATTTTATGCTGTGTTTTCTTTCAATCTGTAACTCTCCACACATACTATAGTGTCTAGTACCCTATGTAGAATATAAAGATTCACATAACAAACAATTCTGAATGAATCCTAAATCTTGTAGCTTGTGTAGTTTCACCTTTCACCGTCTACCCAGAGATATTCCTGAGACAGGAGGAAGCACAGTGTCAGCGAAACACTTGAGGGAAAATACATATCTGGAGAAGGCAGTGAGAGTGGCAGGTGTGAGGGAGCGAAAGAGACTGAGGAAAAATAGCAAGATAGGCAGTCTTTGTTTAAGGCTTGTAGGCAGGATGAATGCAGCATGTGAAGCTAGTGAGGAGAAGGCAGGAAAATGAATTAGGGAAAATAATGGTTGTCAAGGATTACATTTAGAGAGGAGTGTTTACTTAGCTCCACATTCCTAAAACAAATAGGAACGGTGAAGACAAAGCATTATTGCCTACTGAGAATGTTCATCAGCTAGACAAGAAGATGTATTTCAAACATCTGCATGAGCTTCAAGAAACTCTTCCATAGCAACCTCGCAACCTGCCATTCGTTTTCCTCCCTTACCGTCTTCCTGAACCTGCACTCAAGTACGTACAGACACAAGCCCCCTTTCTGTGTGCAAGCATGTGTATATTTTTCACAAACACACACAGACACACACACACACAGCTCTTCAGATCTGAAATGAGGTGGAACAGTAACTGCGAAGCCAGACAGGCGCCTGCAGCTATCTCAGGGATGAATACAACTATTTCATTACAAACACCTTTAATGTTGCCATGGTGCGTCTGACTTGCTATGCGGTTCCATCATTTCATTTTTCTTGAAGGTAGCAACACTATTATTTCTGGCTGCAACTTTGCAGCATACAAGTCGTAAAAAGGTCCAAACAGCAATCAGCCAATATGTTTTCTTAATGAAGCAGCATAAAGAGTCTTTCATGGTTTTTCCAAACTGGGTATAGTTGTGTGCAACACATTAGCAACCATAGGAAACAAATTTAGATTACAGCGGCATGGTGCTGGGGGTGAAAGCAACAACTCCACTGATACCTGCGGTGGCAGGATTACTAAACTATTTTAATGCATCAGTCACAGCTGTGTAAGGTAACGAGAAGTTTGTTGTAGATGTTTTAAATGTTTTGCAAATCGTGTCTTTTAACTGTGCTATTTCAATAATTGAGCATGGAAATCAGCATAATAAACTGTACAAAGTATTGGGAATGATAAATTGTAGTTTTAGCCATGATCAGTTTAATTAGCTATAGGTGTGTTATGGTCAAAAGTAACTGGCTCTGATCTCATGAAAAAAAAATACAGATTTCAGTCAAAACAGCAGTGAATTCTTGTTTTTTTGGTGCTTTGGTGCTGTTTTGTTGTTATTTTTAAACATTAAAAAAACAGTTCTGTATGTTTCAACCTTCCCCATAGCACAGTATGCATAAAAACAAAATTATGCTCAAGTACGGAGATAGAGCCGTGAGCAAAACTGTGACATAAGCAGAAGGTTACTCTTGTAACTGTTGGCACTTGTGTTTCAGGTTATTAAATATAGTATCTGTGCAACTGTAGCACATCTGGTCCCAGCTAATCCATCTCATTCTCTCGCTGTGCACAATCCCCATCCTTTTTTAAAATAGAGCCCTGGGAACAGAGTCCATGGGCTTGACTTTGAAACAAAAAAACATCCATAAGCTGTTCTTTTAAACACAAAATGCATTACCCTTTGCTTGCCTCTGTCACAATTCTTGATGCTGAATAGGACTGCATGAATATCATATCATTCCACTGCATTTGTATGATATGTGTTTTAATACAGTCACAATGAAAACTGATCAGCCACTACAGGGGGCAGCATGGGCACTCGGGTTTGTAGCCCCATGTGCAGACAGCTATGTGCAGCGAGCTACGGTGCTCTGACACCTATTGGTCACGGGCAGCATTACATCCATGCGTCGGTCCACCCTGTTCTCGTTGATGCAATGTCTAAGGAACACTTGTAGTGACATTCTTCAGATTTGGCTGTCGACTTTGACACAGTGTTTTTGACACAACATCTATTTTTTGGTAGTCAAAGGTCAAAGGTCAAGGTCAAGGTCACACTGACTTTACATTTTTCCACTGATGGATTTTACTTGTGAGTGTGATATGTAAAGAGCACTTTAAGGGAATTTCTTTAAATGTGGTACACCTGTTCAATTGGAATTTGGTGACCAAAGGTCAAAGTTTTGGTCACCTTACTTTCATCCAATCATTGTGAGCTGATGTGTCAGGAATTTCTTCAAATTTGTCACACCTGTCAACTTGGACATCACTCCAGTGTCTTAGAAATGACTGGAGAAAATTATTGTCCAATTTTCCACTTGAACTCATGGATAAACTCATTAGAATATATATCTGGACAAACATGCACGTGATATTATTTGACTGGTTGGCAAAGACATATCATTCTGTACGTTTCATGTTAGCACTGACCTAAAAGCACTGCTTTGTCTAAACAAATTAAATTGGTCTCACAATTATAGGTAATAAAATCAAATAAATACATTTTCAACAACCAAGTTTCTCTTCCTCTGAGTGACTTGTAAAAACCTCACTTGTTCAGTGTCTTTGTAGAATTGCAAAGTGCTTTAAACTTTTTTTTTTTTATTTTCTTTACCAGTACACCAAGTAACAAACATGATTTAGACTGGGATCACTTCAAGTTTCAGCATCATAGCGATGAGTCATCCTGTCTCTAGCTCTCTTTTCTTACCTTCTCTCTTCCTCCTATATGTGGTATAGGATCACCCTAATCAAATCAACACACATTTAACCACTACTTGTGACTATAGTCGTTTACCTGTTGTCTAAACAGTCACAGTGACATCTATTTTTTGTAATTTCTATCTTCTGCTCAGAGAAGGCTGTTTTCTTCAACCTGTCTCATTACCACAAAGAGCCTCTCCTCTGCCTTTAGTCGCCTCCTTTGTAAAATTGGTGACATTATCTTATGATGCACACCGAGCACTGACACAGTGCTGACAAGCAATGACAGCAACGAGTGTAACAGGGAAGCATGAGGTACTTTGTCTTAATGAGCTGCCATACAGTTTGAGTTCCTCTCCACCTGTGATGATGAGTTCACTCTCTCATCTTCTTATTCATCTTAGGAATTACATCTGGGTGTGTCTGTCTCCTTTTGATTATCCTTGTCTGCCTACCTATTTTTTAAGTTTTCTTTTAAACTGACATTGCAATGCTCCATTTGCATTCACACCTTCCTACAAACACCTGTTTACCCTGTGCGGCCATGTGTCCGACCTCTGGGAGAGCAGCTTTGAGAGATAAGTGACCTTGTCGGTTTCTTCCTACATTATCAGGAGTGTATCACAGAGAGGGTCCACTAATGCACGCTAATCCTCCAACACAATGACCCCAATCCCTTGAATCTGCCAATAGAGAAGCTGATGCTCCAGATTAAAGATGCTGGTGTAATGATACTGAGCGACTTCATTTCTGTCTTGTTTTTGCAAGATTTAGCATCTAGCATTTTCCCAACCACATGGGATCAACTCCTGCAGCCAAAGCATTTGTGATGATTAACTCAAGATCTGTGACAGAGCCAGACAACTTCATAATGACAGCATATGCCATGTGAATAGCATTCAGTTTACCTATGAAAGGCAAAATGAAAGAAACAACTGCAGTAATAAAGAACTTCAGCCTTTCAGGCACATTGTGGTTTTTGTTACTTAATTGTTGTCATATAAACTATGCAGCTTTTGTATCTTAATCATTATTGTGTCTCTTGAATTTTGAATTCTGCTTCCTGTATGATACAGCAGGTCTGCAATCAAAAGATGCTGGGCCACGATGCACCTCAGAGACAGCTTTGAATCACTGCTTATCTCCGAGGTGAGTTTGTTTACTTTTCCAACCACTGCTGGACAGATAAATTGACTGGAAAGGGGAGAGTGTTTATACACATACAAAAACTCTGGGCCTGTAGGTAAGAATTTGGGAGAAAGTTATTAAAATTGCTTTTATCAACACTCTAAATCCATCCGATGCTGCTGTGCAGCAGGGAGAGATGGTGCGTGCTGTCATATCCACAGCTGCCAATTCCTGAGGTGCAGGGCATCAGATTATCTGGGTTTCTTTAAGCTGGAGACGCTGTTTATGCATCACAGCTCCTAGAATGTAATTTTGAGAAGTGTAGCTGCGGTCACCTCAGAGACACCGGAAGCAGGACGGAGAAAAGGAGACAAATGAGCCATGAGTTTTCATATGCAAGCTTTTGCAATTGATAAAATACCTGTGATTCTCTGGGTGTATTGTTGAAATACACAAAAGCGTGGATCAGTTTCTCTTCTCCCCTCTTTCTCTGATTCTCTGTTGTGTGTCCGTGTGTGTGCGCGCAGGAGCACAGAATCACAATATTGGCAGGCACATCAAACACACTGCTGTCAGTATGACATTTTGCTGAGTGATGACATGAGCCTTAAATCACATTCTGCAGTAATTAAACATAATTAAATCCCTCTGATTCATAGCAGAGCTTTAGCCTATAATCCAAACCATTCAGTGCTTTTCTGTGAATTGAAGTGTACCATTTAAAAGGCTTTCAATCCAATTATTGAATTAAATTAAATTAAAACTATAACAAATGTATCCAGTTTGTCTTTATTGATGGGCTCTTATGGGAAACACACATAACATAAGAGGCTGTTACAGAATTTATAATATTAACATGTGAAAACGGCTGAATACAGATTGCTTTGAGTCAAGAAACAGTTTTTACAAACTGTAGAACCAACCCCCAGGTAAAGCCTTAAGTTCAAAGTTCAAAAAACTCATAATGTCCACATACTAATGCACATACCAATATTTGCATATAGCACATTTGATTTGAATAATCACCCGGTAAAGACTGCTGTGACAGATTGCCCAAAATAACTTGATAAATGTTGCATATTCTCTGACAAATTGCACAGACTCTTCAGGTATTCTCTGGAGGAGGCCTAGAAACAAAGTACAAAAGGCTGGAAAAGAATTATTTACAAGAAATATTCCCTCCTCTACTGCATTTACCCTGACAACTAGCAATATCTAGAGTTGTGTCTTGAGGGGAAACAATTGTACAAAAGTAAAAGCAGGTAAGAAAATGTTTTAAGTTAGAAATAGAATAGCTAAATGTATATTTACAGGTTCAGGTCTGTATTGCTCATCTTCTCACAGACAATGATTTTGCAACTTGAGAATAAAACAGTTTCATTTGCTATTAATCTTAATCAAAAAAACATCTCTTAACATTGGTCTTCATTAATACATTAATACAAACTGTATTTACAAAACACACATGCATGTCTTATAAAATGTTATTTAACTGATCAATAAATATTAAAATGAAAGCCAGCTTTTCTTATTTTCTCAGCTATTTCTTTCAGGACATGCTTTTTATCTTTGTTTTGTTCTCTCTCTCTCTCTCTCCCTCTCTCTCTCCCTCGCTTCACATTCATGCTCATTCACGCATACTGCACACACATCCAGACAAACTCACTGAGGCCCTCCTAGTGGTTTGACCACAGGCCATGGCATGTCAGGTAAAGGTGTCTGGGGCTCAGGAGGGATCTGGTGCTGCTGCATGTGCTGTTTGGGCCAGGTTAAGTCCACACCGTTTTTCTTCAGAGCAGCCAAGTGCTTGATATCCAGTGTGGTGAACGTGGTGAACTGGACCTGATTCCTCTTACTGGTTGGAGAATGAAGTGGCTCACTGCAGCGGGGCCTCGCCAGTAACGTAGCTGAATGGTTTGCCATGGGGTCAATCGCCTTTGTCTGAAACTTCTGCTGTTGGGAGCTGGTCCTGCTGCGCCCCAGTGTGGCAGTTCTTTCAGGTACCGAGGAGGCACTCACAGTGGGGAGGGTGCTCTCTACGCTGCATTGACCTATGGAGTCTACAGAATGATGGGAATCCACGGGCTGACTAGGATCACGTTTCAGCGTGGACACTTGAGCTGGGGCACCTGGGGCAGGAGTGTTATGAGTATTGCTCCCGAGCCACACCCAGTCATGCTTATGATCTTTTTGGTCAGCACTGGGTGCCGGGCCTGTCTGTATGGGAGTCTTATGTTTCCTGAAACAGATGTTATACGAAGCACAGTTGAGCAAAAAAGCCAATATAGCCACACAGGAGACCCCCACCAGGGCATACATGCCAATTTCTAAGTCTGACATGGCTCTAAAAGTCCTGATGAGATCACTCTCAATTATTTTCGGAGTTTTAGATCTAGGAGGGTCCTTCTTGGGTGTAACTTCTACTTTAGGAATGTCTTTGTTGGAGGGTGAACTGAGATTGTTGAGTATGTTGCCATGGTTTGTTTTCTGCTCTTCTCCTTTGCTGACAATCCCTGCCGATGTTGACATAGGTTTGGCGATGCTCAGTGGTGTATTTAAGCTAGGTGTGCTCAAAGTTGTAGTGGCAGTTGTGGGAATAGCAGTATACATGGTATCTCTTGTAGCTCTGGTAGTACTTCCAATCCACACAACATGTGGCTGCACATATTTTGTAGAAGGTTTCGTTAAGCTGGTTGTTGCTGCCAAGGTGGAGTCTTGCTGGTCAGATGCCGCGCTACTCAACAACAATTTATCCATAACTGTGATAGGATTCCATGACGTTACTTCTGATGCACCACTAATATAACCCTTTTTTCCATCAGTGACAACTCCACCACCTCCTAAAACAGCTCTGCTACTACTCTGGAAGTTGATCCGGAGGGCCCCTGTGCCTACTGCCAACTTGCTTTTCCTCTTAGATTTCTGGCATTCCTCACAGATCCTTAGCTCTGCCCTCACTAGCACCGCCTTCCCTTTACTTTCACCTTGTGCTACCACAAATGTGGACAGCGGGGTACGCCGTACTGTGGCAACCCTATCATCTTGGGTAGAGACTGTTAGAGAGTAGATGCTACGGTCAAATAGCTCCAGTGGAGCAACTGCGCCATCGCTGAACTGAACCCAGCAGCTGACAACCGCTTCCTGTGAGAAAGGAACAAACAAAGAAAAACAGAAAACACTGATCAGAATTTTAAGTGGATGCTATTCAGTCAATTTAGAGCTTGGAGGCCAACGTTAGTTTCAATCTGGCTTTCATCACACTCTCCTGCAGAGAGAGTACAATGACATTTTGATGCAAACAGACTCTGGAGACTTCTCAGCATTAGTGTTGTTGCTTTTGACCAACTCAGCATTTGATAAAGTATGACATCCCCATTGAAAGGCTACAGAAGTAGGCTGGCCTTTCTGGCTCCAGCTCTAAGCTGTTTTTATCATATTTATCAAGCAAACAGTTGTCTGTGATGGTTGCTGATAATATGCAGCTGCTTGAATTATGAGTGCCTCAACAGTCTCTATTCTTTGCATTTTTTGAATTTGCCATTTTAATAGGTCTTTTATTTTTTCTTAGTCAATTCCTGCTGTGTCTGGGACCTATATAAGAATTTAGGTATCATAAATGACTCCTAGTGGACTCTTGACTTAGGATTTTATTGTTGCATATTTATACAATCATATGGTTTTGACGTTTTTAATTGGAAAGACTTTGTAAATTTACAAATGATTTCTGCACGTAATAAATCAATGAGCAACACAGAAGTCATATAATATGTGAAAAGTCAAAACTCTCCATCTTCTATTGTATTTATTGTCAACATGTCTTTACTTTACTTTGTTTTACTTTACTTACAGATGCTTTTATCCAAAGATACTTCCCAGGAGAAGACACAAGCAATTACCATTCAGGTTCTGTAAATTCTGAGTTACTACAAACTAAGAGCCCTGATAAGACCCAACCTGTCAAGATAAAGAACATGCTAGGAATTGTTAAGTGGAAGACACATTTTGTAAAAAGGGCATTAAGGACATTATTGTACCTGAATTCATAGCAGCACTATGAATTCATGGGACTTTTGTCTGAAAAGACGGTTAAAAAATAGGAGCAAAATAGGGTCAATATTACATTAAGAGCAGAATTAGCCAATCCAATCACAATAATACACAATGACCTATTTCCTGTTGCTAATGTTAGCCTCTGAGTCGCTACAGACCTAACCTATATTTTGAGTTTGAATACATTTTGAATTGCCCTGAGCAAAACATTAACAGCTTGCCATCAGAGACACAATTGGCTGGTCATCTGCTCTGGCATGGTTCTAATAGTTTGTTATTGACAGGGGCAGAGCAGACACTGTGACAGTGTACAGTAGGTAAAGTGAGCTGCCATTCCAGCAGCTATGGACTTGCCTAATTGCTGCCCCCTGCCTGGCGTAAAATGGGCAAGCTGCCATGGCTAAATGTGCAAATGAGCTTTTAAAACGATCATCTGTGCACCCTGTCTGCCTCTCCTGCTCTCTCTCTCAGCATGGTATCTGCAGATGATGGTTGAGGCTGTGAACACATTGAGTTCCCATTCTGAGACGCAAATAGAAAACACAAATATTATCACAACCCTAAGGTCATTGTTGCATAGACGTGCTCCGTTGTGGCACGTGTTACAATTCATATCTCTTTCGAAGCCCTCTATGTCTTTGTTGCAAAATGAAAATACTGTATAGAATATGTCATTAATATTGAATTTCATCATTTCAAGTTACATTTTTAGTTGCTTTTGCTACATGCACTTCTGCACCCTGTGTACACACGACTGAACCGCACTGAAAAAAAAGCCCTCAAATGAATGTTGAGTGATTGTTACCTAGGAACACAGGAGATTGTTCTTTCTGCTTTTTAGCTTATGGTCCTTGACATGCAGGGTTTTTGCTGTAAGCATTTCAAATCTACCTTGGTGCAAGAGACACAGCCTCTTCAGTGCTCTTACATTTGTCTGCTTCTGAATAATATTTTATTCTACATGTTACACCAAATCTCAACCTTTGAGATTTATTTTCCAATATTGTTTTATAAGAGTCCACGTGTTTTATAAGAGTCCACAGCAAAATATCTTCTTATACCATTCTGTTCCTCTGTTCTGTGTCCTGTGTTGTTTCTAGTTTTTAGAGTCTTAATCAACTCTTTAAAACTAAACTAAATTAAGAACCCTATCTCAAATGAAATATTTTATAGCACATTGTCCTTTTCAGCTATGCTTTAGATTTATGTTCAGACATTTCCCACGTACTGCTGCCAAAATACAGTGTGATGCAAGTAAGCTGTCTGCATGCTGGTCACAGCCCCTCCATAAACTCCTAATAACACACTCTGCAGGTATATAATTGTCCTGGTCTAGCAATAGTCTAGCAGAATCAATTAAATTGAATCAGTTCATCAACTACATTAAACACTATAAATCAACTTAAATTCATCTTATTCTGAATGTAAATTGAAATAAAAAAAATAATGCTACAATAGACATCCTTGTTTCTTTTTTTTATTTCTTGTTTGTAATAATGTTGAAATTTAGGTAAATTCTTACATTAAAGGCTAAAACGAGTAAGCATAAAAAACAGACAGGCGCCTCCTCAACCATTTGAGCTGTGTCCCATACTTCTACAGTTTGTGTGTAACAATTTTCCACTTACTTACCTGTTTGAGCTGTGTGATCAGCTCCCGTGTGGTTGCTATGGCAATGGTGGCCCCGCTGCTCCCTGGGCTCAGTTGCAGGGACAGAGAGAGTCCAGAAACCAACTGCACCCCTAGCTCTGTCACACTCACTTTATCATCCAGCACCCTGATGCTCCTCTCAGCCAGGACCAACGACGTCAGAGGGGACAACACCTGCGACAAGCACAGCCTCATCAAAGCTGCAGCTGGATAAACAGCATGTGCGTATAACATGAACTGCTCATGACTTACCTGCACGGTAGTGGTGCCCACAGCCCGTCCCTGCAGCACCATGCCGTCCTGCACCCGTGCTACATCGGGGTCTGCCACTCTTACAGAGTTGCGTACAAGATTGGTCACATCTACCTGTCAGTAAAAGAGAGAAAAACATTACTTTCAAAGTAAGTTGTCTAACAAACTAGTTAAGAGTGAGCATGGTTAATCCTGCTAGTAGGTGCTGGCATGTCAGATTGAGTTAGGACTGGTAAAATGTTCTTACTTGCCAGTCAGAACCAAGGAAGTATTCAACAGGCTGTGTCCCTGTTAATGCGTCAGGCAGAACCTCGGCACCACCCTGGGCTATGAACGGTGTTAACACCCTGAATGTAGAATGCTGATACTGGAGCATGCAGCCCCTGCCTTTCCTCATCTCCTCCTCTTCCTCACTGTCCCACGTTGACCTACCACACAAAAGTAATCAGACACAATCAAGATGAATAGTTTTTGAAACAGGATTCTACATGTTCATAGTTAAATTACAAATATGTTCATGCCTGTATGTGAAATATGAATCTACTCTCAGCTAATGATTAACATAAAGGATCAGCACAGGGGAAGACAGCTAGACTCATTCCATCTACAGGTTGAGAAATCTGCATGTCTGCATGTGTCTGCTATTTGTTTAAGCATGAAAACGTTACACTCCCTTGAGAGGAAATCTTAATGCCACAATGACATATTTTTATAAGTTATGTGTGAATTTTAAGGGCAGGTTAAAATATTAAATAAATATTTCTAAGAAGCATAATTTTCTAATCATTGTAATTTCATTTTCTAATCATGACTCAACCTAATGACTCAATTATTTAGAACAAAGCCCTGAGCTTCAGTCATAAACGTACACGTTAAATAACAGTATTGATCTTACTGTAGCCTACACTACACAGTGATGGAGGAAATCTGTGATGTAAACTCCTAAATGTGACTTTGGACTGAAGAACAATACTGGAGAACAGCAGTGCGCTTGTTGCTAGTGTAGAGGCTGAGTAACCTTTACTTTTAAATGGATTTAAGTTGCATTAACCACAATCCCACGGCTGACTGGTTTGTTTGTGGGTGATAGAGGTTAAGCTGTAAACCAACCTCAAACCCCTCAGCAATGATTATATAATTATCATAAACGCAGACGGTCTGCCACGCAGTGAACCACTGGTGCACTGGAGGGTTCAGGGATATGCTTTTACACTGCAGGCAGAAAGCTCCTGTCAAGAACTACCGTCCAAATAAACATCGTTATTATATAGCCTAAGGTCAGAGCTTAACATGTGATGGAGATGCTGCTTGAATGAAATCAGTGTGACTCAGTGTGAACACCTGAAAGAAAACACCTGAACTCTTTCCCTAATCCTTTAGTCTGACTGGGAGATTTAATGCACTGACCTTCCACTTCTAGAGTATAAATTAGACATTTAAGTTTCAGCCGTTTGTCTTTTGATGTGATTCAAATTGAAGGTTTACAATAATTTTAAATTATTGTTGAAATTATCTTATTGACTACAAAAGTTAGATAATTTTATATGCAGCCAGTTCAATTTTTGCTACAGTTACTCAACTTAATTATTAGTTATTACTTGTCTTAAATACGTGGTTAGTGTTAATTAGTTTCAAGTGTTCATTTCAATCATCATCTGTTACTTATGCAACCATTTTTTCCTTTTAAAATGAAAGTTTTGTGTATGAAACTCATAATGCAACCGTCGGTCTGTGCTGTTACTGTCAACTTCCAGTTCCTTCTCTGTCACATACAATCACAATGAAACCAACACGCTGGTGTGGCTAATTTGATCAGGCACCACATTTTTGACCTAGTAACTGAGCAGGGTATTGAGTGTTTTGTGAAATGAAAGCCCTTCAAAGCCCTTCAAGAGTTTTTACCCTGGAGAAAGTTAACAGTCCATCAGTCGGCCATGATGATCAATATCGAGTGAAAAATAATGACTTTACTGAAAGTATTGACTGAAATTCCACTAACCTTTATCTGCGGGGCTGCGGTATGCGTCCACACTACACTAAACACAGATGTGATGTTTTTCTGACTGACAGTATATAGAGGGATATTAGAAACCAACCTAATGATGACTGCTTACATAAAGCATGACAATGCCAAACCCATGTACTTAGAGAGGAAACACCACCAGCTAATATTACAGAATATTTGCTTGTGTCTGTTGTATTAATTTTTGCATTTCTTTTACATTAAGCCCATTTAACAAGATGTGTGGATTCTCAATTCAATAACGTCCCATGTTCTGAGACTTGATAAAAAAAGATTATGGAGGATTGTTTTAATGTTCTTTAGATATAGATGTAGCTAAATGTCAGCTACAAGAGAGCTACTGTAGGTCGGTAACTTTGGTCCCATCATCACCTCAGTAACAAAATCTGTGCTAATTCTAACACTGTAAACACTGTAAAACAGCCCTGTGGTGCATCCTCGGGATCAGGCTAACGTGACCTTACCTCCGGTTGCTGATACTAACAGGGACCCTCCAGCCTTTGATCTGACTGAGCTCAGGGTCGGCCACTTCGATGAGCAAGGGTAAGCGTGGCATCCATACACTCAGCTCCAGCTGGGAGCTCAGGAAACCATAAGTAAAGCTGAGCATCACTCTGCTCTTTCCTCTCGTCTCGTTCCCGGTCACATAAACAAAGTCACAGCGCTCCGACACCTGAGCAAGAAAAGAAGAGTAAGATAAAAGAGGGATGACAGGCGACAGGGTGGCATCTTGATCCCAGACTGACTCCTGATTTTGTGAAAAAATGTAATTATAAATATCTGCTAGGAATCATTTCAAAGATGGATTACTAGACCTCGGACTGACCAAATGACGCAGGCGAAACTTTCTCCAGACATACAGTGGTGATTTTCCACACACACACACACACACACACACGCGCGCACACACACACACACACACACACACACACACACACACACACTCTCTTTTCGTGTCATACTTCTTCCAAAAGAGTTTCTGTTCATGTCATGCAAATTCACAACTACGGTCTCTGTGAAACTGTAACAGAATACAAAATAAACCTTCCTTACGACTGTTCCTGTAGCATCGTACTGTAGGTGGGAGCACTGCAGACCCCCACCAGTGAAAGCAATGAGGTGAGACACAGCAGTTTGTGTGTTTTATTTAAGATTGGAGGTCTTTCTCCACTGCCGCCTCACTTATCTTAACAAACCAGTGGCTCCACAGAGGTAATTGGAGAGCGCCAGACTGGAGAATAGAGTGTAGCACCGGAGAGAGGGAAGCAGGAAATGTGAGGGAGGAATGATTTTTCAAATTCTTTGCTCATATATATATATATATATATGATGGGACAAAAAAATTCTTCTTATGTCTTGAAGGTTTTGTGTCTACTCCCCTATGCATTACTTGTGAAGTGATTCCCTCTCTACTGTTTCATCAGTCTGCATGTACTGTTCTGTTAGGTAGTGAAAAATAACTAATAGACATAGATTGGGAACATACTCGTATCGTGACATGACAACACCAGCGTTTTTGCATGTTTTAAACTACTTGTACATTAAACTAATATGTACATGGTTCCATGTATATAATAGTTCCATAGACTTCTGTTCAACATTAAAACCTATGGCAACTCATCATATGATGAAAACAGTTAAAGGAAATGTAGCCTCAGAGTTCACAACAATGGTGACAACCCCACAGGGAGTTACTACCTGGGCCTGCAGCTCTCCTCCTCTGCTGAGCGTGTGTTGATTTGATACTGCAATAATCTTAGTTAGTCTCTATGTGACAAATTCAACAACAGAGCATTTGACAGATTTAAAGATGAATGATGGACTCACTTTCACCAGGTGGCGAACACAACTCCAAAGGAATACTAATATAGCACTATGTCTGTAGGATGGCTGAATGACCATTTGCTTATTCTTAATAAAAATGGGACAAGATTAAAATATGTCAGTGTGTTAGGTTACATTATCAAATGTACAAACACTACCGGCAATACACATTAATTTGTTCTTTCCAAACATATAACAAAATAGGTTTTGTGAACATACAGTGTGGCTAAATAAGAATTTTTTGTACTGTTCAGGATGTGCATCAGTTAACAGTAGCATGGAGTGTGCGAGGAGTGTGCGAGGTAGATTTTAACTATGGTCGGTGTGGATGCTTTAACGGGGGTCAATGAGTGCAGAAGCACGAAAGACAAATCAGCAAAACCGTAATAACTGGATTAAGCTCAGCTTCTGATTGAATCATTTAAAACCCAGATTCACTCTCTTCAGCTCTTTTGTGCTCTTATAAGCTCACACACTGAAACCACACCACCACATCCTGGTTGTCATGTCGTCTAATAGAAAAAATAACTTTTTCTCTGTCTGCTCCCACTTTCCAAGTGACATGGATCCATTACACAGAGACCAAATCCCTGTCTTTGTTTCACAATCCCCCATTGAGTGGTGGGATCATGGGCTCAGCCTCTCATGCCGCATGGAAGTGACTTCTTTTACCCAAGACACTTCGACACACACTCAAACACACACACACACAGATTGCAGCCAGACCTGTGAATATGAAGTCACTATGACAACTAATGTCTGGTCGCCTGAATGAACTTTGCCTTTTAAGCCCTCCATATTCAGTTTAATTTCCGTTAAAGTGAGTGAAACTAAGATGATGTATGGACCAGAATATGAATAATTGCTGAAATAGGACTTTACAGTGTAGCTTTCACTTATTCTAGAGAAACCTAAGGGAGAGGTCTTGCTCATATATTGGAGAGCACGTTCATATTTATGACGTACACACATTGGGGGTAATTTGGGCTTTTGGAAACATGGGAATCAAACATAATTAAAATTGTCTTCAAAACCAAATGATTTCCTATGGATTTGTCCATATAATGGAGACGTAACGCAAATGAATTACAAGCACGCTGGAAATGATTACAGTAATTATTGCAATCCAGATTGATTAAACCATGGATTCCATGCCTTACCTTGAGAACATCCTCCTCTGCAGACCTACAGCTGGTGTAGTTGGTCACATCTGTTACTGAGCCATCAGCCTCCACAGCCAGAGTTTTCACAGGGACTGATACCATTTTACCAGTCAACACTGCAGTATTCAGAACATCAGTGTTCTGCAGAGGGAGAGAGTCAGACACGGATACAGTTTCAAGCCACAGGTGTATTTACAGTCATTAGCAATCAATCTGCTTATCTGAAATAACTAGAATAACTGGGTGTGTAGATGTGTTGTATGCTTTTTTGACATTTAAAGGGCGAGATTAGCCAATATCAGAAAATTTACAGAATGTAAGCTGAAAGACAAGAAATTACATCCAGTAATTTTATAAAACATCCAGCCAATTTCCTCTGCATCTCTTCACAGCATTCACAGCAGCAGGAATGCTGTAGCAGGCTAATTCCATAAATAACATCAAGTCTTGGATGTAATTTCTAATGATAGCCTCCCGACCCTACTTGAGCATGTTCACACAGAGACAGAATTATCTTTAATGTGCCATAACAGAACTTTTCTGTCATTGTTATAATAATGAAAGTAGATTGACACACTTTGTCGTCGTGCAAGAGAAACTTGCTTGAATATCCTGCAGGAGTAATACATTATACTATTGTAACACTATTTATATGGGGTTAAGAATGACAGGCAGCGAGTGGGTGTTAGCAAGACTAAAAGGGATTAAAACACTCGCTGGCTGATAAACTTGCTCGTGCACAACCGGACAGATGTGCTAAAAAACCTAAAAATAAAAGCGTTACAATGATCATATAAAGTACATCTCCATCTTTTACCAACACTTGGAGACAGCTGGATAAAAATAAGCCCTTCACTGGATTGTACTGTCTATATATCTGCACGTCTACTCACACTATACCTAAACCTGATTACATTTCTAATCTTTCCGCCCATTTTCCCACGTTGTACTGCACATATATACACCAGCTTAGCTCTTTATATTATGCAACATGTCGTCAAGCCCGAAGTAGTTTTATTCTTATGTTAACTCCTCCTTCGACATGGATTTACAGCTAGATTCCTGTTTATAACAGTTTTGAAAACGTGTTTAATCTATTAAAGGCAGTGGCAATGTGTGTTTGTAAGAAGCTCGGTGGTGATCAGTATTTTTGTCGACTAAGGCATCAGACAGCAATCGGCAGATGTTCCCCAAAAGCTTCACATTCTGAACCCTGTTGGCTTGACAGCTGCTGACCGCAATTCGAAAAAGGACATGCTCTAGTTCAGAGAGCGACACAGACCCAAACATAAGCCACTGGATCAGGGTAGTAGAAAATCAGAAAGCAATATCAGCACTCTGGCGGAGCCACACTGAGACATCTTGTCGTCTGCTGTTTCAACAAGCTCTGCAATAACCGTCAGCTCAAGTAGTTTATTATCTATCTCATTCTTTTCTAAAACAGTTGCATATGTACAAAGCCTTAGAATTAAAACCTTTACTGCATTTCTAAGGGAGGCAAATGCTGCTTCAACATGTGAAGGACATGCAAATTTCATGCAGGATGCTTATATAATCAAACACAGAGCATTCATTGTTTCATTCAGCAACCATGTCTTTTTCACTTAGTGAAAAGTACACGGGTTTAGTTTCCTGCAGCTTTCATTTATTTATGTCCAGGGATGATGGTGGTTTAAATGTGGTTGTAGCAGTATTTTGTTCTGTTATAAACATAAAGCTACCTCCGTTTTACCATTAAGAAAAAATGGAGCCTCAAGTTATTTATAAAATAGATATTTTCACTCCAGTGCTACTGGAGGGAAAGCTTTTTCCTCGTGTGAATGCTGTAAGTGACTGAGATGAAACATTTTGCTCCCCAGTGTTTGTTTGATTCGTGTACAGAAATAGCTCACCGACTCTCCTGACAAAGACAGCTATTGATCTGTCTTGTAATTTCTGCAGTTTGTTCTTAAAATGTGAAGGTTTTTGAGAGAAGCAGCAGCAGTCAGTCAGCTTAAGCACCAAACACAACACTGATGCACCACAGATAATAAGATCACATCACACCTTTAGCAACTTATCCCGACTGCACAGTGCAGACCTATAACAGTGGGCTTTATATATGGACTAGTGCCAAGTACACAGCATATTATTATATTAATTTTCTCATTTTACATGTAAAAAGGCTAGTGGCCAGTTTTATAAATCTGTATATGTACTTTAAACAAGCCAGATGTGTCACCCTTATGGCATAATTCACTCTCACTGCCTCCTGCCCGCAGCATCGTTTGACATTCAGTGTGCATTGTTTGCTGATAATACCATGCATGCGTGAATCTAAACTAAACTGCTCAACTGCCTATGCACAATTACTCAGTGTGACAAGGAAGACACTTTCAAAAGCAAACAGAGTAAACGTGATAAAGTGGTGAACATGCCACGCACAGCTTCTGCCTGTACCTCAAATGTAGCCTCGGCTGGGAACACCAAGTTTTAAATTCCAACCGCTGCTAACGTTAGTCCATCAGCAGTGGTGTGCCAAGCGGTGGCTTCCTGCTACCTGCCCTCCTCCCCACATGCTACAACGACTGTTGTACAACTACTGTTGTAGTATGTGGTGTCACTCAGACAAAACATGTGTAGTATGAGGGCAGTATGCATGTTCAGAGGAAGAAATATTTAATGCAAAGTCCACATTTTCATTTGACACAGATACAGTCCTCACCGTGACCAGAGGTGCCAGTCCTACAAAGTCTCTCTGGGCAGTGTAGATCCGCATTATGCCCACGTCTTTGACGTTTCCTGGCAGCTCCAGGCGCCAGGTGATGGTCTGACTCTCAACCTGCTCGGAAATATCTTTTGGCACAAAGTCCAGTTGTAAAACCTCTAGTAGACCCCTGTTTGGAGATAAAATGATGGAATACGATACTATTAATTCAAATGCCAGTGTATCTATACAGAACTGAATGTAACTTTATTCAAGTGTTTACTTGTGTACCACTTTCTGCCCACAGAGATTGGGGGTGTAATTATAAGTACAAACATATTGTTAGCATCATTTCTAAATCAGTGTAAAGTTTTGAATTATTTTGTTCAGCCAACTGATAAATTACTAGAGGTGATGTGAGTTTAAAAAAAAAAAAACAGTTCCATCATTCAACAATCCAATAAAAATGTGTCAGATTTTTTATTAAAATCTTGGTAAATGTCACACTTCACTTGTTTTTACAAGAGTTATGTTGATGATCTGGTGCACCCTGGAAGTGAAATATAAATATTTGTAATTAGACAGTGCCTAAGTAAAAGTATGAAAAGATAAAAGTGACTCTGAAATCTGTGTAAACGCGAATGCAACAGACAATAGGTCTCATTTCCATCAGCAGATGGAAGAAAAAGGTGAGAGGGTGTAGGGAAGATTAAATGAGCTGGCAGAGACGTCAGCCAAGTATTTTGGCCAACGGATTGTCAAAGAAATGGCATTTGATGTTATCTGATGCTGGAATAAGTGTGTAGGCACAGCTCCCAATAGGAAGAAATCACAGGAAAAACAGGGCACCGTGTGACACAGAGGTGGATCAAAACTTTGCTCACAGTAGAGGTCATCCTGAGGTTAAACATACATATTTGAGATAATTGAAGTGGAAAATGAAGACCTCAAAGAATATTTCTCATCACTGTTCAACAAAGGAGAAAGTTGCAATGTTAACAAGCCAGTTGTGATAATTCCAACCATGATTTCCCTAGTAGGTTCAAGCACTAATTTAATAAGCTGTACATTTAGAATAAAACAAAAGTAAATGTCTAATGTCTGTCTTTGTACTTTTAGTCATGCATGTCATGTACTTGAAAGTAAATAAACCTGTTCCCCACTGAATCCATTTAAAATGCTTAGTTAATGTCTTTCACATGGCCGTTGGAGACGACTAACACTGAAAGTACTGTGAACATTATGAGTAAAAGGGAGCCAGAGAAACACAGAAGGGGTTAATGCCCCTATTTCCTAGAAATCCATGTATTAGGGACTTTAAACCTTTGAACGTATCATCACTTCAAAGCGCAGTTTTGTGTGTATGTTCAGTATGTGTGTGTTGTGTGTGTGGTATGTGTGGGTGTGTGTGTGCCCTGATGGGAGCTCAATCTAAGGGACATGACTTACGACAATATCTCTCCCTCCTAATCTCCGCTTCTGAACGTGCAAGCGCTTAAGCCTGGATAACGTAGCCGTGATTATGGATGATTACGGTTAAGTGGGTCGGCTGGACAGAGGGCGGTGCGTGCCTGTGTGGGTGTGAGGTGGCAGGGCAGAGGTGGCTACTGGTGTGTGCTACAACATCAGGCAACACTGATTAAATCAAGCGCTCTGTACCAGGCAAAGCCGGGAAAAAATGGCTGTGAAGGTAAATGATTAAACAGCTAGGTTAAAGAAACACTTTTGAAAAGAACTTTTTTAACAGAATTCACTGAATGTTTAAAGAAAAGTTTCTAACCAACTATTCAGTTAAGAGAAACAGACAGTAACATATATCTGACATTCATCAGGTGCATGTACATATGTTAAGAAACGTAGAGGGCTATATATCTAGAAGTGACATAAATCAGATTAATGAACATCAAAACAACACAGAAATCAGGTCGTTATCGAGTTCTGCATGAAGCCCGATCTGCAAAAGGCACATTTCACACACATAAAACTGATATGGATTCTCCCTTACCTCAAATGACAAACCTAAATATGCTACATGAAAAATGATGCAACACATTCTTTTGCACAGACAAAAAAACATATTTTTTGTGCACTTGACTGCTTACAGTCTGCACACCAGTACAAGGGAATACAGGCACAAATTATTACTGCTCCTCCGGAAAAAGAAATCCTTCATTTTCAATTTCCCTGCTCTGCGAAGCGAATGTAATTTGAGGATATTTGGATATCTGATCACCTTCCTTCATGGCTACAGTGAGGATTGTTGAAATCTCAGAAAATACGATCACAGACTGACTTTTTCCCGTGTTGAGAAAGTACTTCTGAAAGTAGCTGTTGCAAACACTCTGAGCTCATGCACAGTGAACGCATGCACTGACCTCTTTGCGGTAATAGCAACCTTCCTGTGGCAGACAACAGAAACGGTGTTGGGGGTCGCTCCTCTGCCTGGTTCCACTACGATATCCCACAGCGTTGAGTCACTGGGCCGAGCTGCGCTGAATGACAGGCCTGTCTTCACTGCAGCTCTACAGAATTACGTGCACATATAGTATAGTTAGCATAAAATATACCTTATAACCATGACTATAAGTATTATTACTAACTTAGCGGTTAGATTTTATATTGCCAGCAAAGGTTTTATTATAACAAGCGCATACTGTGCATGCACAACACCCTGCACTATAGAGTGTAGTAATTTGTCTACAGTTAACCAGAAAATACAACATATTCAAACTGTGAACATTCATGTCTTCGCTGTGACTTGTATCTGTTGGTCATATACTGATATAAATAAGTGTGTGGAAGGATACTAACGACAATCTGGCCAGTGAGCATTTGCATGCTCATTTCTTTTTATACATGTACATGTTTTGTGCATTTAGCTGCCCATGTTGTGCCTAACGAGGTGAGTCACTGACAGACTAATGTGTTGCAGGCTGCCAGCAGACTGAGAATTAGCAGGGGTATTTAATTCCCATTAGCCCCAGGGAGAAGAGGGAATCAGTTAATCAGATGTCTGATTTAAAAAAAGAGAGACTGGTCAGGAGAGACTGAATGCTTGTTATAAATAATGTTAACAGACGAAACTCTAACAATTACCAAAAGGTTGGGGTTTTTTTAAGCAGACATCCCTATGAAATGAAATGCTCTGCATCAATTATCATTGGAGGCAGGGTCGTTCAGCAAGAGGCTGAAAAGTTTAAGATAATTCACCAATCTGCACCCACACAGACACCCCGCTACAGGGTGGGAGTCCCATGTGCTTCCACAACAGGCCAATTTCCTCATGGCAGGGATTCAACAAGGTACTGGAAAGCTTTCAGAGGGAAGTGAGCCCAATGCTTACTGAAGAGCATCACTCAGCTCCTGCAGATTTGTCAGCAGGATATTTATATCTGAGAAAAACTCAATAAAGTGCTGTCTGACACAAACATAGGCTTTATTAACCTCGTTCTACACGAGCACATCCACTCAGATTTAGTTTCTTCACCAATGATCTAAGCAAAAACTTATTTGTGATGAATTTATTACTTAGATATTGTAGTAGAAATGTTTCTTATTTGTGGATCTGTTGACCATCGTCTGTTATTTTACAGCAATCTGTGGTTTTGTTAGACCAACCTGTTGTTTTTATTATTGCCATAAAACAGTCGTAAAAAATTCGGATTAAAACAGATGGAAACGCTCAGAGACGGGCACACTTCTGTGTATTCAGACACACAAACTTACAAATACCGATTTGTAATCAAACAGCAAAAACCAGACTAATCAATAACCATTGAGACAAGGTCAAGGTCAGAGTTGTTTGACATATAAAATACAGTATGCAATCATTCATGCGTGTGCAAGCTGCAGTCGGTCCGTGCAGCTTGTTGACAAGCTGATAATTCGAACAATGCTGGTTAAACTCATACTTTTGCAGAAATCAATTTTCGGATCTAAATCTTGATGCCAAAGTCAAACTTCCCAAATGACATTCTAATTTGATGAATTTATGAAAAACTGTTTAAGTCAAATTGATCAAGCAGCCACATGAGAAAACAAATGAAGTCTTATTATAGAAAGTAGTAAAACATTGTTATTTTTTATTTTGTCTTCATTTCACCTACAGTGCATCCTCTACTTAAACATCTGTGTCAAGGTGACAGCGCCACCTGATGACCATCCTTCCCAGGTGTACAAAGCACATCAGCTGGCTCCTGAGTTTTGAGGAGCAGTAACTCAAAGTCAGGATCTTGGCGGATCATTGAATGTCTCACCCACATGCAGTCACAAGCCTGCCTGCAGAGAAACCTCATTTTGGTCACTTCTACCCTAACTCTTTGTCTTTGTCCATCACTGCTGAGAGTTCTTGACCAGGACAGGATGGATATCGACCTGTAAACTCAGCCTTTGTTTTGTAAACTCACGCCAACAATATGTTTTCTTTTCGTTTGGTGGTTTCCTTCCTAAATGTGACATCACAAATGGTTTGATATTAAATTTGACCTGTGTATCATGCAATGACCAATATAATCTTTATATACTGCCCGGGTGCCCAACAGGTGATGGAATGGCAAAACACACGCACGCACACAGATGTAGACAGTAAATCCTGGCATGCAGCCCAGATCATCTCTACCCCTAAAGAGTTAACCTCTTCATTTATTTTCAATCAGGGCCACAGATAATCTGGACTAACCCTGCTGGAGTGGACTCAATCTTGGGCCAAAGAGTGAAGTAGAGCAGGGATTTTTCCCAGGAGGAATCAATCACTGTGCCAAGCTCCTCAGAGCTAGTCTTCATGTGGCTGTCACCACTGGACTCATCTCCTTGTCCAACCTCATTCTAGATGTGGCACTAGGTCAGAAATACACAGAAATGACTGCAGTACAATGAGTGAGTCTGAGTTTGGAGAATTTCAGGTGAGGGGGCGGTAAATCCCTGCAAACAGTCAAAACATCACCAGATGTTGAAGGGTCAGCGTCTGCCTACCAAATCGTTTTCACGTAATGTCAACAACGCAGCGCTACATTTAGGTCACTGGGTCTGTGTGTTTGTGCGTGTGTGGGCACGTCTGATAGTTGAGAGGAGCACTGAGATTGACTGACATACAGCCACAGGTTTATCTGCATGTCCTGTGGATTAACATGCATACAGTAACTTATCTTAACATATCTTTCCATTTGCCCGTATCCCACCACAGATTACGACAGGGCTGATGTTTGCAGCATGATATCACTAAATCATGGGATTAGAGAGAAATTTGTCTTGCGTTTCAAACAAAACTATTAAGCTGAGCAAAGATTTGAAATATAAACGTTGGTACAATGGCTTTGCACATTACTAATCTGAAACATGCTAATAAAAACAATTGTGCTCCATTCAGTGATTAAAAGGCAGCAAATAGAAACTTTGAGAACACACTGAACTGTGTGTATCGGTGCAATAGGGCCGTTTTTATATTAAGTTTACTTTTACCCAAAGGAGTCAGGAAGATGTTAGTTATTTGTTTTCCTGCTCCATTAAATAGATGCATTATTTATGAAGTCAAATACCCAGAGAACTTTGTTGAAATGTTAGTGGGATGTTGAGATATGAAAACCGGTGAATCATTCCCAATTATTTCCCTGTTTATGGTAGAATGCTCTGCATAACTCCCCCAGTAACTGAGAAGTTGAGGCAGATGGGATATAACATGTCAGTAATTTATGAAGCCTGTGAAACTTGCAGACAACACAAGTCATGTCAGCACTCAGGCATTTTACGGCGTGGCCTTGATGGTGAGCGCCATCAGCATTCAAGCACCTTAAGTAACCATTTAAATGCATGGATCTTATCCTTCACGAAGATGCTCCAACATACTGTACATCAGAATGATTTCACTTAGTTTCCGTCCCTTTTTTCTGCTTCACATGGTTAACAGATAATTACCTTTTATGTTACGCCACCTACCTGCGAACTCAGCACCATAGTCGATCAATAACGGTATAATGTTTTAAACTTCATTCAGTTTTGAAGAGCCAGGCTGTCATGTTGGCCTACTGTGGCTTAGCATAATATTTGTTAATTTCCCACTGAAGAGATAGATACAGACAATGTCATCACTAGTGTTCATTCAAAAGACCCAACAAGATGTATGTTAGGAAGTTTAATCTCCACAGAATAACAGTGGTGTGAGACGTGAGCTCTGACAGGGTCTTTGCGTGAATGGAGGCCTTGATGAAGTACCATTAAAGGCTGATGTTTGGAGCTATACCAGGCTTTTAAGGCCTCTTGCTTCTTGTCTCCACTATAAATGATCCGTTAATACTGCTCATACAGCTGTATTCACATTATCACGAGTCAGGAGAAACATTTATATTACGGGGAAATTTTATAAATCCATTTAACTAGAATAATGAACAAGAACTACAGACAGTTTGGGTCTATTATTGATATTACTCCTTCATACTGAGTGAACAGTTTGACATTTTGGGAAATCACATTAATAATTCCTAATGTCTGGGATGCATCCAGCAGTGATTTACTTACTAAGTACTGCTAGCTTTGCAAAAAGACAGGAAACAGTAATACAGGATAGAGGATAACAAAATCAACCTGCACCATTACCTCTAAAGCTCACAGATTAACATTTTACATCTCATTTGTTTAATCCACACAAAACCTAATTGGTTTACAATTTGTATATAAGAAGACACTTCAGAAAACCACCTAGGGAAATTCTTCCCAAAACATTGATGAAACACAGAAAAGGAAACAAGATAGATCTCCCACCTGAGTGTGAAACTTTCCAGCGTAGATGTGCTAGCAAGGAAAACATAGAACGTTGCCACGTCTGTGGTCTTCAGTGGCTTGGAAGAGGTCTGGATGACCACAGCACTTGCCAGCCTGAGACGAAAGAATGTGGGGTTCCCTGGTGAAGTTCTGAGAAGACTGACACTTCCTATACGCCTCATCGGCGTCCCTGATCCTCCGGAGTCTCTGCCTCTTCCTACCCCTACTCGTTGCAGGCTGTCCTGCGGGGTACACTGGCCTGTCTGTTCCCACCGACTTTGGAAGTAGACTTCCACAACATTCCCTTGAAGTCCCTTATTTCTTTCCAATTTTCCTGCTTCACTGCTGGAGCTTCCTGATCGGCTAGCCGAGCTGAACCAGATGGGTTCTGGTTTCAGCTGTGCCACGCAGAATCCACCTGGATATACCAAGCATGACCCACGTACTTCCCTCATCTCCCAGAAGGCATAAGCTGTCACACAGTGAGCCCTGTCCTTGGCTCCAGAGCTTTTCCTTTCATTACCTTCTCCAGACTCCATCTTTTCTTGCCCAACAGTGATGTTTTCTGAGGGCATGTGGAAAAGGATCTTGACAACAGGTGAAGAGGAACGGACGTGACGGACCAAAATGACTGGCAGGATCCTTCGTCCACTAAAGAGCAGGTTTGATGGAATTGGCGCATCTACATTTATGGGACCGTACGAAGCCTTGACAGCTGGCTGAAACCCGGTGCCTGGACCAGTGATGACAAAAGTCTGAGTGTGAGCCTTGAAGCTGGAGTTCCCTAATGGCTTGGGACTGCCCTGCCTCAGAAACACATGGTCCACATTGAGGACCTGTAAGTTGACAGTGGGATAAACTGGAGACGGTGTGGAAGACCAATCTACAGCAATCTTCTGGCTCTTTACAACTGTGTGGGGGGAATTTACAAAGAGAGATTAGTGTTAGGCATCAGATATGACATTAAGACACTGTACAAACATCTTACACAAAATCACCAAGTTAGCATAGTAGACATTTAAAGAGGATTATAGGAGGTTGATCATAGGCAGGAAGCAGGTTGTTCATGCTCAAGAACAAAGGGCATTGGCAGGTGTGCTCAAGAAGGGACAACAGACTGCAGCTGGACAAATTTGAATTAGGTGAGAGAGGTGCATTGTGCATTGACAAACAAGGAATTTGTATTATGCTAAGCACATTTTTGCTCAGGCTGCCTTTCAAATGACTATAAACCCTATTATTCCTCTCTCTTGAAGAGGTGATTCACATTCCCTAAGCCATCCACTGCATTTACCATTTCATGAATGGCACTCATTGTAACTGTAGCTATGGAGAAAAGACCATAGCCTGCAGTGTTATTGCTACTGCATTCAATGTAACCAGATGGTAACAATTACAGCAAATCCACAGGTCGCTGATGAAATGTTTAGCCAAATAAAACTGAGCCACATGGGTACTGCTACAAAATCGCCATACTTAGAGGAATTATATATTTTATTCTTCATTATACTGCGTGATGTTCTCTGCTTGTGCCAGCTGAATTACCACAAGTGCACTGGTGCGAATGCTTCAATTATACCTGCCCTTCGACATCTTTTAATCTCAGTGGACTATTTCCATGGTCTGCAATCAAGCAACTGGCAAAAGCACACTCTGAGGGGTAAAAAAGACTTCCTACTAACTTCCGTGGGATGACTGTTTGTCCCAGCAGGAAGCTGTACATGACAGCTCCCACTTTCTCCTGCCAAAGACACTTGGTAATTTGCCACTCTCCAACTTAAAAAGCCCCAGAATGACTGTGTGAATATGACTTTTCCTTACTTCAACATTAACAAACTTATGCAAAGGCAAACATGAGGGGATATGAAACCTCCCTCTTCACCAAATTGCCTTTAAATTGATATATCATTCTCTTCCAAATTCAAAACCACATTTCATGAATACATCTATATGTAAGTTGCATTTCTTCATGAAGACAAAGGAGGAGTTATGAAAAAATACAGATGTAAAAATGTAGTGTTCAGAAAAGCACACGGGAATCTGGTTTGTAGGTTCCAGAGGCCAGGCTGATGCTTTAAGGAGTTTTACATTAAGGGCCAAAATAAGTACTGGCTGCTACTTAACAGTTCTCCGAGATATCTGCATCATACTGTAGAACAAAATATAATGTAATGGTGCTACAAATATTTTTTTAGCTGGTGAGGTTTAACCCTTAGGGCTCACACGTGCGTATTTTACGCTTTCTTTGTCGTTATTTTTTTAATATTTTGGCTGTTTTCATGCATTTGGTGTGAAACTTTAAACAAATGTGTATTTTTACTTGGTCCTGGTATTTCTAGATCAAATCCTGCAGTAAACATAACACCACTCTGTTTATCAACAAGAGTTACATTGGTACCATTCCTCGCAAAAAATGCTTCATTGAAACCCAATAAAACTGTTATTTTTGAACGCACCGTCATAGAAGCATAATACATGCATTTTGGGGTATCTGGGGCTACAAATGTAC
>JAUMTR010000014.1:11114517-11160830 GCA_032270685.1 Microctenopoma stevenorrisi | reverse complement strand
TTTTTGTGCACTGTGTAAAGGTATTCTACAGCATGCTATGTGATTAGTCTGAATAATTGTTCACCACACACTCCCTACACAGGAAAAGCCCAAAAATGAAAAGAATCCTAGTTCTAATCAAGTCTCCAACATGTGTGACCATGAACTGCTGGGGACAGGTGAGGTCTGTGAGAGAAACATTAAAAAAAGAAGTGTCGGAACAAAGTCTTCTCAAACTTCTGTGGTAAAACTCTTAAAATTCTTTAACTGCTGCACACAATTGACCATATTATTTATTGATCTGAAAATAATTTGATGGATCCTGGCAGGAGATGAAGTGGGCTAAACTGTGACTGAAGAAAAGTAATAACTAATACTTAAACTACTAGTGTAAATGTTCCTTTAACCTCAGAGAGGCTAGCTGACACAACAGACCGGACATCTGTGAATGGACACTGTCATACATACGTGTACGCCCCACACAGAAAAGAAATCGAAGGCTTAATTCAAAACACAGCGCTGCATTAGCAGAAATCCACCAACTATGAGATGAAAAATGCACACACAGATATCATGAGCAGATATAAGCCCAGGCAATCTCAGAAAGTAGTCTTTTGCATGACATTGTTATCACGCAGAGGCAGGCAGCTATAATGTGACTCCATAGCTCCCAATGCAGGTTATCTTTAAACAACCAAAGAAACAGCTGTGCAAGCTAAGCTTCAGGCTTCTTTAATCCCACAGATGAAGCTTTCCAATGCACACTGGCAAGCATGCTGTCACTTTCATTTAGACACAGGGACAATGAAATGGACAGGGGGCACGTTAGTAACCATGAAACCCTAAAAAATATTAAAACGCAATCCTACAACCTGATAAAACCAGTCAACCAAGCACGCCACGCAGCTAATTAGATCCACTATCCCATTGTGAACGTTTTCTTAAATGTGCCTATTTTTTTAAGGCTCAGTTCTCCAGGACCTTCTCCTGATATGTATGTCTCTCTCTAAATGAATAAAGAAAACACCAGCATACAGTGAAATCACACCACAAACATAGCTTAAGTTGAAGGAATAGAGCAAACTCAGTGTGTGTGTGTGTGTGTGTGTGTGTGTGTGTGTGTGTGTGTGTGTGCAAGATCATCACAGTACATGGGCTGCAACAGTCTATATAACTCTTTTCATGGAAGTCTCCTTGTAAGCACAGCTCTGAACTCTTGGAGCAGCATCTAACCCAGGTATCTGCATAAGGAAAAGGTGTCTGTCTGGACAAACAGTACTTTTAAAGTCTGCTGCACACACGTCATTCCAGCCATGCAGAGATGAAATAAAAGAAACTCACCTTTGACAGCTGTGAGAACAGCCAGCGCGAAAACGGGGATGCATGAACGCAGGGGAAAGTTGAGCATCATTACAGCAAAGTTGCGGGACCTGGTCGTCTTTGATGACTGAGCTCGGCTGAAAGAAAGCGCTCCAAACAAATCATGACATGGTCCGACGTCCCGTAAAGTCACTGTCTCTGACCGCAGAGGGTCAAGTTGCTTCACTTCATGGGTGCTCGAATAGTCTCCTTCTCCTCTGGTCTCTCTGAATGGCAGCTCGGCTCCGGGACAGTAAGTTGCGCGGATATTCCCATGATGGAAATCAGTAAACATGTGCGCGCGGTCAGATTAACGGGACCCACGTGGGTCATCGCCGGTGGAGAAGAGCTGCGAGCAAATTAAATGCACACGAGGTCAGAGGGATCAGTGGTTCCTCCACCAGTGATTTTAATGTTGATTTAATAAATATAAGCCGTGCTGCTGGGCTGAAGGGCGAATTTATATGCAGCGAAACAACATGAAGGGAGTTATTATTAAACCAGTGAAGAAGAAAATAAAGTAGTCCCCACAGTATTGACAAAAACATTTTATGTGTTTAAAGTTCTAAGATATATATGAATGTTCATATTACAGTCAGAAGGCCTAAATATAAATCCTGAACTTACATAGGCCAGACTTTATTCGAGAGGAATAAAAGTTCAGTGCAGTGCATCATACTTCACACAAATGCAGACAATGTTAGAAACATTCCATCACAGGGCAAACAATCATACACAGTCCTGCTACACCTGTTTAATGATATTTTCAGGCTAACTAACATGTGGCCGCACAGTGTTGACAGATTAGCGGCTCCTGTGCTCAGGATCAAATAGAGATTTTCCTTTTCTGTCCTTTTGTAGGCCATGCGGCAACATTTAATTTCTTAACTTGTGTAATTTCTTTCCTCTCTTTCTTTTTATGTGTAGCGCTCCGTCTGCCTTGACCTGAAAATCCCTACGCTCATTATAATGAGGTACACTGAGCATCTGTGTGAGTTCAAAGCCCAAACTGAAATAGCACGGTGTCTTGTCTCAGTGTGCCGACAACTAGGGAGAAGATAATGTGCAGTTTTTGTGTCTGAGGGCTTAATGCACTGAGGCACTGTTTTACCCATCCACTGTGATTCTGCACAGAAACATCGGGCTCAGTCCTGATATCAGATTTATGGTAAGGAACACCTAGTGGGTTTAATGAGCTTGTGCTCCAATATCCCCTTAAATACCTGTCCTCTGCACCTAATGTGCTTTACTGGCAGACTATGTTTGCCAAGTAAACCCACTGTGCCCAGTGCCTCAGTGCCTCTTCTGCTGAAAAGTGGCACCAGTGCCAGGGTGACAGCATTATGCATGAAGGCACCACTGGCATATAAACATTTATCCTGCCTGACAGCAGAGGCTGATTAGAACAAATATGTGCCTTAGAGGGAAATTTAGGAATCTCTAAATGCCAATGAAAGTTTGAAGAACTAATGAAGTCTCTGTTTTCTCAGGAGAGGAACTTGATTTTACTGTACAAACCGCTGAAGTGCTTACAGTGCAGGGTTAATACATGTGTTGCATTTTAAGGCTACTGAGCTTTAATATGCGCAGTTTGTCTGTGTTTCGGGCTGGATGTGATTATTAAAGCAATGGCAGAGGCCACCGACTATTGAGTCTGGGAACGTCTCCAGATTTCTGTTGTTGTTCCAGACATGAAACCTGCTTCTGGTGCTATTACAGATGACAGAGAGGGGGTTGGATGCACCATGTGTGACACCGAAACGGGATATAAAGCTTGCTGCCAGGTGGCTCAAAGGTTTTTGGAGGTCATTTGATGTGGAGCAACATCAAATCAAGCGAGTCAAGGCAGAAATCCCAGTAATATATTAATTATTTTCTTTCTAAACAGGATGCCGTGCCTCATTGGCCTGTTAAAACAGATAAATAGCGGGAGAAATTGCCTCCGCCAGTGTTGGTCCGAGCTAAAGCTTCGTGAGGGATTTAGAAGACAGACCATCTTTGTCTTTGTAGTCACACAAGTGGTGTGACTCTAGGGATGATAATGTCTGACAATCAGTCTGTTCGGCAGCTTGGTCGGGACTGAAATATCTCGACAGCTATTGGATGGATTTGTATAAACATTTGTTCAGACATTCTTGGTCCCTGTAAAATGAATTATAATAACCTCAGCAATGCCCTGGCTTTTTCTTTGAACACCAGTACTATATGAGCTCACACACTGCTGATATTTGTAGAAATATCTCTACAGCTGTTGTATAGACTGCTATGAAATATGAACAGACATGTGTGTCGCCCATCAGATGGACTTGCAGTCATTTTGGCATCCCCAAGATTTCTCTCATTCCCATAAGGCTTGAGTGGGGATCATTATCAAATGTTAGCAAGCTAAGATGCTGATGCATTTTAAGATGTTATATGTACGGCTGTAGACTGTTTTGGACACCAATGAATCTAAGCTAATCTCTTTATACTGGTTTGAAAAAACAGATTTTGCCAGATGTATCAGCTCATACTAAATGACAAGCGCAATATTTAACATCCCAGCTCTCTCTTTCTCCCCCAAAATAAATCCATCTACATCCATTTATGAGTTTGTTTTCTTATGCCTCCAGTCATTGTGTCACCACATATCTAATTCCACTAATGGAATTTTTACTCAAACTTCTTATAATGCATCTCACTGCTGTACTTGCATTTACAAAGTTTCCCTGATAGACCAAACAATATCATATCAAAACACAATGTAAATGTAATAATGGAAAAATGTGCAAACAGTTTTCTTGCTCCCTGCTGTGAAAGACTGTTTTGCATTAAACATCAAAAGCAGATAACATGGATGGTTCAAGCTGGAAGCTGATAGCAGAAAAGCATTATACACCAAATTAAAACAGCTAAAGAAGAAAAACGCTCTTTTCAGGGATAAATTAAAGGTGCAAGGAAACATTCCACACTATATTTCCATACAGAGTAAAAATAACATGCAGAACATGCGGTACAAAAAGCATGCGTCACCAAGCAGCATAGGTTACAACACATTACATCTAATCGACCTTTCACCTGAAAGCTGACATGGAGCTGAACTATGACCTGCCTGTGACTCCTCCGTGCAAACTGAGGTCATCGTGTGATTAGTAGATCTATTAATCTTTACTGACAGTAAATCCATCGCAGTGATTGCGTTTTGACTATAGCAATGTTCTGTCTTAATAATTCCTTAATACCTCTTATTACTCCCCATCAGCCAAATGATGATGAAATTAACTTTCATCAGTCCATCAAACAAGGATCAACTTAGCTCTGCTGCTGAGGCTGCATCCAGCTGGCGGGGGGATCACATGAAAAGAATAGATAATAATACCAGACAAAAATGGTTCAAGAACACCCAAGACAATTAGATACATAAGCATTTATGAAGCCCTCTGAGTGGAAATCATTGCGAACTGCTTCTGTTTTCTGTACTCTGGTCTCCAGGGAGTGCTGGAGTCCAGTCTTTGAACATAAAGCTCTCGTTACACCTGTGTAATAACAGTTAGCGCTACAGCCAGCCGGGGGCAACCAGCCAGCCTTGCAGGCAGTCTTTTCAATATTTGTGGTGCTACAGCTCTGATGGCTCTCCGTCCAAAACGTGCTCGATGGACGCTTCCCACTTCAACCAGATTCAGCTCAAGATGAATCACTGAGGTAAGGGGCTGTGTCCTGGCTGCTTCCCTTCGCTGACGTCAGCCAGCATTCCTCAGCAGATGACGAATGGATCCTCTCCTCGCAGCATGTCAGCCATAAACATCAGTTCCCCAGCTCTGCGGGACGCCCATAATGAGTTACTTCCCAGGTGGTATATCCTCCCACCGACAGCCTGCCCTCAGCACCACGATGGACAGGCAAGAGGTTTTCCTCCGACAATCCACTGAGATATGCATTAATGTTTGAGCAAATACATGGTGAACAGGTGACATTCAGTTACTTCACATGGGCTTAAAAGCACGTAATGAAAAAGTAATGTTACACTGTTATTGCATTAATTTATTGCAGAAGTATTTGTCTTTAAAAATGAATTAGCAACCAGGAAAAGCAGGTGAATGTCACAAGGATAGTTGATTTGTGGTAGCTGTTGTTCGATGTATACACAATAGAGATAAAACAGGAGAAAAGCACGATGGAGAGAAGCAGGACCAGAGATTATATAATATATAATAACATGTATATATTTTAAGCAGTATAAAACCATACACAACACCTTCTAAACATCTCCATTGCATAGCTACTGTGAACTTGGTAAAGTTTTAGAAACTATTCATACCCAGAAACTTTAAAGAAACTACCAGCTCGCCACACGACTAAGGGTCTCTCAGTACATCAAAGTCAAATTAAAGTGTTTTACCTGGGAGATCCCTGCTGTGATTTTGGGGCAGGAGGGTCAAATGGACATTGAGTGTATAACTGGCACTCTGAGGTTTAGTGAAATATTCAGAAAGGCCAGGAGAAGATGGATGTCTCCTTATGCCCCCCTCTGGTGGCGTATCAGGCAGGACGAAAGCATGTGATAGAGAGGTTACTGGCAAGAATTTTAAACATCCACTGGCCCTCAGGGACTCCAGAGACTTACAGCTCAATATAGATCTGTAAGATAGCGAGGGAAAATAAGGGCAAGAGCGAGCAGAAGAGAAAGAGAGGAGAAGAGGGGGAGGAAAACAGAAGTGGAGGGTACTGAGTAAAAAAAAGGGGAAAAAAAGGAGAGAATAGGGCAAATATATTAGATGCTACAAAACAAAGATTCATTGATTTACTAATTTAATTTCCTTTTGTTCCTACTTCACAGAGAACAGAACAGGCGTTTCAACACAACCACCGCTTCGTGACTGCAGCGTTTCCTCACAGTGATCCTCAGTCTTTGAGATACTCTTCCTGTTCCAATCAACATTAAATTAAAGCTAATAGCAAAAACAAATATGCTTGAAGAGATGAGCATTAACAAAAGGTGGAGAAGGAGGCATCCAGCTTTTTTCTTACGTTCTGCCTTAAGGACTTTTTGCGATGTGTAATTTTTGATTGTGCTTGAAACTGTTGCATCAGCACATTTCGTTATCACACAATTTGAATGAATTGCTGTGATCTATAGAGTGGTCACTGCATATGTGATTTCCCTCATTACCGAACCGCAGGCTTCACGTTTGGTCGTCGCCCAACTGAAAATCACTGCTGCCCTCCTGAGGACTGTGGTGTAACAGCACGAAATGACTGAAGTCAATTGAAATAAATGTCAGGAGATTTTGGCTGTAATTTAAAAGCGTTTCATTTAAATTAAGAGCATTTTGGGCATGCAAAATAATGCTTTAGAGTATGTGAATTAATTTTAGAAGGATGAAAGAAACAAGGAATAATCTATAGTAAAAATCCAGGATGCTAAGAGTAATACTGATTATATTGTAAGAGCTGTTATTAATCCCTTACAGATTAATAGGTAATGCAATTATCTCATGTTTCATTTCTCAAAGAATTTAACACAGATTCACAGTATCATGTGTATCTCTGTCTGTGTGTTATGTGTGACTGAGTGACTCACCGAGATGAACTTTTCAAGCCCCTGCCAGAGACATGCACGAGAACCAGCACAGCCCAGTCCATCTGTTAGACTTCACATTTCATTTAGCGGCACTTGAGTCTGATTGAACGACACTTTACAGCAACACTAGATTATTACTATGAATAGTGTTGCCTGTAGATGAAAATGTGCTGATAATAACATAAACCCTGCGTAAATGTACACATGAATTTGTCATGTGTAAAACGGTCATGTCATCCTGTTACTGTGAGCATATAGCATCACAGAGATTTTACTAAAGCTGATTTAGGGATTTCCTATCCTAATAATTACTTGTTGCAGCTGATTCCAACCTGAGGTTGTGATTAAATCTCACAAACAGTGTGCAATTGAGCAACTTACAACACAGAAAACACGTTGCCAAAGTGTACTAACCTCTGAGTGAACCTCCTGAAAGTTTGATCTATTTAAAGTCTTACTGAGTGCTCTATTGTTCGCAGAGCCACAGAGAAACCACTCGGGTACATCTGACTGCAGCCATTAGGGAAAAGTTTCCATTGACAAGCTATCTGCTTTTAAAAGCCACTAATAGTCTATCAAGTACATCTCTTCATTCATTTGAGGAGATGTATCTGCAGATGGCTTTGAGCAGCTTTGTTTGGTGTAACCACAAAAATAATTACGGTGTCTGATATTGAGCCTGCAAAGCAAAACCCAGGGTATATCATTAAAAGATATAAAAAAAATAGATGTATCTACATGTGGAGATCTGCTTTTATATGCTGAAGCTCCTGTTAATGTTTTTTTTTTTCATATCAAGCATCAGCCATTCGTGTGAAACTGAGATAATGAAAGATAACCTGGTGTCCAGGATAACCATCAGTGAGGTCCTTCAGTGCAGGATATGAAAGTGAGAAACGTTTTCTCACTGCTGCAGAAAGACTTCAAATAAATATTGTCTGAATTAATTAGATTATTATGATGATTTTGCAGAAACAGTTGAGAAAAGAGGCTGTGAGAACAGACTCGTAATCTGTGACACACAAATTCCAAATGTCTCTTTACGTCATAAATCATAGTGTCACATTTTGTTCCTATTATCTGCAGTATAACAACCGTCTAAATCTGACCCACAGTGAAAACACAAGATGCACAAATGACACAAACAAACACGTTTCTAAAAAATATCAAATTTAATTTGGTTATAAAAGTTGTATTTTTTCACATGCACACCCACACGTAATTAATCACCATAAATACTGTCCAGTGATTTCTCTTTTTGTTTTTAGTTGTTTTTTTTTTACCTTTGATTCACAAAGCAAGCACATATGGTGGTCTGATACATCTGATTTCAAAGGACACTATGGAAAATGCTAGCAGTCTTTTATCAGGAGAGAAAATCTTGGCGTACTAAAAAAAAGGCTGTCATAAAATCAAGTAGAAACATTTATAAATTATCTACAAATGGATCAAAGTACAAAAGAGCTACAGTGTTTAGAGACAATATACCCATTCACAAGAGAATGATTTCGTAGTGGGACACCGTATAACTTCAATTTAGTGACAGACTGAATGAGAAACTATATAGAAACGGCGTTGGAACAACATAATCAGTGTAAACCTACTGCCACCTGAACATTTCATACATTCCTTTTTGGCAATATTCTCTGAATTTCATAAATAAAATGAATAAATAATGAGAGGGGGACCCTGTTTCAGACAATAAACTCACTTATACTCCAAGTGCAATTTGACATGAGGGACAACTGGAGATTAATACGAATATGGATATCAACAAAGATCATTTTTAAATTATTAAAGCTATGAGACATAATATCCCTCCATTTTGTTCTCGCACACTTTTAATCACTACCACAGCACACAAATTGTTCGTACACTGTACAAACCGTTTTTCATAACAAAACATCAAGTCATTAAAAACAGAATTCGCATATTCTTTCACAAAGCAGACAAATAAAAAATGTCTCATTGAAAGTAAAGGGGTCCTAAATTTGTGTTTTACTACCGGGTAAAAACATTCAAACTAAAGTATGTGTTGAAGACGATGAGCATCAAACTTTCATAAATCTTTTTTACTCTGTATAAAAACCCATGAAAAGAGTTAGAGGGTAAATGTTTCATCGGGCAGAGGACATGTCCAGAGACTTTTTGACATGAAATGCTGACATTTAGTCTCTTTAATCATACTTTGAGTTGTGTTCACTGACTGGATGCAGCCTGACCTGTTGTTCAGTGAGTGTGACACTGCTAATACTTTAGTGGCGTTGCGTAAATGGGTTTGTGTCTAAAGATATAACAAATTAGGTGATTCAACAAACTAAATAGAACAACAACAGTGAGTCTGAGCGCTCCGCACTCAGGGTTGAAGTACATATATGTTTATTCCATAAATCGTTAAATTATACAAGATCACGAATGAAGTAAAAATCTGTTCTGTACTAGAATCCCTTTTAAATATATGTATATATAAGCTGTGATAGTTACTGGAAGTACTGCATGTAAATCATACAAGCAATCAGATATGAAATGCTTACACAAGTAAAATGAGTTCACATTTCCATCCAAAGACCAAACTAGAAAAACAATGTAGCTCTCGGCATTTTGTTTGTGTTTGTCGACGACAGGTTGAAAAAAACTCAGCTGCGCACAAGCAATGGAGCTAGCCGCACATTGCTACATCAAATGACCGACAACGATATGGCCTCTCCTTCAGGGAAAAAAAAAGAGTGAACAATGACTATGAAATTTGCAAAACATATGAATGCGTCACATACACACACAGGCACACAAAACTTCCACCAATCGTCAGACAAAACAGCCACCTTTGTGCAATAGGAAGACAGACACAAAATGTTGTCCGGAACTAGGCGTTTCATGACAGTTGGACAGCAGGGACAGCAAACATGTCTGCTTGTTTTTAAACCTCAAATGTGACAAAGCACAGGTGACTCATCACAGAACAAAAGAAAAAAACAAATAACTGGTGTACATCAGCTTGTAACCAAACGACGAACTTTGTGATCGTTTTGTTTTCCTAAAGACCGCTGAGACAGCTCAGCTCACCTGATGTCTCTGACGTTAATGCCCTGTTGCCAGTCCAATATTCTGTGTTTGCTTTCATTGCAGAAAACTGTTGGGTTTCTTTTCTTCCCTCATATGCTACCATCTGTCTGTGATATTGCACTGAATAAAGCCTCTGTGTTAGCAGCCGGCATTGCTTCATGGAATGCCTCAATAACAGTGTAGTCTATTTAAGAGTTTCTCAGACGAGCCTGGTGTCTCATTCCTTGTGGTGACATCAATAGTCGACAAAATGTTTTCTTTGCTGAGAAAAAAGCCTGCTGGAAACATTCTATATGTAACCAGATGCTTCGTTTTCTCAGCTACCCTGCCTGTATTAAAGGTAAAATTTCTTGGACTAACGAGAAATAAAAGAGAGAAATACATGTCATGAAAATCCTAGTTTTTGTATCGTTTTGTTTTTTTTGAAGTAAAATACATCACAGTACTATGTTTTTGTGTCTGCAGGTGTCCTCTCCCTTGATTTTGGCACTGCACTGTACATAATTTAGTTGATTCGTAGCCGTCACCAAACACGAATAATTACTGGTTATAATCAAATGGGCTCACCCAGCTCAGGAGACAAAGTTCACATCCTCTTTGTCATGTGTTGTTAGATTTGATTGTATGGATGCAATATACAGAGCCCAACATGTGCACATATTTTACATTATATCCTTTTCGTTTTATTTCACAGGGGAGAGTCTCTTTAGCAGTTTCTTCCCCTTGGAAAGTAGTCCTTTCTTCTTCTTGTTTGCCAGGTCTTGGGGGTCTCGGGAGTCAAGCGGGGTATGAGGGACCCTCATAGGACTGAGGGGTCTCATGGTGCCTGGCAGAAGGGGGCGAACGATCGGGGACGGTGCTCGGACGGGTGTGGAATCGTTATCGGCCGTGTCTGTGGTTTCTGTGGGCACCTGAGGAGAGAGGCGGTGGGGAGCAGTGGAGGCATGGGGCATCGTATTACAAAAGAAACAAGGAAGTCACAGACTGTCTGTGTTCTTCATTTATAAAAAAGAATATGTCAGGGACTTTTCATTTTTCACCAGTCTGAGTTGGAAATCTGTATCTCAAAATTCAACACTTAATAAATCTCATTGAACTGAGGTCCCACTGAACATTTAATGATGTGTTGATTGTGTTAAAATTAATTATCTTCTCAAAATACAGTATGACGTGATTGGAATTATAACTGCTTTGCATCTTTCCAATTGACATCTGAAATGAATTCTCCCTAATTACGTTATTTAGATTTTGCTTATTTTTGCTTGAGTCACAGTTTTTAGAGTTTTAGCTGATGTGGCCAGTGACACTACTGTGAGCTTTACTTGATTAAACACAGCTTGGTTTTTAGTGGTAATAGAAACTAACCATCTGTAATACATGTTTTTTTTTATCCAAGCTTTAAGTGCTGTGTAGGTTATTTATAAAGGAACATTTAATGCTGCGGAAAAATGCAAAAAGCTTTGCCAAGTAGAACTTGCATCTTATTAATCGTTAATGTGTATTTGTTGCACACAGATTCGGACCGAGATTAAAAATGTAAAACATTTTCTATTATTAAAAGAACTAATTTGACAATTTGCTGTGGTGTGCAGCCTTATAAGTGTTATGCACTGTCTAAAATGATTCAAGTTTCATAATTATAATTAATTAGAGAAATAAAATATATTTCAAATATGTGCAATCTGTTAAACAATGCAAAAGAGAGAGCAAAGCTGTAGTTGTTCAAAGTTGGTTGGTCTGGCATTTTCACTTTTAGGTATTAACCATAGCATGAGTGAAGTGTATCTACACTAAATTCCTTAGGAAATACCTTTTTATTCTTTTAGGTGGGCAAAGTTATTGTTTATCTGCCTGTTCATCTGTATGAAATTATATATAAAGTATTCTATAGTATAATATGTATTATATAAAACATATGGAGCTAAGTTGTTTCTGCACACACAACACATAATGTAGCAGTGGGGGAAGCCATAAAATGTTGAGCACGACATCAGCACAGAACCACAGAGCTTGGGAACTCCACCATCAGTAGGCCCATGAGGAAACATACAGTACGATCATTTACAACACCCAGGGACGCAACTGTAGATACCAGGCCTCTAATCTAATGCAGCAGCTCAACACACAAGTCAGAAATCGAATAACTCACTGTCTGCTTCAATTAGCTTTGCATGCTATTCTGTAATGCAATGTGAAAAATGTTGAAAAAATCTTTTGGCACTAGTATTTTTATAGGTATTTACATATTTGATAATTAACCTGCACATTTTGGTTTGACTAAATCTGTATAATATTCTGGTTTCTATTACATTTTACTGATCTGCCATCATGGGAAAAAGCCTTACAGCTGCTATATTTAACTTATGCTTTTATTGTGACCACAAGCTGCGAGCATTGGAGCCACAAGTTTGGTATCTCAAGTTGCCGACTTACTGTACAAGGCAGACAGAGCCATTTATGGTGTGAAATGAACACTCTTCTTCGGTTTGTTTTGTTTTGCCAAGCAGGTGAGAAAAAACAAACAAAAAGGAAATAAAAATCAGATGTGGCAGCATTTTGTCACCATCGGAAAGACCCACACCACTATGAAAACTGAAAACAACAACATCAACACCAACACACATGAACACAGAGCGCAAAGAAGGATGCTTTCAATGTCCAATTTTGTTCTTTTATTGTTCCGTTGTACAGTGAGGACGTCTCAGTGCTGCAGTTTGTTTTGTCTCTTGAGCTCAGAGCAAACGTGGCATACGCACTGTCAACAGGCCTGAAAAATAGATTTTGTGTGTGTGTGTGTGTGCAATATACATAAAGAACCAAAGCCTCTTTAAGGAAATACAGCAATTGAGCCATGAAAGTTATAAAATGTATCAAGTTTGAAAAAAGCATGCTTTTCTTCAACGTTAAGTTATCTCTGCAAAATCCTTCTTTCAGTGTCACTGGGTAGCAACTGTTATGTATTAATAAAGCACTTATTTTTATACACAACAACCACAATTCGATTTTGTGTTTCAGTGCAAAGAGGTACCAAATTACTGTATTTTGTGTAGGGACTGAGTTCAGCCTTAACTGGTACTACATGCATAAATCACCTGCGGCGCTCACAGTGTGTCCTCTCTCTGTCCATATCAGGCTTTGCTTCTTCCTTTCTCTCAGAGTCAGAAAGGTGTTAGCACTGCATTTTTCTCCCTTTTTCCAAAGGGTGAGGAGAGGGGTGTTGTTAGTTTGTACAGAGTCACCACTGTCACCACATGGACAAACACACACAATGAACAGCACATAGACGGCAGGTGGAGGAAGCGAGACACGGAAATCAAGAGAGAGGACGGAGGATGGATGAACACAGGGTCTAGCGCTGAGAGCGGCGATGATGATGTACCCGTTTGGACTCTGGGACGGTGGCAGAGTTAGCAGGGGGCCGGTTAGCAGGCTCCTCCTGGGGGTAGTGGGACGGAGTATCAGTCAAATACACCTCCACATCATCAGGCACTTCTTCCAGAAAGTTAGAGGGAACAAGACCACGGTGGCCGTTGATTTCACCCTGTGGATGGAAGTGAAGGTGGGGGGGGGGTTATACTCTTATTCGCAAGTTGGAGAAAATCACTGATACAATACTTATGTGTATAAAGATGCAGCTAAAGGAAGAATGGGACCAAAGCTACCAGCACAAAACTCATGAAACACATGTTCAAAGTGTCTGTCTTCACTTTACATCAATTTACAGTTGTTTCTGGAAAGATATTACACAACAAAAATGTTTATGACAGAAGTAAACAAGTACAAGCAGCACTCACATAATAGAAACCATCTTCGTCAATATCACCAAACACAGCCATAATATCACCGGCACAGAAGGTCAGCTCGGCCTATCAGAAGACAGAGATACAAACAGGAAATCATCTTTTTCCACCACGGAGGCTGTCTGTGTGTGTAATGTAATGTCCTGGTCTTAACGCAGTGGGTTACACTAGTTTTGCATGTTCCATAACTCCTAAAACATACATTAAGAAAACTGAATTCAGGTTTAAGCATGTTGAAAAAGTGGGAGAATAAACGTAAAGTGGAGAGCATTTGTTTCCTTCTAGAACTCTGTAATTTAGTTAGCTGTACCTCGACATCAACGTTGGGAGAGCTCTCTCGGGGGTCATAGTCGTACAGAGCCACCATCCTCCTTGAAGCCTGATCTCGACGAAGACCTCTTCTGTTCTGCTCTGGAAAAAAAAAGACAAATGCAGTTTTACCATGCAGTATGTCTTCTCATGTTTTCCTTCAGAATATTTCACATTTCACACCTACAGATGTTTACTTGTTCAGGAGATTATTATCTGTGTGTAGTACCTATTCTGTCCACTGGGGTGCTGAGCGGCAGAAAGCCCTGTTTGATGAGCTGGTCCATGGTCTCTTCATCCTCCGCTCGTATCTCTGACACCATATTACATGGAATTAGCCCCATCCTGCCTCTCACCTCTCCTCTATAGAACCCGTCTGTGTCTTTATCACCATACACCTGGTAAACGACAGAGGGAAAGACCAACATTTAGAGCTCCAGAGGGATAAAGGGATATAAAACAAAAAAAGAGATCCAGTCTAAAATCTTTGTGTGGGACAGAAGTATGTAAACCTATGCTTTCAGCAACTAGTGTGACCTCACTTTTGCAGCAGCACCAACAACAACTATATGCACATTGGCTTGGAGGAAGTTTATCCCATTCCTCCTTACAAGACAGCTTCAGCTCAGGGATGTTAGTTGGCATTCTCGCTGAGTGCTTCCACTGTATTTCTACAGTGGATTTTAACTCAACCATTTCAACTCGTTATAATTCTTATGCTTAAACCATTCTGTTGTTGAACAACTTGTATGTTTAGAGTTATTGTTTTGCTGAATTAGCCATTTTCTACTTAGATTTTGCCTGTACAATTCATGGCTCTATAGCTATTCTCCTTTGTTCAAGATATACCTTATATTTGAACATATGACTCTAATTTGTCAATATTTGTAGAGGTTTACATCATTTTGCCACACACAAATATTAAGATTGTACCATTTTCCATATTAGGTAAATGTATGTTATTTGTTGTTAGTTTTAGGACTAGACGCATGGTAATCTGAAGACATATGGCTTTATACAGCAGAAAACAAGATGATCATGAATTCAGTATGACTATCTGGGTTTTAAACTCCCACCCTAATGATCTGCCCTTCTTTAAAAGGCAGTTCTTCATCAGCGGCATCTGGGTTAGGGGACATGGACAAAGGATCGTAGTCGAACAGAGCCACAAAGATCCGGAAGGATTCTTCAGGTTCTGACTCATCATAGTATGTAGGAGAGCAGCGATCCCGATCTCTGTATCCATCTTAAAAGCACGAAAGGTAGAGACAAAACAAGAAAACGTTACTTTAAAGAGATGTCACACAGGGATTTAGTTTTTCTGTTACTTCAAAAAAAATGAACCTGTACTTGTGGTTTTTTTGCTCATTAATGGAGATTTCAGGCAACAAAAGTTAGGTTAAAAAATAATAATTTCTGTATTCAGAATATCCATTTACTAAAATGTGTTAAATACATGTGTTTGTGTGTGACAGCATGCAGAAAGAAATCAAACTACTTACATAATTTACAGTAGCACCCACACATGTCTATCTTTATGGTTGTATATGGAGTGAGAGACAAACGAGCAAGACAAAGCACGGTGCCATACACAGAGGTGATTCAGGGACATGACACATTTCTGACATGCGTGCAATAAAGGCACTTCATAACTTCATCGTGATTTACAAGAGGAAACTACAAAGTGTAGAGAAAGATCTATGGGCCTGAGCAATAATTACTTTACATTTATTTGAATCTGGCATTGCAGTATTCAGAAATGCAATAGCGAACCAGTGGGTCGATGAAAATACAAGCGTGAGGGGAAATGCATTGCTCCCACGTGATGATATGAAACACCTGACAGAGGACAATTTGATTTGCAACATCGTTTTTATGTGGTGGAAGGACAAAAATGTAAGAGACAGCTGCATTTCCAAAAGCTGATATTTCAAATTCAAATGTCCAAACAAACTGAATTAAACTTAAAAAAAAGCGGCAACAACGTAGTTTTGAATGTTTACTACTATCGTCTCTCCAAAATGTCATGCACGAATGCTTATAAGTGTAGTAATTGTGGTTGTACCACAAAGGGAGGGGGGGGTTTAGCAGGCATCGGAAGTTCAGTGCATTGAGTGAGACTCTCAGCAGACAATCAATCATTTATCATCTGCAACTGTGGAAACTTTCATCCTGGACCCCAGAAACTGCTTGCCAGTGGATCTACCATTTCAGTGCAGTGCAGTCATGCTGTTCAACTGTAAGCATAATAATAACTATTATTATTTCAGACAGGGAGACAGGCATTTGCAAGTGTCCATAGCTCCTGTTTGCCATTTGCTGGTGGCATTATTGTTGCCATGCTGTGGTAGTAAAAACCAGACTGCAGGCACATACCATGGGGAGACCTGGTGCCGCCCATGTGCCTGCGAGTTGACCACGTCCTGCGCCGAGCTACTCTGCCATAGTAAACATCTTCGGTGATGGGGGAGAGGTTTCCCTCACTGTTATTCTCAGAGGTTACCTCTACGGGAAACACCAGTAAGAGGGTGATGGGATTGAAATGCAAAGTGAAACCTAATTCAAGGTTTGAGTTTCCACCTAAAACTTACAAGGTACAAACAAATGCACACATAAAAAAGCAGTTAGAGAAGACTGTCAGATTCTAGGGTTATATTCATCTCTGCAACATTGAAATTATGTTCATGTAGTGATGAGCATGGTTCATAAACACAGATGTGATCTGGAGACGCAGAGAAGCTCATGAGAGTTTTAACAGAGCAACAAATACTCCCTTCCCATCTCTCTCTCGCCACCTGTCCATACTGACCAATGGAAGGGACCATTAGCGGTCGTCTCTGGGGCTGGGAACCACCTTGATGAATTCTCCTCCCAGACTCCCGGTCATGACGCCCTGCAGCAGGAGTGTTTGTCTGACATTCAAAGAAACACAGAAAATACAAACACAAACATTAAACATTCCTGAGTTGTCGCAGACACACACACACAGACGTACTTGCAAACAGTAAGTGAAAAAAACTCACATCAACATACTCGTACAAATTGTATGTAAACAAAATCATGCAGCACTCACGGGCAGGCACACTGACACACAGACGCAAAGACACACACTCAAACACGCACAAGCTGACAGGAAATTTTGACATTCCAAAATTAACTGCTAAAATACTAGTGTTCAAATTTGAAAAAATAAGTACTACCACCTACCATCGAAGCACTTAACTGCACACGCCCAGTTTCTCTGAGGTACTGAACACAAGCAATCTGAGCCAGTTTCACTCTGCATCTCTATGTGTTAAGGGAACATTGAAACTCAGTATATTGCTGCTCTCTCCAAGGTGCCAAAACACTGAGCGCAACCGCAGCTCCAAGCTACATCCAGTCCTATTAATAGTCTGTACCATACAACACAGGCTGCGATCCACCTTCCATAATCTCATCCCCTAAGTAAATACACAGGGCTGAAGCTGGCCGATATTACATGACATGACAATGAGAGGTTTGCTTTCTGTCAACAATGTTTGTAATTCAGAAAACTATAGTGGCATACAAGCAATTCTGTCTACTTCAGTGTCGTTTGCCACAACCACACACAGCGCTGCCAAGGCAAGATAAAAAAATGTTCCATAACCGCATGTCTTCACAGGCGCAGCAACTATCCTGCCAGAACTTGCTCGGCGGCAGCTGCTTGCCTAAGACCAACCTCTATCTCTAGCACTCCTAGCTGCTCTCCGTGGTGCTGAAACATCCAAAGCCTCTTTCATCCCCTATGGTCATGGAATGGTCGAACCACCACACTTTCTATCCATGGGGTAAAACATTCACACCCATTTCTCTCATTGTTCTCCTATTTCTCCTATATCAAACTCAGCACACACACTAGCAACATTTATCAAATGTAATTCAAGGCAGCAGATTCAGCTGAAGCATCTGTGCCTGACGAATAGTCAATTTGGGATGTTTATGACTCTTGGGTTTAGAATAAGTGCAAAGAACTGCACCTTGGGTGTGTTGTGCGAGTTGCGCCGGCGTCCCTCTTCCAGCTGCATCTCTGAGTACAGCTCCTCCTCATCCTCTTCCATGATGTCAGACAGGTCAGAGCCCCGGCTGCTTTCGCTGTGATAATCTTCATTGTGACTATAGTGAGGCTTTTGGTAGTCACAAATACAAACACACAGACGCAAGTGTTTAAGTCCACATACATACATACATACATGCACACACCAAGCACACATGAAAGGACAAACACACACACACACACACACACACAGAAACACAAACATGTAAGTGTATGCATGCAACCACCCAGAAATGCATGCACAAACACACGTCCTAACACACACGTAAGAGGTTTTCCATTGAAAGGAACACTAAGGATGTAGAATTCAAAAGCAAGAAAAAGACTCATTACTTGTCAGTCTGGTCTTACCGGCCTCCCCAGCTCCGAGCCTCTGAGAAACTCATCTACCGAGGGTCCTCTCCGACGGCCTCGTGCAAACCCTTCCTCGTCTTCCTCTTCCTCGTCAGAGTGATGCTGGTGAAATAAATGACCCTGCTCTCCATACCTGCCCTGCCTCTTGTCCCCCTGAAAAAAAACAGAGAAAGAGACGATTGAACTAACTGCAGTATTTTGATGATAACTTTTACATATTACCAACTTCACAACACAATCTGTCTTTATTGTGTAATAAACCAACATTTATAGAAAGCTAATAATCTTCTTGTACGCAGATTAGTCATTTAGCTTTTCTTTTCAGACCTTGCCACTTTCTGCTGCCACCCTCTGCGCTGCTTCGCGGGCGATGGCTTTGGCCACAGTGTCAGGGATAAGAGTGCCTCTAGGTTGTGGTAGGATCCTCTGGGGGGAGGGAGAACGTGGATTGCCAGGGGGAGGTGCCTCAAGAGTGTGGCCTTGATTGGGCACAGGAGGCTGAGAAGAGGGAGGTCGTGTGTCCCAGCCAGTCTGGCCAGTTGGAATAGCTCCCCCGTGGCGGGCCAGGTGCTCTTTGGCATCCAGGTCTCTGGCACTTACTGGTCTCTGAGGTATAGGGTGATGGTGCGGTAACAGAGGCAGTTGATGCTGAGGCCTGGGACCTTGGTGAGGTGGGAGAGGCTGAAGATGAAGGGGCTGCGGCTGAGGATGTGGGGCTCGAAGCTGGGGTTGAGGGGCACAGCCTGGATGGGACAGTCTGGGATGCGGTTGAGGATGTACAGTATGGGGTGGGAGTTGTTGAGCATGTGCTTGGGGTGGAGCAGGAAGTTGGGGTGTGGCGTGAGTAAGATGAGGAGATTGAAGGTGGGGCTGAACATGAGGGTGTGGAGGGGGGCCTGCCTGGGGGTGCATTGGGTGTGGCAGGGGAAGTGGGGGTAGAGGCACAAGAAGGTTGTTTGGAATGACGGCGACTTGGGAGTCCTGTGATTCTCCCTGTGCTGACAGTGTTTTGACGATGACTTCTCTTGCCTCCAAGCACTTAATACTTGTCAGGTCAACGGTCACATAGTCTGCCATTGGGTACAACACCTCAGCTATCTGGGTTTGAACAGAGAAAATACATCAGAAACATCACACAGCTGAAGTAAAAACATTATCAATATTGATACAATCTAATTTTTCCATGTTCTTTAACCACCCTCCAGATAATGTTTCAGTTTCACCACAGTGGTAAGACTCAAATTTGTATCTATGCCCCAACCAATCATTTCGTTGCACAGTTTAACAAGATATCATCATACAGTATAAAAAATACCTTGTTTAATGTTACTACGGCTGGGAGAGAAGCAGTTGATGCCGTTGTGGGTTCAGTGTTGATTTACCTTTTCAAGTGCTGTATGTTGATTTACTTTCACTGGCACAAGAGGGAGTAAGAGAACTTCCCAATGCCTTTGCATCTACTAAGTAGGCTTGCACTGATACTGACTCAGCGGTAGGGGGCACTGCGGTCTATCCCGAGCACACTGATGACATAACGCCCTGCCAAACAGCTATTAACCTCCCATCTGTGATGTATGTTTTCACTGGTATTTATGCAATGTTTTACATACGGGATTTGTCTACAGGGTGTAGGCATTTGACATATGGATTCCATATGCATCTGCTTATTTTTTCACCTAAAATGAGGAGTGATGCATTAAACTCCCTATGAGCCTCACTCGCCATCACTCATCATACCTTCTTTTAGCACAGTGAAAATAATGATATGGTCCTTGTTGGTAATACCTATACTCAGCAACTTACCCTCTTCCCTTTGGTGCAGACTGCGTAGCCAAGGACATTTGCTCCGTTGGATGTGCCTGTAGGAGAGAGGATCGGGGGCTTCCAGTGGACTTGTACGACCCCTGGACCCTGACCACACAACACCTGTACATCCTGGGGAGGCAGGGGAGGACCTGGGAGGTGAGAAAATAGGTGTAAAGAAGACGTAATCATTCACTGTTTTAAAACATCACAAATATAACAGCATCAGATAAAACAACAGGGTGTGAAGAAGTAGAATGATAGACCAACCATGCACATAAATGTCATAATATATATACACACGAAGTGGGGGAAAGATACAGGAGACAACAAAGTGGACTTATCTAGCATGTAATTTGCTCTGCCAAATCTTAATCTGTAAGAGAATTACATTCAGACATGTGTGTTGCTTGCAGTGTTACACAGTCCATGCAGACACTTGAGATTGTGTGGCACTGAGAGTGGGTGCATTCACAAAATATTGTCTGTTGTGTTGATTACAGTTAATTTAAGTATCGGATATGGCATTATGGTATTACAGCAACCAATGATGCTCTGTAATCTTAGCGAGTTGTGAAATGAAATCCTCTTAGCATATTAATATTTTTGATGATATTTTCAGAACTGTATTTTCAGTCTACATTGCTCTGGTTTTATGGATCTAACGGGACCTAACACAATTTTTCAACAGCACTAATGCTGGTTATTATGATTATTATTATTTTATTGAAGAATAAAGGTCATGTGAGCTCAGGTCAGTTAAAACAATGTAGATCTTCTGGGCCCCTTATGAGAAACACTGTTATCTCAGCATGCATGCTATAGTCAATTCGTCTTCCAGACTCCTGGATCACAGGGTCAAGGCTTATGTACAATTGCACTTTAGGAGAAGCAGATGTCAATGTACACTCATACAAAATGAGTAAGTATTGTGGGGGCACTGCCCATTTTCAGGCTGGGCTATAGGCTAAGAAAATGACTCATGGGCAGGACCGTTTCTTGCACTATGCAGACTGTGCAGAGGCATAGGGCCCCGCTGCCACTAGGGGGCCCCCAAGCTACCGCTTATTTTATTAGAATTACATGTAATTCAAATATCTCTCAGATTATGTTTGCTCTGTAATGTTGACAGAAACTGTTGGAAAATGTTTCATGTATCGCAGTAACAGCTGCACCAGTCCATTAACTTTGGTTTGCTCTTTATGTCTTTGTTAGCTTAGTTGGTAAGTTAGTACATTAGTATGCAGAGGGCCCAGGTTCATGACCAGGCTGGTAAAATTAAGTTTACATTTTTTTATTTAATTATTTCTGGGAGACTTCATTTACATTTTTAAACTCTACTAAACTAAACTAAAAATTTGGATTTGTAAGTCACATTTGCTGCCAATTAATCCTACATCATCAAATTTATTCATTTTTTAAAAGGTTTGGGCACTTCTGCTCTTTACATAATTATGTTCATTATGTAATAAACCAAATTGATGAATCTCATAAAACAAAAAAATAGAAACAGTGGATTTGAATTTTGTTTGAATCTTGAATTATTATTTTTTAATTCAGGGTTAAGAGCCTACTATGATGCATCTCAACAGATAATTGAAGGGTTTAAATTTGTTATATCTATTTAAAACACGGGCCCCCAAAATAATCTTGCATAGGGCCCCCACAGACCCAGAAACGGCCCTGCTCATGGGAATAACAACTGATCTAACAACTGATCATAACTTGTGATGGTTGACTGTCCTCTAATTAGTGTTGTGGTCTGTGCAGTGAATGAACAAGGGCAAAACTGCATTTAAATTTGGTTAAAAAAAATAAAGTGTGTTTAAATTTGAGTTAGTACCTGCATGACAACATTACAGCTTTTCAATCTCAGAACCACAACAATGTGCCATTTTGCCCCGAGTCCTTAGTTAAAGCCCTCTTTCAGTATTGATGTTTAGTGGTAACAGATCATTTAGTACTAACATATATCAGAAACCCAGCCTACAAGTGATGTTTTGTTCTGACATGGTCTGCAATATGGTGCTGGACCTGGACAAAAATATAATACCCAACAACATTATTTTAAGGTTTTGTACTTCTACAACACAATACAATACATTTATCTAAAATTGATATGGCATAATGGTACCTGATTAAACTGACAGTACACTAATGTTTCTTGCAGAGACATTACAGCATTGCTTGAAACGAGTAAAAAGTAAAAGTAAGTTGTAGTAAAAAAACACTGACTAGTTTATATATCATATATATCATCTCTATAATGCTATGCATGTGTCATTGAGATGTATAGAAGTGATTTTCCTGACCTGCAGCCTGAGTGCAGAACTCCACACCAGTTTCTTTCCTCTCTCTCTGCTCCAGTGGCAGTTGCCATGGCACCTGGTGTGGCTGCGCTACCACCGTTACTTTGTACACTGTCAGGGGCTTCAGGTTGAGAAAGCGCAGTCTATACCGTCCTGGCTTTACCACCGCATGCTCAGCTCCATCCAAGAACACAGTGTGACCATAGTTGCTGTTGCTGGGCAACCATGAGAGCTCAGCAGTGTCACGCTGGATGTCATCAACACGCAGACCGCAGGGCGCCACCACTACGTTGGCCCCCACCAACAAGGTGCAGCGCAATTCATCTGATAATCCTCGGTCAGTGACACACTGCACAGACACGCGATGAACACAACCGTCCAAGTCCAGCTTCTCTAGCAAACACTTGGTCCGACCACCATACTGTATACTGGCACGAAGTTCCCCATCTATTAACACATTGTAGCCAGAGATGTTCCCCCAGCCCAAAGGCACTGGTGGAGACTCCCAGGCCACAATGACGCTTCGTGCCAACTGCTTGATCAAGGTGATCTTACGGGGATAAGGCACAACATCTTCAGCCAGGTCCTCAGGGTCCAGGCCCCCCCCTGTTCCATTGCTACAGGGAACCAAGGCATTAGCTGAGCCCAAAAGGCCATCCTGGGATGTACCTCCATCCACTGTCATCAAGGCCAAGGGTGCATGGTCCAGTGGTCCGAGGTTATCTCCACCTTCCCCAGGCAGAATTGCTGGTTTTTCCTTGTCCTGGACAAACTCCACAAAGTTAGAAGGGACAAGTCCTCGTTGGCCATCCAGCAGTTCCCCTGTAATAAGGGAAGAAGTATTAGTACAAGTAAAGGCAGATACAGAAAATCTTTAAAAACTCTTCCTCCTGGCACATGAACAAAAGACTTAATGCCAGTTACCTAAAAATACTACTCTAACAACCGTCTTGATAGAGAAGCACAGCAGTCTCACTGTGATACCTTCTGTACATGTTAAAATTAGGCTTCTCTAACAGCTCCTTAAAAGACAAAGACAATGGGAAAGCAGTGAAATGAATACACATAATCAGTGAGTTGCCTTCGAGGTGGGTATGAGTCAGAGAGTGAGAGGTGGGAGATATATAAACACACATGTATGTGCTATTCCCTAAGATGTAAAATTTAGCACTGGTTCTCTGATGCAGTCTTTTATCCTCTCTCCAGAACCTCTCTCTCTAGAACTGAGCTAACAATTCTTTTAAACATTCTGACGATTTTGTACTGACGTTCACTGCTTCTCAACATTTCCATGCCCAAGAGCATGTAGATGTTGTCGTCAATGCAGAAAAAGAGTACCTAGATTTTCAATGTAGATTTTTCCCCAAAGGGAAGAAGTTTGTCTTCAAAAAGCTCACTGTCATCTTGTCCTTCAATCCTTTTTTCCACAGAGGCCCAGGAGACCTTAAGACCATGTGTGTATGTGTGTGTGTGCGTGTGTGTGTGTGTGCACTGATGATTAAGCTGAGCCCTGCTGGATTAGTCATCAAGCTAAAAGGGACCAAGATCCCATCTTGACAACAGCTTGGTCTGAGGCCTGAGTCTCCCTCCTGCATGGTAAATACAAGGCTCCTCCACGATACCATGCAATCTCACCGCCCACAGCTAATGAATCACTGCAGCTGAGTACTACTGTGTCTGTGGCAGCAGAACTGCTGGCTGAGGGGATTAGGATTGCCTCTGATGGAGAAGCCTTCATAATTCTTAAGAGATTATACATGAAAATAACTCCAATCAACAGTTAAAATAATCTGAAAGTGATATTTTCCTCTTGACAGTATAGTGGTAGGTAATAAGACAAACAAAGGTGTGTCACGGCAGGCTGTCAGAGGGATGATTTTATTAGCTATAAAACGATCCGGCAAGTTGTTTTGATTATGTCGTGTCATTGCGTTGCGCATACAGCACAAAGTCAACTAGACGGCGACAAAATATGTCACAACCAACTTGTATTCCATGTCACAGTACATTTATTCACAATATACAGTAGCAGAGAGCATAGAGCATTAGGTTGCTACGGCTCAGGAGGTAGTGCAGAGGTCTGCCAATCATGGCTCCTCCTGTCACATATAGAAGTGTCCCTGGTGAATTAGGTCAGCTGCAGCCCTGCCATTGGTGTGTGTTAACACATTCACCACTCACCTTCATAGAAGCCATCGTCATCCATATCTCCATAGACATACAAGTACTTTCCAGCCACAAGGGGAAGTTCTGCTTCGGGGTGTTCATTTGGTCCATCATAAGGATTATAACTGAAATGAGAAATGGCATTTCACTTCTTCTGTTTTCAGAGCAGCAGCAGGATTCATAAAGAATATCATATATAGTAGCCAGTGTCATCACCTGTAGCGGGCAGTGCAAAGACGGACCTGGCCTGTGTAGCGAGGCTTGGACCTGGTTAAGGGAATGGCATCATCCTCCATCTACACAGGAACAGGAGAAACAAAGGTAAATGTTATCTACATTCATGTGTAAAACGTCAGGAGGTAGTCTATAGTCTAACACTATAAATGGTTTTCAAGCATCCTGAATATATAAGTTACAAGAATTAACATGATGAATTTACTGGTCCCACCTCTGATGGGGTCAGCCGCCGAGAGCTGCTGGGGCGGTCCGTTTTCACGATGCTGAGTTTCACAGACAGTTCTCCCGCTGGTCGTTCTTTGTCTTCAGTCTGTGGTGTGCTGGGCAAGAACCGGGAGATCAGTTGTGGAGTATGTGCAGCACTCTCATTGCCTGCGAGACATTGATTTCCATAGAAAATAAAGAGTAACTGTCATCCCTTCTGCAACCTTATGCTGCTCATTGCACAGTTATTGATCTCCTGTTGAATGAGAAGTGCAAAGGCTGTTCTACCTCAATCAACACCACAAGTCTGTGATGAATTTGTCCTCCGTATCACGGAGGTTCTCACAAGAAAAAACAACGTATTTGAAATATCCAACAAATACAAAATAGAAAAGAATAGTGTTAAAAAGGGACAACATGGATCGACTGCATTACTGGGTTCTTGTGGTTTGTGAGTAACTAATGTAAGGCATTAGCACAAATATCAGTGAGTCACACTTCTGTTTCATGTGAAGAGAAAGATTAAAAGGATCTCCAGCACTTCAAAGACCTGTGGTCTGTGCCAGACTGTATAAATCTACAACGCTGATTTAGTCGTATCTGTCGGTGCCACAGCCTGTGTCGTTGGAAAAGTGATGTGTTAAACCACAATTACAACATACAACAGGCCTGTATTCAATTAGGCTGATCGTGAATAAGCTGTGTCCACCTCTGGCCAGGGGTGAGCTGAGTCTGGGGACTACATCACTGTAACTCATTTCATTCTGATCACAAGCCTTTGATCACATGTCATTTGGAGAACGCTTTTATCTTCAGGGTCTGAACCAATAGAAAACTGCAATGTTAGTGGACTATTTAGCCCTATAGTCTTAATATCATTTTCTATCTCTATTAAAATACACACACCCACACTCAAGCATACAATCATAATCACCCAAAATATATACACTACTACTAATATTGCTACCACCACCATTACTACTGATAATGTATATCTATTTATACAGATGTAAAAAATAACATCAAATATTTAACCAATATAAATATTTGCTGACCTACCTCTTTTTTGCTGGGCTTCAAATCCAGCAATAACTCGTGGAAGGTTTCGATCTGGTGAAAGGTGGAACTTAGATACAGAGGTGGAATTAATTTTAAGGATGTCCACAGTATCTGATTGCAAACGGAAATTCAGCAGCTCTTTGGACAACTGGTGCAAGTGTTCACTCTGTGACCTGCATTGCTGTTCCAGGTCACGAACCTTGACCTGTGAGACACAAGGTAGAAAGTAGGAAAAACACAGAGCATGAGCTATGAAGTGAAATATTATACTAACTATAACATGATACTAACCATATACTAGAGTGCACTTCGTTAAATAATTGTACAGAATCAGTTCTGAGGAATAGTCGTCTCTTTATCTGGTGAGGGCGAACATAAAACCAATTAGGCAACAATCCTTGAAAAAGATTTCTGATCTTACAGCAGAATGTTATAGTGAAACCGCTGCAGTCTAGTCAAAGCGTATGGAGTGAGGAGTCATCTGCATGTCTGCTGATAACACTGCTGAGCTCTGATAGTGAAGCCTGAGCGGTGCAGAGGATTAAAAACCTTACCAGTAAAAACATTAAAGACATCATATCACTGATATATCAGAGGAAGCTGGGGATGTAGAGGATGTACACTGGGTACAGTATGGAGAAAGAAATGCAGCAATACCTTATTCAGTGTACACATGGATTCTAAACTGTCCACAAAAGTATCTGAAAGCTTTATGGGAAGTAAGGCTAATCAGGGGGGAAAATAAATACCTGAAACATTTTGTCCTTATTGGTCTGTTCAGGCAAAAAAGGAGAGAAACAGAAAAATGTAAAGAAAGATTTTAAAGAAAAAAACAGTGAATATGTGACTATAAAGAAGAATGAAGTAATGCAAAACCACAAAAGGCTTTAGAAAGATAGAGGTATACAAGTAAGACACAAAAATAGAAGAAACAAGAAAAGGAAACAAAAATTGCTGCGTGTTCAACTTAAAATCCTAATAACTATAAAATTACTGATGAAAGAAAAGAACGTAATGTAGAGGTTCGTAGGTGTTCAAAAGTTAGCTTGGGTGGAAAATTAATGGGGATGGGTGGTATCTGCAAATGAGAGGGAAAAGCTGAGAGCCAGACTGAAGCCAAAAGGAAAAGAAAGAAATAGTTTGTTTGAAATATCAACATATGAGTCAGGAACAGCAAGTTTTCTGATTTAAATAACTAACAAAGCCACTGGTGCAATCAACTATGTGGTTGGCTGAACATAGTATCTGCACGGCAAGGAGTCGTGCGTCGTATTGTATAACCTACACTTCATTATTAGACTTCATCTCAGGTGTGTGTGGGTGTAGAGACTGTGCCTTTTCTGTAGTCTCTTGTTAGTTTTGTGAAACCTATTAAGATGACTCACACCTTCATCATTTTTTTTTGGCTATGGTGTTTAGTGACCTCACGTAATTGAAATGAATCAAAAACACCTTTGTGTGAGTGTGAATGCATTTGTAACCTAATCCACCCAATAATTCAACAAATCATTTTTCTCATCTGTGTTGCCTTGTTAACATCCTTTATTTAACAGCCGTATGAAACACTCTTGGTTTAAGCAAACCAGCTCTGAATAGAGAGCTAATCAATATTAGCAGCAAATTAAACATCTGTATGTTACTATACCTCTAACAGGTGCACTCCTTCTTCATGCTCTTGGTCAGCTTGAACCCAAGCCTGCAGAGAACACACAGAAACACAAGGTGACAGCTGACACCTTGATAGTATTCCATAAGGAAAACCAGACAGCACACTGCTGACATACTGTCAACCTAATAACCTAGCAGAGTCTCACTGGTTGATCTCGGTGCTGGTACTTAAACAGATGGCTAGTTCTGATGGCACAGCTCTGATGAACACGCGTTTATTACCTAGCATGTTAGTGTCCAGGTAGTGACTGGTAAAAGTAATTAGACATCAAAAACCTCTTTGAGTCATTGTCCAAATCACTTAAGCTCCGATTGGGCATATGTCTCTCTGTTTGGCCTTCTTAATAAACATCAGTGTGGAGACAGACCAGTAAGTACAGTACAGATCAAAAAGACAACACAGATCTCTGTGCACACAGTCACTATTCACTCACCAAAACAAAGCTTGAGTGGTCTAATCCAGAAAGAATTTTTACATATCAGTCATTGAAGTGAGTGGATTTTATCCTACATTTTAATTTGTAAGTAATTAACCGTGAAAAATGCTGCAACAGGACAAACATTGATCAAATAACATGCAGTGACTTTATTTAAATATTCATAAATATGTGCTCTAAAAGTAAGGCAGACGGTTTCACATCCTCAGTTACATCTATAAATTATATCAAAATACTGATTCAAGGGTCACTTACAGTTCAAGAGTCCCTAGTGATATTTGAAGTCTTATCTAACTATTTATTTACCAGAGGAAATGTCTTGTGTAGAGATTTAACTAGAAAGATGATGTTTCCAGAAAAGAGGTCAATAGACAATGAAACAACATAAAAAGTGCTGCTGCTGCTGAAACGTCTTTTTTAATCAAATATGCAGATTCTGGATTTATCAATTCACACATACCTTTTGCAGCTTACTGATCTCCTTCTGCTTGGTGTGAAGGGCCACCAAGGCTTGCTCATACTCTATCTGCAGCTGCTGCTTCAGCTCTATAGCCTCATGCATATGCTAGGGAGAAACAGATAAAGGAGGCAAGGAGAGGAAAAGAGTTGAGCTTGTGCTGAAGGATGTTATTTAAAGATGACAATATCCCAGAAAAGTTACAACAGGAAAGGCCTTGTGTACTGATCGTGACAGATAAAATACATTTAGACCTTCAAAGTCTGAACGATTACTGTTGCTCTTCCTAGTACTGAAAGAAAGATATGTTCTGCAGTGGGCTGCCTGCCTGCCACCCTGGCGGGAGGCCTTTGAGGACGTTTGATCCAGTCTACCTGAATCATAATTAGCTGTGGGTGATTTTTCTGAAAAAATGAAGTAAAATGATCTAGTAAAATTAAAGTAAAAGTCCACAACATGAAATGTTTTGTGTGCGTTTCAAACAACTGTCTGCAGCAGGCTTCGTCCACAAAACAGTTTTTCATTGCAATACTACAAGTGCCCACTGAGAATAAAATAACACATTTCCCAAAATGCTCAAATATTTGCATTAAGTTCAATTTTGCAATCTTGCAATTAAGTACACACTTTTACACTTTAATGCACACACATCACATCTAACACAGTGTATACTGCAAACGGACTCAGACAACGCTACCACATGAGGTCACCCACACTGATCCCAAATCTACACATAAACGAGTCATGACTGTACAGGATCTATCTGCAGAGTCACAACCAGCCGCAAGTTAAGGCCACACAATATTTTTGTGGGAGAGAAGAAGAAAGGCAGCTTAAGAAGCTCTGGCATTCATCATTTTCTCTCTGTGTTCACTCTCCCTTGAAAAAAAAAGAAGAAGAAGAAAAGCCTCTTTACCTCCTGGAGTGGCTTCGAGGTGTCCTGAGTAGGCAGTCACTGCTTTGCATAATCAGGAAGAAGCTCTAAGCTGCAGAGAACTGGGCTGGCTGAGAGCCTGTCATTTAGTGAACACTATTTTTTTTAACCCTTGGCTATTCAGACAGGACTAACTGAGATTTTCAGCAGCCACCTGCACTGTGTAGTGTACTCTTCTTCATATTTTATTTCCGGAGATATTTTCCTGCATTTTGTGCAGCAGTTTTTAATTCAATGTCATAATGTCAAGTTGTTTTTGTTCCAGATAATGTAGCTTTAAAACTAAGAAGACAGTATTGTGTTTCAATATTTTTGTTATGTTATGTCTAGATGACGTGTGTGTAATTTTCTCTACATCGTTTATTTATCTGTTTAATAATCAATTCACAAAGAGAAAGTGACAAATGTTTTTTTTCTGTATTAGAGAGCAGGCCAGTTTTTCTTATATGGGTACATTTCTCTTCCGAATATCCTGGCAAACAGACAATCGATAAGAGATGCAGGGAAGCGAGGATTTGTAATGAGAGTGGCTCACACAGCACAGCAGGACTATGTCTGATTACTATTGGCAGACCAGAACACAAAGAAAAAATGAAACCGACACGTCCCCTCATGCACTGCATAACTCTCATTTTAAAGTTTACTTAGAAAGTAAACATTGTAACTCAATGAAACTCTGGACTGAAAAATCTCCAAATGTGATGAAACTGAAGTGAGCAAGAACTGGATGAACAGAATAGGAGTTGGGAAGCCCCCCCAAAAAATAAAAAAGCAGACGAAGAAGAAATTTGGTGGTGAAGGCTCTGCAGAAAAAGAGGATCAAGGGCTTAGACCTTTAGACTTAAACTTTCAGCTTTGCCCACTCAGCATATATGATGTGTGCAGCATTTACTTTATAGACATGTTTGCTTGGTACGCTCGGGGAAATGTGAAGGAAATCTTCCCAGTATACAGTTTAAATTCCAGTGGTAATCCATAATCAAACCCATTGCTCTGGACAATGAAAATCTGTGGACATCGTGGGCAGCTAGGGAAAATATATTCATCTACATTCATCCTTCAAAAGGCTTTAGCTACATCAGGTATGTTGTTTGTTCAGCCTCAGCAGTGAGGCACTGGGACAGGATTTCTGGGTTTTTCATCAATACTTCAAATTGTCTTTTGGCATCAGAAAGTTATCCGGAGCTGCCCACATAGTTTTTTAAAAGAGAAAGAGAATGACTAAAAGTTGTCATGTAGTGACAACAGGATTAGTTCAAATTAGAGAAGAAAGAGAATTGTGAATATCCAAAACGGGGGTCACGGTTAAAGGAGACACGAGAAGATCTAAACTATGCTTCTTTTTAGGGATCCATGATGGAAAACACAAATGTAGGAAAGTCTTACCTTCAGAACCTGTTCCAGGTTCTCCACTTTGCCTTGGAGTTGGTTCTTCTGCTGCTGGGCCACGTCTCTCTCCTGGCTCACTACAGCAAAGGTCTGTCTCAGCTGGTCATAGTCCGATTGCACCTACGTGGCCAGATATACAACATATAACGAATTTATAAGGGCCGAATACAACAGGATTAAAAAAAAGAAAATTAGGACACAACAAAGTAAAGGAAGAAAATAATTTAATCTGCTTTTCATTTTTCTTGAAGACTTTTAAAATGTAATGGTTATTATGATGAAAACAAGTGTGCAATTACTATGAAGTTTATTCTCTAGTAGTTTGTCTTGTTTACATTTATATATAGACCCTGTTTTTGGCTAAAGGGTTGATTGGAGGTTCACAGTCTGAAGAAAAATTAATCAGCGCAGTTCAGTTTAGCCTTAGCTCGAACGAGAACAAGCTTATGACTTAAGCCTTGTAAGTACTGTTTGATGCCTTGAGCTAAGTTAGATACTCTAACGCAATGACATGACCAGCAAATCTTGCACAAGCTCTGTGATAAACATTATATTTGAATTTCAATTATCTTGACATCTGACACCAAACTGGATCCACTTTACTCTCTGTGATTTCTTTCTAATTACAGTACTGTGCAAAGGTTTTAGGCAGGTGTGAATAAATGCTGTAAACAAATAATGCTTTCAGAGATGGAAGTGTTCATCATTTATTTTCACCAATCAACAAAATGTAGTGAATAAGCAAAAGAGCAATTTATATCTAATCAATATTCGGTGTGACCACCCTTTGCCTTCAAAACAGCATCAAGCCTTAGAGAACTAACCCTTGTGTGGATGTGGGCTTCCTCACATCTTTCTGTCTCTTCCTGTAAGACCAGACACACTTGATGATGCTGAGATCAAGGCTCTGTGGGGGCCACACCATCACTTCTAGGACTTGTTCTTAATGACTTTTGCTGTCTGTTTGGGGTCGTTGTCCTGCTGCAGAATGCATTTGGGGCCAATATTATGCCTCCCTAATGATATTGCATGATGGATAAGTACCTGCCTGTATTTCTCAGCATTGAAAACACCAGTAATCCTGACCAAGTCTCCAACTCCACCTACGTCATACTTCACTGTTGCCTGCAGACACTTATTATTGTACCGTGGAAGCACGTCAGAGGTTTGGCTTTTTGGCTGCAGCTCTTCCATGAAGACCACGTCTGGGCAGACATCTCTGGACAGTAGATGGGTGTACCTAGGTCCCACTGGTTTCTGCCAGTTCTGAGCTAATAGTAATGCTGGACATCCTCTAACTTCTAAGGGTAATGAGCTTTAAGTTACCTTGGTCGACCACTGTGTCTCTGATCCTCAACGTTGCCCATTTCTTTGTGCTTCTTTAAAAGAGCTTGAACAGCACATCATGAAACCCCAGTCTGCTTTAAAGTCTTTGTCTGATGCAGGCGAACTACGTCCACAATCTCACCTTGTTAGCAGAGTATGGCTCTTCCTCCCCCAGTTTTAAGCCTCTTACACAGCTGTTTCTGTTTTAGTCAACGACTTTGATGATATTTCAGCCTACGTGTGACACTGATGATCATTAGCACCTGTTTGGTATAACTGGTTGATCATACACCCGACTATAACCCTACAACTCCCTGACTTAGTGCATGTGTCCTCATAAGAATTGATGCTAGTTTGAAGGGAAAAGGAAGTAACTCCCTAGAGTTTTTCTTGTTTGCTCACTCTGCACTTGTGTAAATTGATAACAAATAAACAATCGTTATTTACATTTTTGAAAGCATTCTTTGTTTACAGCGTTTTTTCACACCTGCCTTAAACTTTGGCACAGTACTGTACCTCGTCATGTTCTCATTGCTTTCATTCCCTCATTCTCTCTTTTAGCAGAGTCCAGTATATTCTGCTGGTCTTCACAATGCCTGCCCAGTCAAACTCATTTACACTGAGCATTTATCTGGCAGGAGTGCACACACTTTTGCCCCACTTTCTTTTCATCTCTGTGCTCACCTTGTCGGAGCACAGATGGCATATTTTTGCGTGGCACGGTGGAACAAAAGCTCCGAGCTGAGTCCCTGGACACATGTCAAATCTGTCCCCTCTGTGAAAGTCACTATTAACGCCAGAGTAGCTAATCGCCCACTATCACAGACTGTCACTGTGTCTCCGTCTGTGTGCATGTTTATGTATGCGTGTGTGGAGTGTGAGACTCAGGCTGACTGGGCTGATGATGACACTGTCAGATGAAGGTGGAGAAAGCAAAAAGCCTAGAAATAGATTACTGTAGATACTCTGTTGATGAAATGTCAAACAACATGTTAAAGATTAAACCACACCGTATTACATATGCATCCTGTGACTGCACAGGCATTACAATCAGTGGGAGGCAATACATCATCGTCATCATGAACATTTCCTGATCATAACACAGTTACTGCACTTGTATTGATCTGTAGAGTAGATCACAGATTTCAACATATGACTGATGTTATAACCATAAATAAAACATTGTGATATGTAACCCTCACTGCAAACTGAAATAGATTTTTACCACTGATCATCATTGTGTATGTATCCCTGCAATATGCTTGTCCACTGCATATATGTCTTACCTGTTCATGTTTAGATGTCTTCAGGTGGTGTTTGAACAGCTCAAGGTTCAGGCGATTCTTTTCCTGCAGGGCAGCATGGAGCTTTGCTCTCTGAAGGAAACAAACAACCGCTTACTTTGTTGTTACATTATGAGAAATTATTTTCAACATGCCCAAAATTCATGCACCATGTATGCAATCCACAGTGTAACTCCATCTTAAACCTATTATATAAGCGACAGATGAAAGACTCAGGTTAGTGACAATCCCTCCCTCCGTCTGTATGCGTGTGCGTGACTAAGCTTTTCTCTAAGATGCTGTCTGGAAGACAAAACTCACAGCTGCATACTGTCACCTTCCATTTGAAATCTGGCATTAGAAACCGAGGGGGAAGGCTAAAGGAGATGGGGCCACTGTGCGACGGTGAAGAAAAACTAAAAGCAAGGATTGTGGAAGTGGGAAAAGGCTGGAGGACAAAATCGAAATAAGAAGAAAAAACAAACGGAAGAGAGAAGAATGAAATAAGAGAGTGCCAGTCAAGTGCTAAATTAGCAAAGGAGAACAAGACAGGATTAAGCTGCACACATGATATAAAAGGATAGAAATGAGTGTGGCGTTTCTGTCTGGACCTTCCACTGCCAAGATTTCCATTAAGAAGTTGTCATGCCACTGGTGCTGCAGGTACTCAAGCATTACATAATTGCAACGAACTCAACCTAGTCCTTGTTCTCCTATCACATCTCTGAGCTTTTAGTGATTTCACTACAACTGGTCATACCTTGGCACATAATACAGCTTCATGCTGGTGCACCGAGGTCATTGTGTTGACTGTCATAGTCAGCATCCTGGCTTTAACATGTGGATAATCTATAATAACCTTTTGTCTTTTCAGTGTGTCTAAACAAAAACAGTGCAAGTCGATTAAATGTTACATTTTCCTGGTGAGTCTAGCAGGAAATCGTGTCAAGGCTTTGGTTCGGCGTGTATTTCAAGATTGCCTGTCAATACATTTGTATTGTCCACCACATACAAATATATTAACGTCCAATTTACCTACCTTAACTTCTAAACATACCCACATGTAACACGTTATTCTGAGCCTGTGTGCTATCATGTACTCTACACTACAGAACAGCTCAAGCTTTGTATATCAGCCTCTGCGCATGGAAAGATACTACTCCTAGGGTTTATGATCAAATTTATCAGTACACATCAAAGAACTCAATAAAGCCTAGCCAAGCGGAAGAGAGAGAAAAACAGACAAAATGAAGGGCCTGCAAGGTTCATCCATCTCCGTGCACGGGCAGGGACACAGCTCGCACTGTCAGAGAGAGACACAATCAAAGCGAGATACAGATAGAGAACAGACAAGGACAGGAAGACACAGAGACTGGTGAGTGAGTTCACTTGCTGCTCTTATTGTGTAACACGGTCGCCACATCACATCACTGCCGACTAGGGCAGGCAGGCTACAGAACCACACCTAGCTACAGCAGCATCCAGAAGAGAGGCTGTTGTTCTGTCTCTGACTATTAATTAGGAGGATGTGGCACATCATGTAGAGTTGACTGCAATTGTCCTCAGCGCTGTAGTTGACACCATAAAGAACTGGAGTAGGGGTTGAAAAGGATGTAACGATAACTGGAACAAAGGCCAAAGTATGATAATAAAAGAGAGAAACAAAGAATGACCTTTCAAAGGCTTCTTTTATGGGCCTCAGGAATTATGTCTTCTTCTCCTCTTCCTCCCACCTCCAGTGAATCACAAATTCACAGCTCTGCTTAACACTCCGTAACATCTTGTAAACAGTGCTATACCGCAAAGCCAAGGGACACACACATGTTTGTGTGCCAATTTAAACCTTCAATATGCACAAATAAACAGAGAAATCTGGTTTGAAGACATCAAGGATAATGAGGGCTTCTCTTAAGGGTAAAAAAAATCTTAACAGGGAATTTAATAGGACTCCGAGGACATCTGTGCAAAAACATGTTTGACAGAAAATGTGGCATGTGTGCATGTAGGTGAGAACCGGCGCATGGTTTCAGATCCATATGTGCGCACAAGGAAAGAGGACAGGCCTTAACAACACCAATAACAAATCTTTTTTTTCCCATCTATATCCCACACACAAAGCGGGACAGCGTGCACTTTCTCTTCCATCACTGTCATGATTATCTTTCTGTCCCCAAACGCACTCATTTAGTTGCTGGCCCTAAATCTGCTCTGCTTACCGCGGCCAGGTTCTCGCTCAGCTCCCACAATCCAAGAAGCATATGAAAAGACTTGTACATCTCCATCTACATAACTGTCTGCATCACATTTTTTGAGCATATCTAAAGCAAAACATTATTATAATGAGGTCTTGTCAAGATCATCCTCACAGCACATTATTTATTTAATCTGACAAACAACAAGTGCTCGCAATCACCGAGAGGAGCAGAGTTGTACCATAAATAACACAATTATGACATATTACATTCAGGCAATGCTTCTGGTTATTGTAATATTACGCATCACTGCATCAGCAAGCTGCATCCTAATGCTAGTTAACACAAGAGTGTATAAAAATGTTTAATTTAATTATTTCCAGCTATTTCTCCACTGGGATTTGTTGAGTTACTGATTGAGGTTAAGATTGCTTTTATTGCAAAGATGAGCGTAAGAGACACCTGCTTGAGAGTAAAGGAAAATGATTTGATCTAATGTACTGAGATTATACATTTTTATATGTATTTTTACTGATCTATACTGGGAAAACACCCACTTACCACAGAGTACACAGCTTTGTGTAAGCAAAAGTAAACTTCTGCTAAGTGGATGGAGAACAAACTCATGGGTGCAGAGATTTCTACGATGACTACTGCTGACACTAAATGGGATTTATGTGGATGGAGGATTGCTACTGGTTCCCCTTAACTCCCAGGAGGATTCTCATTAATCAGATGTCACACTGCAAACGCTCTGTTCTACTTAATCGTGGTAGGAAAGACACCGAAGACATCTACTGTCTCCAGTGTGAACACCAGTAAAGACACATGTACCATGCTGCCATTAATAAGAAGATGTCTACATGAATATAGATTGTACTAGACAAATGAATTTTTTGTACTTTCACTGCAAAGAAATTGTACTCTCAGTCTTCACCTGAAAATGATAATATATATAATATGTTTTTTGTTTTTCAGTGTATATTAAGTTCAGCTCAGACTGTTTAAACTCATCTTCAAATTTAATTTGCCGTACTGCAGCAGGTAAGTGCTGAAATAAAAAGTATTGTGATATTACAAGGAGATATATTTACTCCCTCCACTCCTGTATATTAAATGTGGGGCTGATTAGTTTATTATGCTGACTATAGCTAATGTGTGCATGAATAAAAAGAGAGCTAACAACTATACAGTAACAACTATGAAGTAAGAACCTTGACTCCACCGATACACATCAGGATATTATAACAGTGCTGGGCTTTGAGCACTTTATGATGCCCACAATACTGAAAAGAAACCAATAAACAATTTGGGAAGTAATACTATTAGTCAGTATAGAAATGAGTTAAAACCATCAGCGTCATCATTTACTATAGATTATAAACCAGTAACACTGTTGTGCAATCAAAAAAGGACACATCTTCAAGGTTAATAGCTTGATTGAATGTTCACTTTAAGGCTGTGAAAGCACTGAACATCCCCACTTAAGGAATTGGTTATGAAAATGAGGGACATTTTAGAGATTTATTGTGTAGCATTAGCAAGACCTGGGCTGAAGCACAAAAGATGATATATATAAAAGAGAGTTTGTCCTCTGAAGGGCTTATTAGGTGTAGAACATGCAGCTGCAGTCTCGCTTGATCTTCAGCCAAACATCCCTTTTCCTGACCTTTGTGAGCCTCAGCAGCTTGTTGAGATCAGGATTTGATCATTCTATTAATGCTGCACATTACCTCTGGTTTACAGCATTTCTAACACACATGAACAACTGTTCGTAATAGCTGCGCTGCACCGATGTGTCTCTACAGGTGCATCATTCATAAAATATAAATGAGTCAACTCAGCTGGATCACGGTGGATTATGGCGTGTTTACGTGTGAGCACTCAAATATCACATCTACAAGACCTGCCGGCTGTTTTGAGTTGTGGCGTGTATGCTAGCTTGAATGGGTTTCATAACCCCAAGCATACATTAGCCTTAAGCTCTGGTGCACCCACAGTGGTCCAGACAGCTCATCTGAGTACTGAGGATCCAAATGCCGACAAATCAGTTGTGGGACAAGAATTACTTCACATAACACACACATAAACAGTGTTTTCAAATTGCAGCTTCCAAAGCTGAATAATAATTTTAGGTATTGTTGGTGGTATGTAAAAAAAAGTTTGGAAAAATGCTGGAATCCAACATTTGTGACTCATTCTTGCAGATGTGAATCAAATTATTTTCGAATGAAAACAGAGTCACATTTGCAGACATTTAATATTAATGTTGCAAGCCCAAAAGACTCTACATCAGGTCAATGTGACAGAAACTTTTATGCAGATCCTAAATCTTCTTACAGAGTAACACTAACTGTACCCAACAGTCTTTTGTGCCTAGTAAAAGCACAAAAGACTATTTTATCAAGAATGAACTATGCAAAGAAAAATCAAATCTGTGCAAATAAAGAGCCTTCTGGGATATGTAGTTTGGGTTTATGCTTACTGCTTCTCTTGAGCAAAAATCAAACAGTGTTGTCTGTCTTGAGGCTTCCCCATGTGTGTGTGTGTGTGTGTGTGTGTGTGTGTGCATGTGCAGCCCATCTCTCACACAGCACGGTACAATCCATAGCTTAATGAAGAAGAAAGACAGCGGAGGCAGGAAGAGGCCAGAGCTTCAGTCACCTCACTCTTTAGCCCCCTGTTGCTTCTCCTATTACGCACCTGACCTCTGCGTATTTGCTATAATGTTTGTGCTTGTTTATGTGTGACATATATACAGTTTATACAGTGTATGCTTCGGAGACTCCACGGGGGAGCTCCGAGGCAAAGTGCCAAATAGCTACAGCTATCCCACTCTCGCGCAGAATTATAGTGTGCTAACTGAACTTCTGTGGTACTGGGGAAAAGACGGAATCAATTAATCAATTACTTAATCATCAGAAAATATGAATATCAACAGTGATTCTGATAATCGAGTTAATAGAAAGGGCAGAGCTGTTAGCACTCCAACCTCACAGCAAGAAAGTCATGGATTTGTCAGAAACATAATTGCTCGCATCAATGATCTGAACAACCTCAAACGATAGAGAGATTGTGAAGTAACAATGAGGGCATGATAAGCCGATTTTAAGAAGTGAGTCAGGGTAAATTTGTTTACACGAGTATTACACTGGCTCAACAGTCATTCCATGTTATACTGGGATTGGTTGAGTTAAAAACATGGGTCATTAGAGACATTGTTGGATTTTGGACTTTTTTTGTTCAGAAAACATAAAATACCACAGTTTGCTTTATCTTTAATTTACATCCAAAGATGTTTCCATGTTTCATCCAAATAGATGGCGCAGGTCACTGTGATATTTCACATTTGAGGGATTTTAATGGTACATTTTAACCACAGCTTTCCCGGTCGCATCCACATCTGAAAAGATTTAGTGAAGATGAAGGAGACCATGTGTGCATACCAACTTGGACTGCGTACTATATGTGACAAGCAGCGGTGCTCCAGCTGCACTACGCACAGCATACCCTCCAAGGAAAACATTTGCCTCTCTCGAGAATACACATGCTCAGAGGGGAACATTAGGGCATGGGACTGTGCGTGTATGCTGTACGTACATACTGTGAGACTGGGCAGCGGCAGTGAAAAAGGGCTCCCGTGATGTGGACAGCAAAGCTTCCAGTCACATCAATAACCTAACACATTTGATGTGAACAAGACCTATTGTTCCCTTAGGCCACAGAGAGAATATCAGAGGGCTGGAAAATAAGTTCAGAGGAAGATCAGTGTAATGCTAATGAGGAGCCCAAGAGCTGGTTAGAGATTACATGTGCTTGGATGGACCTTCATGCTCTGATAATGCTTGGATGGACATTCATGTTCAGAATACACAAGTGCACACACCCGCAAATGAACAGACACACACATACGCCTGCATATAAATGTGTCGGCACACGGATCGCAAAAATTATTTTAATATACATGCGTATGTGTATACTCATACAAAATATGTGCAAATATGCACACCCATGACCCCAATCTGCAAAACATACCGAACAAGTGCTAAATAATTTACATCTGACCTCATTGCTTGGTTGCTAAATGTACAGTGTACTCAAAATACAGTCACATAATCTGAGCAGATTCCTCACTAGTGGTTGCTACGGGTCTAAATAGCACTTACAGTGCACATTATACCATAAAATAGGGCATGCAAGAACAAAATATGACGGCAAAGACGAAAAATAATAATTTCATTCTGTTCTGCAGATGCTTCAAACTGCGGCAGAGGATCTCTAAACAAGGGCCTTTGAGAACATTATACCAGTACTGGCCTCTTTCCATGGGTTGCCAGTCTAATCTAATATTTTAGGTACTTGACCAAATTACCAAATAGTTTGTCCTGTGAGAAAAGCAACAATTAAGCTTCAGTGCAACAAAAAAGAATTAGCACTTGAAGCATTACTGCTTGTGTAGCCTTTAAATGAAACACTGTCTCGTCACATCACATTCACATCATCTGGGCACAACAAAGGCTTATGTGGGAATAATTTTACTCTAAATTAACGTATCTATTTGTATACTATCTGCTATGTATCTGCTGTAATACTGCATAGCAGATGCAAATGACTGAGCAGGACTCAGTAGGTGAGAGTTACAGGAGCACAGGGTCTGTCATGTCACCTGTATCCCAACAGTCTCGCCTGACATTGTGTACTCCTCCCTCTGTCCTTCCCTCCATCTAATTGCCCTTGGTGTTCAGTCCATTTAGGCATCTATCATGTGTGGATCATTTCAAAGTACAAACTACTAGGGGCTGAGAGAGAAGTGAAGCTACAAGATATATCGAGACGTTTTTAGATAACCAAAGATTTTATTAGGAGAGAATTAAAGCTATGGAGAAGAGGGCAAAGGGGAATGAGTAGCAGAAGAGGACCTAAAAAATTACACAGTTGAAGTCAATTAGTGAACAGGTTTGTATCAGCGTGACCCTTTGCTAAAGGGCTCACCTAGCGTGGCAGTGAGATAATACAGCAGCACCAAACCAAAATGAAATTTTCAAAAGGGCAATTTGGTCTGATACACTACCCTACATGTAAAGCAAAACTCTAATCATATAAGACGGCTCGGGGTGATTCTCCACACTTGCTCTTAATTAAAACCAAATAAAATGATGTAGGTGGCAGATAAAGAATTAAAGCCTGACAATTTAGAAAAATATATAAAAATACATTTTGTCTGACTCAGTTATCCATCTGTAGCCATTAATTTAATGAGGTGTGCAATAATCGGAAGAGAACAAGTACACCACCTGCATGACGAGATAAATTAAGTGCCTCTGATTATTTTTATTACACTACATTTGCATGTAGACCTTTACTACTGACATTCCCCCTCTCCCTCCACCCAGTTCCCTTCTCGTGCTCCACCCAGCTCCCTCTCAGTCTCCCTCTTCTCTCTCTCTGCAGTACGCTGTGCCTTTCCTTTAATTTAACTTCTGTGTATCTAGAAAAGCTGCCAAGAAATGTGAGGAGGAAATATTCCCCTTACAGCTTTCCTCTCTGCTTCCCCCGCTGGCTAAATGACATCAACACTTGTGTCGCTTATGCTAGCAGCGCTCACTCACATCCAGTCATGTGTTCGCATTCAGAGCAACACATGTGCGCGCACACACACACACACACACACACACACACACACACACACACACACAACGGTGGCAGGAATAAGGGGAGGGGATGACAAGGTTGCTATAGAAACTGTTCTCTTTCAGGTACAGAGTGCCGGGATGATAAAAAGTAGCATATCACGTTCAACATATATGATGTCCTTTAAATTGTAATAAAAAGCCTGCATGCACATGTCTCATACAGAAGCTGTCTAATGGGTTTAGCGTTCGAATCAGCAGGATGAATAAGTAGATAAAAATACACACATGCACAGAGCTCAACACAGACTATATTTGTGGCAGATTGGCAATGGCTGCACTGTATAAGGAGCAGAAGTGTATAGTAAAAATGTGCACATGTAATCTGGAGTCAAATGAGTGCCTGTGTGTAGAGTACACAATGGCAAGCTGGTGTACAACTGTCTCCACGTTAGTTCATGAATACACGAGTGATGCTGCCACACCCCTGTGAGGCTGTCACTATAGCGATCACTGCAGTATTTGTATGTGCCCAGGATTATTGTGATTAGTCAAGGACTGTTTTGGCTGACAGAGTCACTAATAATCTCTAGAGACGTGTAAGAAAATTAGTCAAAAGTCTGAAAAAACACAAGTTTCAATTACCCTTCCTTCCTAATTTCTGTCCTTCTCGTCGCTCACACTCTAGAATCAAACTAAACTTACACAGCCACCAGTCTGCTGTGTGGAGATCAAGTACAGGAAGAATGGTGAAAGAGGAGCATCAACTCTACGACCTGGCGCGGCCTTCACAACACCATGTTTTTTTGAAACTGAATAAAAACACCAAGTATTGGGGACAGAAAAAGTAAATATGTCATTAAAAGCTACATTTCTGACAAATGAGATGAAGAGAACTGTCTGTGTAGCAATGTCTTCCTCCTCTTCCATATTTATTCTTTTTCCTACCCACCCACACAGCCGTACACTCAAACATAAGGATGGTGCACACATGTGAGTATTTATTGTAACCCACACACGTGCGCACACGGACGTTACACATGCTCCGCGCACAGTAAGAAAGTTTCCTTACAGTCGAATAATTACGAGACGTGACATAGTACTTTTGTTTTGCCTTATACGTAGCTCATAGAGATTGATCTGGTAAACCGGCAACTGAATGTAAACAGCACACCACCTTCCCATGCACACACGCATAATAGAGTACAGAGACTATGTCCATAAATGCTAAGTAAAAACATCAACCACCTGCAAGTGAGTTAATAATATATCACTAACACCTGAAAACATGTCAGCAAGCAGGAACAAGGAAAGCTCAGGTTACAAGGGCCAATAATGTAAAGTACACACACACACACAAAATCATTTTCACACAACCACTCCGTTTGTCTCTCTTCTGGTGTCTGAGTTGTCATGTGTCTGTCAATGTTTTTACAAATGTCACTGGCATATGCCCTTTATTTATATTCCTAATTTTGATAGTAGTCAAATGTCAACACTTTCTCACACACACACACACACACACACAAATGATCCCATGCACATACTATTTCCAAGTCCCAAACACACCATTAACCCCCTACATCGTAACCACCCCCACCCGAGCACACACATCCCACAGATCCACACGTCTCCAAACAGGTGGCTCTGCTTCTGTTAAGGAAGCAGAAGCTGCACGTTTTCTCCTGATTACGTCCCAGAAGAGACAAAACGGATGGATGCCTGTTTCTGTCTGCAGCAGCTGCACAGACAGGTTCTTCCCAGCTGCTTAGCTATGCTAACCCTGTGCACTATATATAGAATTCAACAAAGCTAAATCAAACACTAACACACTCGAGTCAATGATGCCGAGAGAGATAACCAGCAGCAGCAAAGAGAAAGCCGAGTGGTGATAAAGGATTAGTATTTACCGTATGTGTTGTCTAGCACAGGAGCATCTCGACTGATGTTTTGCTTACTCCCTCTTCTTTGCTCTGATCTCCTCCCTTCTTCCCCGCTCTCTCTCTGGGTGGGGATCTGTCAAACGGCTGCAGCAGCAGCAGCAGCATCAGTGGCAGCTCTAGGGCCTGCGTCTCTCTCTCTCTCTCTCTCTCTCTCTCTCTCTCTCTGCTCCCTCTCCTGCCCATTCTCCACACACTTTCCTATTCTCCCTTTCCTCCCACTCTCTCCCCACCCCCAAAGACCCTCCTCCTTAGCACCCTTCCTCCTTCATTTTTCCCCTTTTCTCTTCCGTGTTCTCTTTTCCTCTGCTCAATTTCCCCCTTTCTCTCGCACGCTGTACGCGTGTGCAGTGGGCTGCGGAAATCCACTCTGTTGAATTGATCAGCCAGCTCCACTGCTACAGCCATCAGCTACATCAGTAGGCTACTGTTAGAGAGAGCAGTATCACTGCCAATAGAAAACATCTCAAAACCTGGAATACAAATAGGGATGGTTTATTGGAAGAGTGCCCTGTACAACCACTGTCTGGACCTTTCTTCCTGTCGGCCAAATTGACTGAAATGACAGCAGCATGCACAATATTGGCTGCTGCCAGATAGCCCCTCCCTCTGCTTCTCTGTTCTGCTGTTCATGTCCTAAGCCATGACACTAATTGTATGTGGTCTTGATGGATGGCACTTTTTACTAACCCACACACATGGTTGTAATATTCAAAATCAACATTTCATTATTTTCTATTATTAGATGCAAAAGTCTGCTACCATATTACAGACAGAGGGAAGGATACATTACTGCGTTATACTATAATGTGGGTAGGACTATCCCCAAGTGGTCAACGCTGCTTTTATTCTATTTAAAATTAATAAAAAAGGTACTCGCTTGCATGTTTGGCATGTTGTTGTTTCCTTGTGCAGTTAAACTTTTATAGTGTTTGATCTACTGAGCAATAATTTGTTGCATAACTGTCAGCAGGTGACCCCAGTTACCATGCTTCAATTTCACCACAGCTGATTATCTTGCACTATTTTGCCAAAATGCTCTGTAAGACAGAGAGACCGAGATGTTTATGGATAGAGTTTGATTTGCCCTAATAAAAGGGTTATTGAAAATCCTGAGCTAAATACATGTTAAATTCTACAGGCATTAAACGAAGGGTTAAATGTGTCCCCATGTGGCTAATTACTCTATTTTCTGTCAGTTCAAAGTCTAATCCTCACACTTTCACAGCTTTTAGCCTTTAACTACAACACAGAACGCTTGCTATCACACTGCCTCCATTGCCTTGTTACAATAAGTAATTCTGTCATATTGACATCGAATTATGTGTGAGGGCTCATGCATGTCCATGCATGTGCCTGTATGAGCATCACAGAGTGGGTATTCCACACGAAGCCCACTGAAATGATTTCATCTGGTTAGAGGGATTTTTTAATTAATCCTGGAGCACTATATTTTAACAGTGTAATATTTTATTCATTTTCTGATGCAACAGAATATGCCCCCCCCCCACCACCACCACCACCACTTTTAAGGGTGGTTGAGATTTCCCACAAATGTGTTTAAGAGATTTGGGTCAGTGTCTCTGAAATCAAGTCATTGTGATTTGTCCATTATGTTAATGGAAATTAACAGTTATTAAGCAAAATATTAGCGATAACTATTTCAGGGGCAGACAAAATATGTTGATAACGGTATACAGTACTGTACATGTACATGTACATGACTTCAGTTCAAAAAGTTAGACGCTAGCAATTAAGACATCAAAATCTTCACATGTGGTTCAGATGTAATAATAGGGATCAGTAATAATAATAACGAATACTTTATTCATCAACTTGAATTTGTTGTTTGAGTTTGAAATATGATGCATTAACTAACAGGACAATACATATATATCTCCTTTGAAAATGTGTGTCTGGAAGAAAGTCTGAAATCTTATTATATGCTGGCAAGGCTCTCCCCGATATGTCAGATCTGCTCAGATTATTGCAGGTATGAAGCTGCACAGGCCAGACCAACGTTTCTGATGTGGGTGGGCACAAAAGCGGTTAGTACAGGAAGTGGAAGGGAGGGAGAAAAAGAGAAGACAAGAGTGTGAAGACGGGAAAGACTTTGAATTTCAAGTTAGATACTCATAACAGACAGGAAACACCACAAAGCACCTGCAAGACATCATAACTGTCACATCATAACCAGCAGGGGTAGCATTATCACAAGCGCGTTAATCTGCCAGCACATTTTCACTGCCAGCTGTGTGCTACCTAACAAAAAGCACTCGAAAAAAATAAAAATTGTAAAATAGACACTATTTCACTGTGCGAAAGACAGAGTATTTTTTCAAAGAAATACAGTGATAAATATTTACATTTAACACAGGAATTTAAGGAATTCTTCCACCAAATATGACCGACTTATGATGACCGCATTCTTTTGATGTGTGGAACACGCTTCAGAAGATTTTCTGCCAGCGTACAGATTCAAGTGCCCTGTTCGTTGGTGTTGTGCGCCTGATCAGAAAGGCAAAGTCTGTAGTTAGACAAGAACTGGACATCCTGAAGGCTGTGGCAGAGAAGAGGATGGTGGATAAGCTCTGTGCTATCCCGGGAAATCTGTCTCATCCACTCTATGATGATCAGTGGCAGCTGTTGAATGTGGTTTTTTGTGCCCACTGCCATATGGCTGTTCTATCTCAAGATTATCTATCCATCCATCCATCCATTATCTTCCGCTTGGTCCGGGATCGGGTCGCGGGGGCAGTAGCCTAAGTAGGGAAACC
>JAUMTR010000014.1:11088513-11114417 GCA_032270685.1 Microctenopoma stevenorrisi | reverse complement strand
TGGGGGCCAAGAGCAAGGCCACCCCTGCCCGGCGCCTCTCACCCACAGCAACTCCAGAGTGGAACAAAGTCCAACCTTTCTCGAGAGGAACAGAGCCCAGACTGTGCGTAGAGGTGAGCCCGACTATATCTAGTCGATATCTCTCAACCTCCCGCACCAGCTCAGGCTCCTTCCCCATCAGAGAGGTGACATTCCATGTCCCGAGAGCCAATTTTGGCAACCGAGGGTCAGAACGCCAGGGCTCCCGTCCTTGGCCACCACCCATAACTCTGCGCACCCGACCAATCTGGCCCCTCTTGCAGGTGGTGGGCCCACAAGAATTCAAGATTAATATACACATATATATGTGTATCAAGGTCCATACTGTACATATTTAATGTCAGCACTATAGTATTACTTTTATTAATCAATTTACATTTCTTTTAATACCATATTTACCTTTGTTATTACCGTATTAATTACATTGTCCTATTTTTTTGTATTATGTTCTATTGTGTTACTGATATTGTCCTTATGTTGTTGTAACAAAGGAATTTCCTCCATGGGGATCAAGTGTTAAGCTTTACATTTAAGATAGCGTAAGTGTATCACACCATTTTAAAAGATGAATACTACAGCTTGTTAAAATGCAATCGCTTTACCTAGTTGTGATTTTAATATTTTAGGGTTGTTGGAAAGCAATGTGGGACGTTTGATTGTTTAGGCTTAACACAATAAATAGCCTAGAAGTTGTAGGTGTCCAGTCTTCCTTAACAGAAAAAAAGCTGGAATTCATATTGAGCAAGAAAAAAAAATACAAAGCATGACTCATTTGTTTCATTGTTTTGCTTACATTATGTAACGTATGAAAAGAAGAAAGGAAAATATGTTCTCCTTTCTGACAGTTTCTTCTAAAGTATTGTGCGCTTTGCCTCCATTTTGAGAAGTCGTACTTAAAAACAAGACAACAAGGAATGGACTGGGGAAAAGGATAATGTAGTTACACAAAGACAGATTGAGCCATCTGAAAGACCACACTCTAAATTCAATTAAGCAAAGAACAGAAAGCTCAACACGTAGCAGTCACAACCATGTAAATGTAGTGAATATCCTGTGGGTTGTGGTGTATTATTTCAGCTCAGTTGTGTCACATTACACTGACGCTGGACTATTATTAAGCCTGGTTTGTCTCTATGTCTTTGATTAGGGAGTTAAAAATTGAGATTAGTGGGTCAGCTGAGCCAACATGGCTATTAAGGATTATTGATTACATTGCTCCTCTTAGCACTGGGACAGCCCATATTGTTGCACAATTGTTGCCATGGAGAACAGTGTCCAGTGAGACAGCTGTGGCCTTTTAGCATCAGTCACACAACACAGAAGGTCATTCTTCACCTTAGGTACCTTTCTTCAACTGTCCATCACAGATTGTTACCAGGCAACCAAACAGGGCTTTTTATTTGTTTGTGTTCCTAGGAAACACCTGCCACCAACCAAAAAGGGTTCTCCTGCCTTTCAGGTAGTGAAATAAAGGTGGCATGAGAAGCTAACTTAATGCTCAATTACAATTACTCTCTCTGACAAGGATTAAATACAACAATAATACAACTGAGATCGAAACTTAAATTGACATGAACAAAGAGTAAGTAGGGTAGACGGTAATTGCTATCTGTAGAACAACCCCAGGTTGATGGTTCATGTGCCGGTCACTCCCTGGTGCTGGTCCCAAGCTAGACTACACAAATGCGCGGTTGCGTTAGGAAGGGCATCCGGCATAAAATCCTTGCCAAATCAAATATGCAGAGGCACTTGATCCACTGAAACTTAAAAAATTAAAAATGAACATTTGCTCTCTACAGAGAGAATAAACCAAAAAAAAGATGTAATAATATTAAATATACATACATACACACATATACATATACACACGCACATACACTTTATGTTATGGTCTAACATGAATGAAAATGACTAAGATTATGGAAAATTAGAATAGGTTAGAATATAGAACATTGTTATTTCGGCTACACAAATCATTTGTTAATGTTTGCTATGCATTGATGCATGCATCAAACTGCAAGTACATTAAGTCAACCAATTTTAATGACTAATTTTCACCAAGTGCAATACCAACACCCTGGGTCCAGATGGACAGCTTGTAAATTATAGTTATAACATAGAAAAGAGATGCCATTTTAGATGTATGAACGCCAGGAAATTTGGGCTTCTGTTGCTGAAGTCATCTACTCAACCCAAAATGAACCAGCTATCTTCCATCTGCTGTGTGTGTGTGTGTGTGTGTGTGTGTGTGTGTTTTCTGTACCTGTATCTTTTGATCTTATATCTTCATTCTAATGAGTGTTTAGAGGTTTAAAATGTTAGTTGTGCTATTACTCTGCATTTTAGCCTAGTTATTGCAAGACATTTGTAATTATCAAGATTCTGTATTTCTAATTAGAAATGAAGTGTGTGTATATATATATATATATATATATATATATATGCATATGCACATCTTTCCCCAGCTAAAAGAAGAATAAATAAATTGATACTGTTTCAGTAACCTAACAAGGATAACAGCGCTCAGTCTATCTGCATTCATGCATGAACCATCTCCCATGACAGGGTTTCTCTTAGTCTAACTGAACAGTAGCTGAGTTTGTCTTTGCATGAATGACCATGATACAGTCTGAGAGAGAGTAGCTGACAGTAGTCACAGTGAAAACTCTGCCAGTCTCCCAGCTGGACCATCTCCAGATATCTACTGTATATATGCACACATGCACAAACACACACACTTTATTAACATTAACTTGGTATTATTGAGTTATGTTGCAGACTACAGCATGTTAACATTGGAGACAGACAACAGGGCAGGATTGGTGCCAAGGTTCTGGCTGTAAAGACGGACAAAATCTCCCACTGGGCTGGCTGCCATGAGCTCTACTTTTCAAACAGTGAGGTGTCAGTATGTTGCAGCACGAGTGAAAATGCTACCATTGTGTTAGACTAGTAATTCTCAGCATCTAAAGAAAATTCCTAATTCTGAAAAAATTGTAGGAAAGGTTCAAGTTTAGGGTCTTTCTTTACACTTCTACAGAAAAGCAGTGTCACTCACAATCACAGCCTATTTTAGCCTGAGAAATGAATGCCATTGATACATGTTTCTCTAAATACTCACTCTAGTATGTGGTTTGCAATTTATTTTATGAAATAAATAAATTCTCAGCCATTCAGCCATTATGCGCCATCAGATCCCTTCTGCCAGTCTCTCTCCACTGCTGCTAGTGGGCTTGTTGCCAAGACAACGACAGACACGCCTTGCCATCCGAGACCACCTGGGGAAGGCCTCCAAAGGACAAACCACTAAATACACTAATACATGTATGAACATACAGAGCAAATCAAACAAGTGGCACTGCAAACACACGTGCACAATAAAAAGGAATCACATGTCCCTCCTTATCCATTTCACACTACAGTACACAGGCCCACAACTCCACATAACCAACACCAAGAGCAGGGGGTGACGTAGATGTGCATAGGACCACGTGAGTCACACTGCATACACAGCTGCGACAGACAACAGTGCAGTGCACTGGAAAACATTCAGTAAATACACACTCTTATTACCAAGAAAATTACATCCTAATTTACATTCCCGGGAAAAGTAGAGTTAATTAAATCTGTACTAAAATATTGAATGTGTGAACTGCAAAACGTGGTTATGAAAGAAATATATACATACAGAGATACTAGTCGTGGAGAAAATAGGAAATTTACCAATTTCCTATACTGCTGTTTCTCTTGGCGAAGTGTGGCTACTTCAAGCTTCAGAGCTCGATTTCTCTCCTCCAGCTGTCGAAAACGGCTCACATTGTAGACCGAGTGGCTCGTAGCTTGCTGGGATGAAACTTCATATCTTGACTAGAAGAGAAAAATCAAATGAAGATTCTGAGTTCACAGCCGCCTTGTTTTAGAATAGAACTGCTCCGCTGTCAATCTCATACTTTTCAGAATTTCCCCATCTCTACCAAACTCTACCTCCGAAAATATCTCAGTTCTCACTTAAGAATCGAATAACCCATTTTTTTTCCTCTTTTGTGGAAAATTAAGACCTGAGGTGAAATTGTCAGTCGACTGTTCTCTTCGAGAAACAGTTTGACTTGCAACAAGAAACAGTTTGACTTGCAAGAGACCCTGAGAGACCAACTAACGGATGGTTATAACATCAGTTTATGTTCAATTAGCATGTTACCAGAGCATTTGGTATCTTGTTAGGCCGACAATAGGACTCCACACACACACAGACATCAGAACACTCGACTGAATGCCAGACTATTATCCTCCACAAAACAAATACACAAACAAAGTTACAAGCAAGATGTCAGTTTACACAGACAGCCGAAGCCACAAAAAACAGTTATGATAGACCTGCCAAGCAGACAGAAACATGGCCAGACCCACCTGCTAATACAGCAGTCCTGCCAAGCAGACACATAAATCCATCAGTATAATATGTTGGACTTTCCAAGAACAGACAGAGATGAACAAACCTGCCAACAAGTAGGTTTTGCTTTTCCAAACAGACATTTTCAAGCAGCCTATTTAAAGTGAAAAATTAGGCCTCGTGGAAAGCCATGTGAGAACAGATCCGAGTCATTTAGACCTGAAAACCACTGATGGAAAAGTTGAGCGCACTCTAATAAATAGAACTGCTACTCAGTCAGGTTAAGACATTTAAGTGAGACATGATTTGTAGCCCCAAGTCATCCAGTCAGGATTTGTAATCTGTAGTGGATCACAAATCTGGAGGCTATGACTACAACCAGTCCCCAATAGGACACTGTCCAATTATGCCATCCCATTGAGACGTCATCTTTTTACCAAGGGAGCTGCCAAAGTTGCTCTGACAGGAGCTGCGTCAGAGTCTGTCATCATGACGCACTAGTGCACTGTGGGGCTACTGCTGAATGTGAGCCAGGAGGGGAGCAACTGAAAGTGAAATTGTACACAGAAACACTGTGGGAGATTTGTCCACCCCACTCTAGTGTGGACGAGTAGAAAGGCAACTGCATCCTTAGATATAATGCAAATAATAAACATTAAATGTACAAACACAGTATATCCAGTCATGGCTGTGCACTAACTGTACACTAAGCTAAATATCAGAATGGTACAAAAAACTCTCAGTGGCAGTTATTGCAAGATGCTTATCAGATAAGAACACTGTCCGTCTTATTTAAAATTGTGTTTTCAATCTTACAAAGAGAACTAAGTGAGCTTAAGACAAAGCTGAGTCAGCATTTGAGAGATATTGGGCACTTGCCAGCATAAAATCAGTTTCTTAGGGTAAATGACTTCAAAGCTCTACAATAATAAAACTTTTAACCTCAGTTCAGTTTGATGTGTTTGTATTTTTGTGTGTGCCTGTTCGTTTCAATGACAGTTACTATATTATTTGATCACTCATCAGGAAGCGATGAGTAAGTAAGTTCACAGATCCATTCTCAAAATCTACCTCTTAAATTATTACACTTTTCTGTGCAAAATTACAGTAGGTATCGCTTTAAAGCAGGATCAGCTGTAGAAACATATTTCCCGCTTACAGGAAAAAGAAAACTTGAAGAGAACTTCCGTTCTGTGGATTTTCTGACCTGTCTAACACTATGTTTGCACTGTGCATGGATTATTCATTTAAAACTGACAAAATGGAGGCTGGGTGGCTGTTTATTATGCAAAGAAGATAATGTGGGTTGTTATCACAGCTATTAGACGTTACGGCATATAATTATGTAATAGGGGCTTTTTACTACTTTATGCCATGCACGGAAACCCTCTTTTCTTCTTGCACAGCAATTAATAGCTGCTGATTCACCACATGAAACAAATGCTATGTGTTCAGTGTTTCACTTTGTAATATCTTAATTTTCCTTATGTTTTACAGCATGTCTGGTATGCCAGATAACATAGTGAAGGCACCCAGAACAACGGATTAGAAAAGCAGCATGCAGTGTCTGGATTTGAACCAAGTCAGCGTGAGTTAAGTTGTGTGTGCTGAGCGACCAGAGCCACCAGGATACCCCGATATAATCATATTTGGGTTAGGAGTGATTTTTAAATTAGCACATCGCCATCTGGTGTGTGAGCAACATACTTGCATCAGTGCTGCCTGGTGCAGTCAGGTGTGGATGCTGAGCCCCTGAGTTACTTCTAAATTGTCATAAAACAAAGTGTTTTATATATTAGTACAAGCATATATAGTACAAGCATATATCCCAAAATGTGTTACGTAAAAGAGTAGCAAAGCAACTATGCACACCCGAGTGATTTTGTTAAAATAGATATTGGCATACCCCTACCTCTAAGGTAGTACTCCCTCAGTCCCAAAAATACTTTCTTCCCTTTTCATCACAAGCAGCTAGGGAAGGCAGAGTCAACATTTCCGTGTGTGCATGTGTGTCCACATGTATGCCAGTAAATGTGTCTGTGTGTGCAGAAGCTCTGAATGTTTCCAATCTGCCGCTTTAATAGCTTGCCTGGGTTGGACACAGCTGGAGGTCTCACCCTAACAGCGAGAGCAAAAGTGCCACAGAGGATTCATGACAAACATCCCCTTTGCACCTGAACATGAAAATATGTATCAGCATCTGTCACTGTCTCCATAGCCTTACTGTCCAACATACAGGAAAATGACTAAATTCCTTTCCTGATAGAAGCAATGATCCATCTCTGCATCCTGCGTCTATATTCCATAAGTATCTCTGTCAAATCAAAGCTACACTGCCATATTCCTGGACAGACAGGCAGTACAATAATCCTTAGTGATGTTATATCAGCAGCAGGCACTCACTGTATTCTGGTACTGCACATAGCTGTTCTTTAAAACAACGACGGAGACACAGGACAAAAAGAACAAGATGCCGCGCGTAAGCAAGAGGAGAAAGCAGAGCGTATGGACTGGTCCAATCTGTTACCTAGCAACACGTGCTCGCAGCCTGTTCCCATCCCTAGAGTAGAAAATTGTACTCATGCTGGGTACTGGTTTTCAGGCATGACACGAGGCCCTGTGAGGCCAGGGTTCAGGAACAGATGGAAACTGGTTTGGCAGAAATATGCAATGACCTCTTTAAATGTCATTTAACTACATCAACAACCTGTTATCTTTGAGCCTGGTGGTCTCTTCCTCAACTAAGTGGATTTCAAACATTCAAATACATATGCAGACATTTGCTGACCTCTTCTGGTCATATTTGTGAAAGCCTTGGAATAGTATAAAAATAACAGACAAGAATCTGGTTATTGATTGAGCAACACTCAGAGTCTCCTTATTTATGCAACAACAAAATTCATTTGATTATGATATAAAATCATCAAAATTTCAAACATCAGCATCAATATGAACATACGTACGGTTATAACGTGATTATGTACTTCTGCATTCTAACGAGATACTGAAGTTTTACGTTATTATGTGATATGGTACTTACCTTATAACAAGATGTTACAACAAGTGTTATTTTAATAAAACAGTTTCCTCGCTCGTGCTACCCCCTTCACCAAACTCCACTGAGAGGCAGCTGAGACAGCTGTCTGGATGCAGTTGAGGTGGTGCATGTTATACTCACGTCCCCTCTGCGTCCTTTCATTTGGTCAATAAGAAACAATGCCACCTCCAAGAGGTCAGACTTATACTTTCTCCTGTACAGCCCCATAGCTTTTCAAAAATCTTCTCAGCGTACTTAAAACTATACCATTAAAAGTGCGCATTAGTTGCAAGATTTTGCCACGTCTCAGTCCAAGCATTAAATAAAATTTCAAGAAATTTCTCAGTTCTCTCTCAGCAATAACTGTACAAATACAAGTGTACATATGTACATATGTACGTGTCTAATGTCTCATTGAATAAATCAGGGCTTGTTTCAGGAAGCCATGGAAGTGGATTCATTTGTGTAGTTGTGTAACTAAAAGTCAACAAAAATAAGAAACATTAATTAAATTGAGAAGCCAATCTGAATCAGGCAGATTTAGAAGAAGAACAACACCAGACAGATGCAACAAAAGATTTGTGGTCAAATACAGAAAGCCTTCCTTAATAACTGTGACAGGAGGACATCTATGTACACAGCTGTAATGAGATGAAATAACATTTGCCGAAAACAATGGCGATCACGGACAGCAAACAGGCGTGTTGTTAACACAGTCTAATTACATTGCATAACATGGTTTGGAGAAATCTTGAAAGTCCTGCACACAAAATAAAAGTCTATTTGTTCTTCCTCCACAACTCAGCAAAGACTTATTGCCAGTGATTAGATTTTGAAAAGGGAGTATATAGCAGCAGAATATAGATTCTGTTTATGTTTCTAACCATTATTCCTGTATTCCCTTGTAACTAACAACCATGTAACTCAGCTCAGATACTATAGATGTGATGAGACAACATTTTTTTTTTGACTTTTTAACATACGTCAGCATCAAATGATGATTAACTTTAATCAGCAAATAGTGTCTCAGCTGTAGTAGGAACAGTATTACTCAGACCTACAGTGTGTGGGACCACAGTACCTTGCCCTTGGTGTGCAGTTGGTGATGATGTATGTTTCTGGCAGCAATCACGGCCAGCTGTCTCTGGATCCACTGCAACTCCATCTGAGACTGTCTAAGCAGCTCCTCCACATTAGCGCTCGACGTGTGATCCCGCATTATCACCTGTAAAAACGCACACACAACCAGAGATTACAAGCACATGGCACACTGAAACACTCACTGACCGTCACACACATCCAAACGTCCATTTAGTAAAAGTGCATCACACACAATGTTAAAAGTGGCATTTTGACACATATGAATATGGTTCTATGGTTCTAATTCTGAGTTACCTTTTACTTCTATTTTAGTCTTAATTATTTTTCTAATCAAGACTCGTACTTTAGTTGCACTAAAGCCTAAAAATGGACATTTTTACAAATTAAATTAAACAGCACTACTGAATCTAGCAGATAGCTCTTCTGTACTTACTGTCCGATTTATTCATCCTCTTTTATCAGAAAAAAGTTTGTCTTTAGTCTTTTACAACAAATTCAGCCACATTTACATGCACATAAGGCAAAAATAGTATTTCAAATGAACACCGCCCGCTACATCAGCTTATCTAAGTGTATTTGAAGTGAATGTATAAAAAGTATATACACACACACACACGTGCATGTGTATGAGTGTTTAGCGAGAGGACACTCAACTCAGTTACATAAGAGGATTACTGTATCACAGCAACACAATGACGGGGGAGAGCTGGAAGAAGAAGAAAAAAAAACATCACCTTTTATCTGTTCGTGCTAAATCCCCATTTATGTTGACCTGCTGTTTTCCTTTGGGGAAGTATACTGCAAACAGGAGTTCTATATGCATTGTAAATGCAACACACACTGACACACAGCAGCTCTTTGCAGCTCAGAACATACTGTATCATAAACACTCAGCTCATTTAAACTATATGCTTCCTCTTTTAAAACCGCATTAATAATCAAACACTAAAACTGAGATGCTTTGGCAACACCAAAATCAAGTGTCAGGTAATGGACAGAACAGAAACAAGACATTTTAATAATCTATTTGCTTTTTCCATACCTAATAACTCTGCTGTTAGAGCTGCTTTACTCCTCGTAGAGTTGTAAGTTCTCTATCTAGGTTAACATAGGTTAACTCTGAAATATATACACTCCATTTAGGGGACTGTGTAGCATGAGGACGGACAACATCCCAGGACTCCTGTAGAATTATACAGAAATGTCCCATCCTGCCAAGACCTCAGCGAACCTGCAGTGCTGCCAAAGCATCTCACACAGATTTATCAAGTGAGAGGACATAGCTGAGCCTACGTCACTATCCGAGCCTTCACACTGGTTTCTTGTTGCTATTTATTGAGCTAACAATTCACTATTCCAACCTATTCTGTGTTATTGCTGCTTTGCTTTAAAGTGTGCCCTCTCCACTTCCAGTGGCTCTCAAACCCAAGTCCTCGGGCCTCTCCCGCTCTGTTGGCTATGCAGCTATCCCTGCCAAAGGTCAGATGAGTATGGAGAAGTGAACTGATGTCTCCCAGCTGCTGACAGGCTGAACACAGCAGAGTAGGACAGGAATATCTGAAAAACAAGCAGTGTGCCCGAGTTTAAGAACCACCGCTCGCTCTGATTTGGCTCCATTTAGCCTCGACTGTGAGCAAAAGGTTCCTTATTGTGTCATTGTTGAGATTTACGCACCAAATAATCCCACTTGTCTAATAAAAACGGTTTAGGATTCCTGCACCGGGCCTCAGTGGGCAACGTTTTGAATGTAAGAAGTTAGTTTGCACTTATAAACAACTAGACAAAAGCTTTGTAAAAACAGCAGTTTTTATGATTAAAGCGTAAATATAGACATTTTGTAGCACCTGATATAGAGCAATAAAGGTATTAGCATGTTGCATATTAATGAGAATTATTACCAGTGTATTTACACGTTCTTCAGTTTGTCATCCTCTCCACAATGACCCTCCGTTTTGCAGGCTTCTCATCTTCCGGGTTTTGGCAGATTATAGTGGCAAGAGTCCGTTGCATAATGCTCAGTAACAAAGCTACAATCAAATCAAATAAAATTCATATAAACACAAGAATCAAAAGCTTAAAAACAGCAGAGATTGACTGCAGACTGTGCAGCTCCCATGGCTTCGAATGGTTCAGTGCTGCTTATTGTGCGTCTGGCGGTCTCAGTGCGTTGTTGGACAGCTTCTCCCTTGTATGACTTGCTCTTTTCAAGCAGAACTCAGTTATGATTCACATTTTTTCTCTCACAGCGTTCTTGTACCCGGGGCTGCCTGCTGCGTGACCATATGGCACGCTTAACAAGAGCAGTGAATGTGACGATGGAAAACGGAGCATTTTAGCCTAACCGCTCACCTGTGATGGACAAACACGTGTGTGTGCTGACAAATTGAACTATAAGATAACGCCTAGTTCATAAAAATGGGCATTTTAACCCTGTACAAATTGATAATCCATCCTCACAGGTGTTTTCACTGTGTCTGGTGAGCGCTCTCTCAGGGAACGTGCACTTGGCTCGATTAACTTGTGCTCGACTGTGAATTTGGTTGCACGTGTTAACATATTTGGGTTAGTATAAAAGTGAGGACAGGACCATGTGGCTGTGTAGTACAGGGGCTATTTTGGGGCCACATCAGGGCAAAGCTCTGTGTAAATGCAGAGCTTTGTTGCCTTTGTGTTTCTGACCACTTTGAGTGAAACACTGATACTTCACATGGGTTTTATTTTGTTTTATTGATGTACAACAGTCGCACATCAAGGGCATCAGAAAAAAATACTGTATTAACACAACTCTGCAAAAATGTATTTCATTGTTCTTGCTGCTATATTTCTTTTCTGAAGAGAGGTCTTGTGAACAGACCTCTCTTCCTTTTGTTCACCTTCAAAACCACAGATCAACTGGTCCTGCAAATTTACACCACAAAACGAATGGTGTATAAACATTTCAGTTTAGTCCAGACAGAAGTGCTGCACTAACACATCTCCACCTCCTTTTAGTAAGTGTGTGGCAGTTCCAAACTCGAGTGGGATGCTCTTAGTCTGAGTATGCTTCAGGTCCCTCTCCATTAGCTGCGAATAGGAACATGGGACATTATTTTAGTTATTACGTATAATGAGTTTGTTATGCTGCAACACAACAAGCTGTCAGACGAAGACACCGTTAGACATTACCTCATAAGCCGTTAGCTCCAGCAGCTCACTGATGTCATCTTCTTGTTCTGACAGTGGTGCGTTAATCAACATAGCAGCTTTGGCCACATCTGGATGGTAGTGCTTCTGTAGCGTCTGTAGAAAAACACGTTGGAGAGTTCATTTCAAAATAAAACAGATTTTAAAAAAGTCTCATTTTTAAAGTTTTTAAAAAATTTAAAGTGTTCCCAATCATCAGGAGAAAACAATGTGTCTAACAAGTCAGTAAGTGTCATGGATGTTGTACCCAAAACCCACCACGTTCTCACCTTAATCTCCCACAAGCTGCTGTCTAAGGCACAGCACTGAGCAGGATCCTCCTCATCCATGACATACGGGTCCTCCAAAGGAGCTGCCATCATGAACACAAACCAAACAACTATATATACATATTCTGAAATGCTTTCTTTTATTTTGCTACACAGCAGGCTTAGATGCCTTAGATATAATAATGAATTGAACTGGTTATCTACAACCTGTAAAATTTTGAATCTGACAGTCTGACACTCACCATCCTCTGTGCTGGGCTTGTGAATAAGGACTCTGCAGGATGGGTGGCGCCGAATCAGGTTGTAGATAAAGGGCAGGACAATGAGGAGCGCTGTAGGTGGTGCTGTCAGAGCCAAGCGAGCCAGGCGTTTGGCAAATGCAGCTACCAGGTACACTGGTAGGTGACTAAAAGAAAAAGCACAAACACAGAGATCCATACAACTTACTAATGCATGAAATGTTTTTTTGCATTGCTGTCATGTATATAGTTCAGTTAGAAGCACAAAAATAAATTCTCCCCAGCAACTACTGCTGCACTCTCACTTGACTGCAGGTTTATACAGTGCCATGGGAATTTGGTTTGCTGGAGATTAGAGTCACCCTAGCTCACTCAAAAACAGTCATGTGATTTTGCATAAAATACTCGTTATCAACTGCCTTTTTTACCGAGATATTTTATGAGAACATAAGTCAAGTGCAAACAGTATTACCTACATTTATAAGACAACTGCTGCCAACTGTACCTGGATATACTGAGAAAAAATAACTTATAGGGAAATGATCTTACCTGGAGCTAAGGAACAGGTTAGCTAGGTGGAAAAAGCGTGCTCTGTACTTCACATGGAAAATCGAAGGCTCAAGGAGATTGTACAACTTTTTGTAGAAATCAGGATAATCTCTGTTAGAAAAACAAAACAAAAAAACACACAGTAGTCGCGTTACTGAAAATATATTTAAGTCCGTTCCTGCTTTCAGGATGAAGACTCATTTACATATGAGGGTTTATTACGTGTCTATTAAATGTGGACAAATTCATGTATTTGTCGTCTATTACTCACAGGTTGTGTTGATGTATGAGGACAAATAGGCCGTTGAGGGCTAGCAGGCTGATTGCCCCACCTGTTTAACAAAAACATGATGAAATGTCATTTCACGATTACCATCATCACCCCATAGTGACGATATGAGTATAGATATAACAACCACATGTAAAATGTTAAGGACAGTATGAGCATTGTCTCTATTAGGTCATATGCACAACATACCAACTTCATAGGCAGCAGTCAAGAAGTCGATCATCAGTGTGGGTTTGCTCATGTGGGGCAAGATGGAGTCATGGAGGATCACCAAGACCATCTTATACATTTTGCTTGGCAACTACGACAGATCAAAGCATCATCACAATGGCAGAGTGTCTGTGTTTAACATGTTGTAAAAGCAATATTTGAACAATTGCAAATATGGTCATTTTATAATACCTTATATTTGAGGAAACCAAGCCACATCCTTTCAAAAGCACGCTTGTGTTCCTGTGGTGAGTCATGACATTTAGCATTTTGATCTGTAAATATTTTTATTGAATACATAGGTCTGACAGTCCTATTAGATTATAGAGTTCACTTACATTGAGCTTAGCAGCTTTCCAGTCTTCATGCTTAGCTGAAAAACAATTCAAAGTGCTCTAGTTAGTTCTTGTAAAAGTAGGCATCCTCGTGGATAAGAGATGGACATATGAATAATGAATAACTCCATAAACAGGTCTCACCTTCTTGTTTAACCATAAAGTTGGTGAGCTCTGACCCCTTGCTTGGTATACTGATGTTGGACATGAGGATGAACACATTGTTCTGGTATATGGGCATCACTGCCTGAGAGGAACAAGCCAAGCCAACAGGTTTCAGCACACAAAGCAATGTTCACTTAAAAAAAAAGCCCAATTAGAAACAATAAACAAGCGCAGCTTCAGCAGATGACTGAAGTTCTCCTACCCCTTTGTTTTTGTCCATGACTTTGCCCACATTCTCACGGATGGAGCTCATAACATAGTAGCGCACATCCTCCAGCTCAAGGAACTCCTGGAACCTCGAGATCAGCAAGGAGTTGTCTATGGTTTTAGACAGCAGTCTGTCCACCAGTGCCTGACCGTGAGAGTAAAACACATCAAAGTAGCATGGAGAATTATTAACTGACACATATATATGGAAAGGGTGTGTATGACACGAAAGCCTACCGTGATGAGTTCCCTTGGGAAGCTGTAGTGTTCACTCCAGTCCAAGTCCTCGAGGGGATGCTGTCCTTCCCCTGCAGCAAACTTCATCAAGCCGCACAATGCACTCTCCTGGGTTTGGACAGGTATTAATGAAAAACGATCAACTTAAGTTCATAGCGAGATATTCATCTTACTTTAACATTATAAATAGTCTCAGGATATAGTGTGGTATAGCTGGGCCACTTGTGCCTCATACATTATATTTCTGCATAAGTCAGTGTCTCTATATGATGATTTTTTTCTCTGTATCACTTTGATTATCTTTTGGTGAACTGGTGACAAAAAAACCTCGTTCAACTCACCTTGACTCCGTGAACATCACTACTGAGGTGTTCAAGCAGCATCTCCACACAGCTGTGGTAGCGGTGCCTCATGAAGATACTGTACTTCTCCTCAGGACTATATCCTCCTGTGTCGCACATGGATACAGGCTGAGAATATGACTTAGGATGTGAGGTTGGGAACAGGGGGTTATTAGTAAGCAGGCTTTACTACTGACCCCTCAACGCCTCCTCCTCTCCGGGCAGTTTCCCCACGAACAGATCTTTCCTCTCCAACAACGCGCAGAACAATTTGCTGCACGCATCGACAGCACTGACAACATCCTTCTCCTTTTCTGACTGCACATATACAAAGAGAAGACAGACCCACGTAGAGTTTTGTTTAGCATGGTTAATGTGTTAGCTAGCCAGCGTGTGGTCCGAAAACGTGAGTGTAGGTGCTTTTATTTACCTGAAGGAACTCGAGGATGTCAAAAATGTCGTTGGCATGTTTTCTATTCTCAAGTACACTCTCGACTTTGCCGTTGAGGTCACGTTTAGCTGTTTTTGCACTTTGTTCGGCTGTTTTTGTGGAACTCACGTTGCGCTTTTTGGCCGGCGCCATGATTACTGAATGTTACGTTCATGCACATCTCATGAATACGATTATACTACAACATCATCCGTGGTTGGCTACGCAACCTAGATATTATAATTTGATAATTATAAGTTATAAATTAAATGTGTTTATTATATATCTGTTTTGCTTTTCTTTATTGCATTGCCGTGAAAGTATATCTATAACCTCACAGGTAGGTCCTCCTTTACTATACAGAGGTTCCTGAATGCAACATTTCTCCAGAGCACTCCTCTCTTGTATCGCCCCGTAGTGGCTGGAGGGTGAAGTTTCACATGGTTACTGCCTCAGAAACCTTTTGACTTAGAGCACAGCAATTTACTTTGACTACGTCTCAACTTAGTTTCATCAACAACATACTTTAGAATCAAAAACTAAATAAATGAATCAGTAAATTGATTATGTAAACTAATTGACAGACACATCCTGCCATCTTCCCACATTTGAAACGTGACACACAGCAGCTGAGTGTTTGTAGTTTGTACATTTGGCATATCTTTGCATTTATTTTCATCTTCTGACACGTTTAATAATGGTAAGTTAAATATGCCTCATAAAATATGTATCACTCTGATCATATGATACCCCATTGAGTTGGCGAACTGCTGAAGCGTCACATCAGGACCCAAATCTAGATTTACAATGTGGTAACCTGTAAAACACCGGGAGCTAGATAAAAACATTTTTTTTATGACTGGAGATGTAATCTTAAAAGAAAATATACAAGCACCTGTTTCAGTATGAAATTACCAATAAGAAAAACATTACAATAAAGTACAGGAACCTTTAGGCATCTAGTTGTTTATGTTTAATAACATATGTATAAGAGAAACATAATTCCTTTAAAAAATATCCATTTTGAAAACAGAAAAAAAATGTTTTGGTAAAAAACAGAAGCCTCTTTTTTCAGCATAGAGGGCCATCTAATCAGAGGCATTTCCCACATCCGCATTGCCCTGTGGTAAGAGGAGAAAAATGATAAATAGCATACAACAATTTATATTTAAAGTAAAAAATCTGTGTAATGTGTTGCTAGCTAGATAAATTTATTCCTCCCCTTGGGGAAACTCACATAGATACCTGTTTCTGGTCTTTATTCTCTTGTGTTACAGACGCTGTACCTTCAAAGTCATGGATAGGAAGTGTGGACATCCAGCTGACCATGGAGCCCTCATGACACTCTGTGTCAACAATGGTGGGGTAGATGTGAGCTTCCTTGAATGCCTTGATCGCCTCCTCCTCACATTCCCATTCCAGGCGCTCATGCAGTCCATCTCCTCCAAAGCGTTTGTTGTATCGGTCAAAGTGAACCCTTTCTAGGACTAGACCCAGTCCCGGAGCTTTGGGAACATCCACCTTCTTCTGTCCCCAGCTCCGCTCTATCACTTCCTCCTTCGCATAACCCTTTATCACTGCAATCACCAGGCCAATCATCTTGCGGATTTGGTGCAGCATAAAGCTCTGACCTCGCACTGTTATCACAGCAAACTCAGTTTCGCTGCGGATAAAAGGTTCTCCACAGGACATCTCTGTGATGTAGCGGCGGGCACTGGGGTCATTTGGAGCCTTCTGAGAGGTAAAGTTGTGGAAGTTATGTGTACCTTTGTAAAAAGCAAACAGGCGATTTACCCTCTCTAGTGTCTCTGGTTCCAGGCGAAAGGCTGCTATATTCCCTGTATCATAGTCCTTTGGGGAAAAGGCCACTGTTGGAAGCATATAGCAGTATGTGCGTGCGTCACAGTTGTTTTTTGAATTGAAACTCTGGGTCACCCGTTTAATTCCTGTGGGAAGAAAAACAGAAAAACTGACTTTTCTGTGTAATTCTCTGAGATCTTGACCTACGTAAAGTCCAGTGAGATATTTCCTCTTGTAATTTGGCACTATACTTAAAATTAGACTAAATTCAATTGAATCAAAGTAACTTTGATTTTAAACCGACTCCATCCTCCAGCAGTCATCACAAAACATTTACCCGACTGTTATTCATAGTATAACTCAGCAAATACTAAGGAATATTCATTTCTCACCAAGCACTCTGATCTGTGGCGGCAGATGCTCATTGATTTTTTCAATGACACCTTCAATCAAACGCATCTTTAGAGACACCACCTGGCCTGCAGCAGACACACCCTACAAAAGGAACAGCATGAATCAACTCAATATAGCACTAAAGCACATGCTGAAAACGTCGTATTGACATGCATTGCTAGCACCAGTTCATTTGTCCTTGCTGTACAAAACCTTACCTTATCTGTTCTGGCACATCTTTGAAAAGACATCTTTTTCATGTCTTCGCCGTGATTTTCAGGAATGCAACCAGACTTAATAAGAGCGGTTACCAGATCATCTTCAATGGTCCTGAATTGAGAGTTTCCAGTGTTTCTCTAAAAAAAAAATTTAATTTAGCAAGACAAGGAAAGATGCCTAAAACTGAGAGATCAGCTATAGTATTTACCTGCATGCCATAGTATCCTTTTCCACTGTATGCCACAAGAAGGACCACCTTCTTTTTAGGATATTTCTTTTCATCCTCAGTGTGTTCCCCATCCACTTTTATTCTTTTAGTGATTTGCACCTTCTCAGCTGTGTCCTCATTTTCCTCATTAGGTCTTTTCGGCACCTTGGCTGCCTGCTCATCTTTGGATCCGTCATTCATCCCGCAAAATGACTTACAAAGGCCACCTTAAAAACAAAATGAAATACTAAATCATACGTATGTTGCAAAACAACACAGGACGAGACGCATTAGCTGACCTCTGGATAGAAAAATAAAGAAAATTCACATTAACTACTGAAAAACACAGTAAGTACAAATGTTGTCAAAACGCTGTCTTACCCTTTCGCTCTAACGTCAGTCTATGGTTAACTAAGGCACTCAAAAAAGGTCGGAACTTAAACATGTCATGTTAAGTCATCAACAGAACATCCTGCAGCTACGACATGCTAGCTGCTATTACAGCTGAACTGAGAAAGCTAGCGCGGAGCAGCACTGCTAACTACAGCGAACTTTAAAGAAGCGCTGAACGAACAACAGGATTTGTTCACTTGAGACTTGAACACAATATTTAGAAGTGCTTGGAAATGCTAACAAATATATCTCAAATTGTGTTATAGATGCGGCAACACACACATGGTCAACTTTAACTTTGACCTTGTGACGTAAATATCGCGAGACTGGCCTTGTTCTCGCTTTTTCTGCGGACTAATCCTTTTAACCCCGTAACACTAACGTGGATTTAATGAAACCTCTGTGGTTGAAATGCAAACCTGAAATGACCAGTTTTTCTTTCGGTGTTTTCCGTATTAACTATTTTAAAACTGTATGATTTACAGGGGATACTATAATGCTCACGATTTCCATTCAACACCAAATGAAGTAAAAACAATTGAAAGTTTCACGTTAATTTGATCTTTTAATGAAATCTAGAAATAATAATATAATAATATTATAATATAATAATAATTTTATTATTAATAATAATAATATTAATATTAATATTAATAATAATAATAATAATAATAATAATAATAATAATAATAATAAGAAGAAGAAGAAATTAAGTTGTTTTTTACTCATTTAAAGATTAAATAATAGGATTTATTTTAATTCTGAATACAACAAAAAAGGTATAAACATGTAAAAGTGACTTTCATATGTTTCCATGGTCAGTGAACAAAAAGGTTTGCATGTCTTTAGGGGGTAACGCATTCTGCCTATACAGTTTACGCACTTTGGAAAAAATCCACATGCAGAAATATTTTTATCCACATGAGTGCATCAGAATCTTTCACACAACAGAGAAGCTTTCCAGGTGCTTAGATTTACTTTTAATGAAAATAGAGCAAATTATGTAATTTGTTGAAATCTTGACTTAGTAAATTAATGCGCAATTCCTGATGACACTGATATTTTTCTCAGGTGGCCTTCAAAGATCAAGACTGATATTTTTCTAACAGGAAAGCTGACATTATAGTTTTGGATTCTAGTACAGTGTTAATGACACGACAGACGTCACTTGACCTCTAGGATGTAAATATGGGTTTGTTGTATAAACTAATGTTCAGTCTTTCACCCTCATTCGTAGACCATATAAAGACGTTTCACTATATTAATTTACGCAGTATGACTCATTTAACTGTCATGCATGAGGGTAAACACTAAGTTCAAGTAATAGTGGCACAGAGGTGCAGATCTTCAAGTGTAGAGAGGTGTTTATGTTTCTCAAGGCCACAACACAGAGAGATACCGGAGGCCAAACCTTTAATGTTCTCATTCTGGGATGGCTTTAGAATGCACACTTCCACTCTAATATAATAGCACCTTATAAGGTGATAAACTAGTTTTCTGCTGAAAATCCAATGCCAAACATAGGCATATGGGAACCTGGGCCCCAGTTACCACAAACCAATATTACACAAAGCATGTGTCTATTTTTCCAACAAATGCTGAGCTTGCAACTCATTACAGGTATCTCCACCATAATACTTGTTTTCCCCTTATTTTGTACAACTATGGTTCCTTATATATAAACTTACTTGGTAAAAAAAACTAAGAAAAGTGAAACTATTTCTAATGTAACTCATAAACTTTTGCGATATGACACTGCTAAAAATAGAATCATGTCTGGCAAATGGCCATGTAATTGCTTTATCTTCTGTATTACACACCATAAGAGACACGAATGACTCAAAACCCTCAATATTCAGAGCTATATGAAATTATCTGTGTAAAGAAAATCTTTACTACTTGGCAAGTGGTGGTGCTTGAAACTTTATTTTGTCTAGATTTTGTCACAGATAGAAACAATTATTTCCTTTTTAGTAAAGATTTTATTTTGTTTGTGAGAGACAAAGTATTATGTGACATTATAATTGTGTCAGAGCAGCAGAAATGTCCATCATCTATTACTAAGAGACATAAATAAAACATTATTATATAGTGTTCTGGGATTTCTCATCTGAAAAAAAAAACAAGTTCGCCACTAATCTGACTTCAAAGGGGGATTCTCCAGTTGCCAAAGAAAATGACCTGGCCTCACAATGAACCATTAAACAAGCTTTGAAAACAGACGTAAACCTTTGTGCAAAGCTCACGCTGTCCTGTACTTACAGTGTGATCAGGCTGCAGTCTGGGCTTCCAAGAAGTCAGGCACCTCAATAACACTGGACTGTAACCATGTGCCTGTTTACTGCCCCCACATGAAACAACAAATAATAAAGACCGCTGTTGTTGTCTGAATTGTAATGTAATACATACACTGTAGCTGTGACGTCGTTACATTGCTGGCTGAGCTATACAAGACATCACATACTGTACTCTGTATAAAGTAACTTAATATGAAAATGAACTGACTGTGTTAACTGTCTGTTCAGGTGGAAACATACTACATCCATTCATTGTCTTACACATTGTCTCGATTAGGGTCAGAGTGTTGCTGGACCCTGTCTATTAAAGGACTGAAATATTGAGATAAACAATTTATTAATACTGTTAATTATTTTTGAAAAGAAAGTGTGAATAACGTGATACATGTGAATATAACAATTTTCTGCATTGTAATCACTTTTTTCCAATATAACAATTACAATTAGGACACATAAAATCAACTGTTATTTTAAATTAAAGTTGGCTGAACAATCAAAGAAGGCATAAAATCAACTCCTGCCAGAGTTGCTTCCAGCAAGTCTTTGGAAAATTTTACTTTTTTACATAAATAATCTCTTTGATGTTTCTTTTCCTTTTAATTTTGTTCAGCCTGTTCTGTCATTAGCACACATTAGCACATCTTTCCTTGTCACTGAAGAGGAGTTTGACTGTGGAAGCACATATTAATCACAGTGTCTGAAAATAGCTTTGAGATAGACAGCTGATAGCCAACTGTATGCTGCAAACCATCTCACACAAGAGCTGTCTCACATCTTTTGACTTTAACTGTGTTCGTGATCCTCTTTCTTCTGGACGAGGAAGTATTTCTGGGTTGCCTTCACTGTGTACGCACAGATTACGATACCTAATCTATGGTTATCCTGGTGCAAAATAGATGAGGACATGTCACTGGCCAGTTTAACAGTATCACATCAACTTTTAGGACTAATCTAACAGATACATTCTTGATAAGAGGCCAGAGAGCAAATGATAAGGCTCACTGTGCTATATCACTAGCAAGTATGCTCTGTCATTCTATGATAATTGAGGTTTTACAAGACACTTCCCTGAAATTGTTACACGGACGTTTCCTGGGAGAATGTCAGGACTGTTTAGTATAAATATAAAACTGAATCCAAATTTAGCTTTCACTGAAAAAAAAAACAGGCAACAGACAAGTGAAAGATGTTTAACATGACATATTATATATTAGCAATCAAATGAGAATCTCACCCTTTTGCTGTAAATAATCAGCCTACATGGGTAGTCCTTCAACAATGAAATGCATTTTGTACTATTGCATATATCACCTGCATCACATTCTTTGTGCTTATTAAATACAAAAATTAATTATAATAATGTGGGCTACATTTTTTTATTTATTTTTTTAGAAACTCGTTTAAATAATTTAAGTAATTTCTTAAATGCAATAAGACCTCTCGGGGCAGTATAAAACACATGAGCATGCACTTGCAAATAAATGGTACCACACGGAGTTACACACACACACGCGCGCGCACACGCACACAGACACACACACACCTTGGCCGTGGAGAAAGACAGAGTTGGACTTCCGGTTTCTGCAACCAATCATCTGTTTCCACATGCGGACACCGAACACAGCATTCGACGTACGCGAGATCTGCAGAGGAGAAACGCGATTGGTGCCGATCGGGACGCTGGTGATTCCGCAATACACAGGCAGAGCGGGCGGTGGGAGCTGTGCTGCGACTTAGCCACATGTTTAAATTATCTGTTTGGAGAGATTGGTTGTGGAATTTACTGTTTTAAAAGAAAAGGACATCACCAAACATCCAGTCGGAGCTGCGGTGTTGATTTGTTGAGTTAGTATTTCGACATCTTACGGCAACGGTACTGGAGCACAGTCGGCGAATTCAAGCAGAGCCAGGAGAGACTAGCCCTAGCCTGAAAGCTACCCGCTAGCTCAGCTGCCGATAATTCGTCCGGTCTCCCACACCTGCACGGCTCGCCACGACCTGCGGTGCCGTGCCACAGCTAATTAACCGGTAACCGTCATCACCGCGGGCTCCCGCTCTGTTTGTTTAGTTGTCTTTTTATGTTTTAAATCGCGGAGTGACACCGACGGAGCACATATCCGTGACAGTTTGAGGTTTGGCTCAACAGTGCGAAACAAGCGGTGTCCTGAAGTGGCTGTTCACCATGGACAACGCACACACAAAGACGGTTGAAGAAGTTTACAGCTTCTTCAACGTGAATGAGAGCACGGGTCTCAGTTCAGAGCAAGTGAAAAAACAACGGGAACGATATGGACCAAACGGTAAGCAGCCGGTTAACCACAAAACGAGTAGCTCGCTGCCGCCGCGCGGTGTCACGTCATGTTGTAACAAACGTTTCGGCCCGTTGCTTCTCGTGCCGCAGGAGGGTTGTTGACGTCACTGTGTGTATGTTGAAATAGCGGAGAACAACACTTGAATGTAACGAACAGTCATCAACTCTTTATACTAAACATTTGTTCACACATTTTTCCATTACACGTGTTCTGACATTCGCTAACTTGTTATCCATCTCTCTTTTGTCTGACGTCTGAATGGGACGATCCACAGAACTGCCAGCTGAGGAGGGTGAGTGGGCAATTATACCTTATAATTAAATGTTAGGACTTCTCTATTCATGTTAAGAAGCTCATTGGCTATTAAACTACTACTTTCAGGTAAATCGCTTTGGGAGCTAGTGATTGAACAGTTTGAAGATTTGCTTGTGAGGATCCTCTTACTCGCTGCGTGCATATCTTTTGTAAGTATAACACAGTTTTTGTTAGCTGTACGCCAGATAACAAGTGGCATGTTCAGAGTCATTCATGAATAATTTCTGTGGCTTCTTTTGAACCTGTGCAGATATCCATTGCTGTATTAAGATGACCGATGTTTTGTGAGCATGTTGTGACACAAAGTGACTGGTTAATATGAAGCTGGATAGATAAAATCACATGAGATCCAAAATACAAGAGCTTCATTAATTTCCTTCAAAACAGAATATTCACTGTCAAGGAGAAAATTAAATGGTAAAACTTGGCTTTCTGCTATTGGAGCCTGGTCAGTGTTCATCTCAACAGTTGTCATCATTTTCACTCCTGCAATCATGAGTTCAGTTTTTCCTTCTCAGTACAGCTATGTCAGCCTGCGAAGTGTATATAGACATTTTCTGATTGATTCAGTGCAGATCACAGCTTAGCAAGAATGCTGCGGAGAAGAAAGACGCCCAGAATCTGTCAGATCACAAAACCCAGATGAACTTTTTTTCACAATGGCGTCTTAAGTGATAATGTTCAAGCTTTTGCTCATGGGATATGAATCGGTGATTAGTGCAGCCATTCTGAGTCTGTTGTTTCATAGAAATAATGTTAAAATTCAGTTATCCACACTTAAAAGGAAGTGCCGATATGCTGCTAACATGCAGCATGGTAAATGTTAGATCATTGAAGTGTGAATGTGACAGACACCTGAGAAGTCCACGTTGCCTTGATTGAATTTCTTGGTGTTAACAGGCACTACACTTCAGAAGCGACAAAAACCATTACAAATATCAACATTACATGCTGATAACACAACAGTTAATCAACGGAAGTAATCTGTGAAGCCTGTGTTCTTGTCACCAGTGAGTGTCAAGTGGAGTTTCTGTGTGTTAGGTTCGCTACCCCATGGTCCTGTTTCTACTCAAGCACTGGCTGTTGGCACACTGGCTGAGAATTTCATCAGTCACCATGGCATGCTGATGACAGCCAGCTATGGTTACAACGTTAATAAATCACTGGCTGTAGTACGCAGCATGTTTGCAGCCCCTTAAAAACAAATGCAGACACATTTGTAGTATTATGAATTAGTTGAGTTTGTGATTTCATTGAATAAGCTTAAATTGGTTGGAGAAGAAGATGGGTTGCTGTTGGCATTTCATTTGCCTCTGTTCACTTTTGGCACAGATTATAAAAGAGGACAGGGTGTTAATTACACTCTTTCTGACATGACATTTTTACACACGTGGCCCAGTTCCTGTAATGCTAGCATTATGCCAAATATATAACATTTTCTAGCAAGTAAAGGGATGGGCCGTGTTACAAAAATACAATAGAAAGCTATCTGTGTGTTTGAATCAGAGCAGCCTAAAGCTCACATTGTTGTGCAAAAATAATCCAATTGCTAGGTATTTTTTCGTTTAGGGAAATGTGATTTTGAATCATTGCACAATCTTAAGTTATGTTTTCCCCTCGTAATACACTACAGTAAATGCATACTTGGTGTAATTCCAGTATTTCATCACTCATTTCTTCTGCAAGGTCCAGGTGAAGGAAAAATTACATTTTTAGCTCAAATTGCAGCTTTGGACTACATTAAATTGCAACAAATGTAAAGATTATTCAAACTACACCTACAGAAAAGATAATCCCATTTCATGCTGAATGTACATTTCATAGTTTCACACAGAATTTAGAAATTGTTCTTGTTCTAAAAAGTTCTTGTGTGATGGGTTTAGCCAGGAAATATGTCATAGGCTGGAAAATACAATTAGTTGACCTTTTCACCTCCTGTTTGTTCCATTCTTCTGGGTGATGTAAAGTGCTGTAGCACATTGCAGTGATATTTTCTATTACATATTACAGTTTGTAAATCTTCTTTTTATTAAATTCTGTCAGAAAAATGTCAGTTTCCATGGACTCCTCAGCAACACAATTTTAAACCCTATAAACCTTTGCATTACTTATTTAGACTTAAGCGAAAAGAGCATGAGAAAATCGTGCTCCATATATACGGCCAGCAAAAGGTAACCTCCCATATAACATTTTAACACAATCCGATACAAACAACACATATCCAGCAAGCAGATATATTAATTTATAGTTATCTAGTATTAGGTTAATTTTATGATGGACTTTTAATTCAGTCTTCTGACTACCTCACATTTCACTATTGTTATTTGTGTGTTGTGTAAATGATTTGTTTCTTTTTGTCTGTCTGTGTGTAGGTGCTGGCCTGGTTTGAAGAAGGAGAAGAAACAGTTACCGCCTTTGTGGAACCTTTTGTTATCCTACTAATTCTCATAGCAAATGCCATTGTAGGAGTCTGGCAGGTAAGCACATAAATTATCCCAAACAATTGCCCTGAAAGTGGGGACAACAGTGTTTCCTGGTTCAAAGCGTTTGAACCGCCAATTTAAAAATGATGGTTAAGCTTTGCATAGGAACCTACTTTTCTCAGTAGATTGTATCTAAGTCTGAGAGTGGACAGTTCTTCCAGTTTTATAACGAATGTGGAGGAAATGTACAAGCTTAATAGGAGAATAATTAAGGAGGGCACTAATGCCATTAAAATAAAAATGGAAAGGAAAAGCTTATGATGACATTTTATATTAAAAGACAGAAATGTCTATACAATTGACTTCCCTCAGTTTCTTCAGGTCCTCGTGCATTAACCTAGCTTTTCAGAAAGCATTGACTTATAACCTTTCCAAGAGTAAAATTAAATAGGACAGTGTAATTGTGTAACGGGGGGTGGGGGTGGGGGCGACAGGAGGAGGGGGGGCTGCAGATTGACTCATC
>JAUMTR010000014.1:11068148-11088258 GCA_032270685.1 Microctenopoma stevenorrisi | reverse complement strand
GGGGGGGGCATGTTTCAGTGTGGACATGAGTGACTTGCCATAATTGCTGGAACCACAAATTCTGCGTTCCACCAGGAAATCCTGAAGGAGAATGTTTGGTCATTTTGGGACAACTCAGTGATCTGAAACACACAAACACTTCCACATATGAACAGCAAAGTAAAAAAGGTTTTGAAGTGGCCTAGTCTAGGTCTGGACCTAAATGAGATTGAGAGGCTGTGGCTGCACTTTAAATAGGTTGTTCTTGCTTGTCAACCCACCATTGTGGGACAGTTTTTGCAAATGCTTGGTTGCAGATGGTTGTTGGCACAACCAGTCATTAGGTTAATGGGGCAGTTATTTTTTCACATAGTCCCCAGCAGGTTTGGACCACTTTTGTTTTGTCATACCCAAAACCCCAATTTAAATATTGCCTTTCGGGTGTGCTTCAGTTACCTTTGTGTAATATTTATTTCTTGATGTAAATCTTTAAGTTTGACAAACAACAGGAAGGGGCCATGAAACACGTTTTCCCAGCACTGTATGTTTATGTGCCTGCAGAGTATTGGCTTTGCCCCAGGATGTAAATCCTGGGGCAAAGCCAATACATGTCAGTTTCTTTCAGAAGCGGTATTGATCAACAATAAATCTTGCTTATAGGCAGGACGTAAATGCAGCCGAGTCATCAAGACAGGAACTTGGATGTAGAGAAAACGCAATGTTTTTTTTACAGGCATGTGTCAATTAACTGATACCTACCTTATGTTTTTGTTTCTTTGAAGTATCCCCGTTTGTCTGACATAATGTTTAATTTATTTTACTAAAACTGTCCAGTATGAGAGCAGTCACTCAGACTGAAAGTCAGCAATAACAGAAAAGTGGGAGTGAAGAATGATTAGGAAGGAACAACAAAAATATCCAAATCTTAGTTAGCACATCCCAGTGTTAGCATAGTTCAGCTCCACCTTTCATTCTAAACAATGTTATGATGTGCATTATCATAAGAAATGACCTGTTTTTAAATCCTAATTTTATTTTTGCTTTTCAGGAGCGAAATGCAGAAAATGCTATTGAAGCACTAAAGGAGTATGAGCCCGAGATGGGAAAGGTGTACCGCCAGGATAGGAAGAGTGTCCAGAGAATCAAGGCCAGGGACATTGTACCTGGGGATATCGTAGAGGTGGCAGGTAAGGCGCAATATGCACTTATGAAATGTAATGGTGAATGTTCTCACTTTGAATTATGAGAGAGTTTATGTTGCCCAAAATGGCCAGTTAGAAAAGTAATGTTCAAAACATGTTTAATATAGAGGAAACTGAGATTTATTATGAATTACAACCTATTGATTTGATGTAATTCAACACACAGATGTTATCGTAGTGTACAGAATAATAAGAAACATCAGTGGTTTTAGGACATAATCTTTAAACACCTTCTGTTCTTTCTCCTCGGCAATTTCAAAATAATGTTAGCACCCAGTAAGGAAAAGACATTTGAATTTGCTCAAGGTCAAAATGAACTAATGCTTGTACTGAATATAAGTGCAGTCATGATGTATGTACTTTAGTTATTGCATGTGTTATTGCATGTGTTACAGACAGTTGAGCGTTTTTAGTAAAGTATGTTTTGTTAGTGCATTGTTTTGATCTATATGGTCTTCATCATACCAGATGCTTGGGTCAAGACAATATTTCCTTTTTGGAAGAGGTTCTTGGTGTGTGGCAAAGGGGCCTGATCACAGATGGGAATTGCTCTGGTTACAGCTGCTCTCTGTTCAAAAAGAAGAGGGAGAACTATATCCAGAAAATACAAATCACCAACACTAATAAAAAAAAATTTAGTAAGAAAAAAGAAAATCCACAAATTGGTAGAAAAGGTATATAATTGTCAGGGGTTGGATGCATTGTATTAAACAGTGATGACACCAATAACAAAAACAAATGCTGTCAAAGGTTTGACGTGATGGTGCTGTAACAGCCAGTTCCAAATATACTGACATAGGCCACTGGTTAAAATAAAAGAGGAAAAAGTTGGATAGGATATGAAAGTTACTTTCAAAGCTAATGGGTGCTGTCCCTTGAGTGCATGGACATTTGTTCATCACTCAAGAGAACAGATAACACAGATAAAATCCTTTGTTCACATGGGAGGAGAAAAGGTCTCTACCCCTGAGGCAATCCAGTTTTTCCCACAAAGAAAAAAGAGCTAAAAATATGAAGGAAAAGATAATGTCACTGTTACTTAAAACAGCTGCAAATGTTCACTGCAGCAACTGCAGCAAGCCTATGTATTAATTGCAAAATGTGTGTGTGTGTGTGTGTGAGAGATACTTGTAGCAACATTAATAAACATTAACAGTAACAAATTTTCACACAATATGTATTATTTTTTTTTAGAAATGATCATCAACTTACGTAATGTTTGTTGTTAAGGGTTTAATTTAAAGACCTTAATACTAAATGTCCATGACTGACTATTCTTATTGCCTTTGCAAGTAGGTTATTCCACTTGCTATGACCCTGTTCCCACTATGTGTGGAAGGGAGGCATTTACTTCAAAGTAGGAGGTTTTCTAATTAGTGATTATTTCCCTAAGGGCATTGAGTCCGTATCCCTAGTGAGGGCAGTTCCTCATCTCCTCTGTCTTCCCTCACTCTTTCCTGGTTTATCTCCTTCACTATCTCCCATCTGTCAAAGCTGGATCTATTTTGAAGGCAGGCAGGTGATAATGAAGTGGTTTTGACAGCCTACGGTCAACTGGAGGACCAAATTTGGTAGTGCAGCCAGTACAGTCCACACTCGTTTTTACTCGCATCAAACTTGGCATTACCACATATTACAGTAATAAGATTTAGGATATTGGTGTAGTGTAAAAGGAAGGTGAAATGGGAAGTGATGCATTAGTTTTATTGTTTATGTATTTCTTAAAAAAATCTCACTTTATGTCTAATAGCTAAAATATCTGAAATCAATTATCAGTGTGCACAAAAGAACATGTCAGGCTTTTTCTTTTTTAATTTGCATGACATGTAGCGGGTTCCCCCCTTAAAACTGAACCTTTTATCATTGCCTTCACCCAAATTCAGCAGCACATGTTTGCAACTGATCAAAATAGTTTACCCATTTTTGGATGTGTGTTTTGCAGGACTCATCTAATACTTCTTCCTATTCCCTCCTCTCCTCCTTCTTACCCCTCCCCTCCCCCATCCTGTACTCAGAAGGGCACCGTAGAGGCCCAGGGGTTAGTTTACATGTCTGTCACCACGCTCTACTACCCACAGAATGAGCCTCTGGCTCGTTGCTTAATATTGCTTTTACCGTCAACTGTTCCTGGTGTGAGATGTCTTGGTGAAAGCTGAAAATATAATTTCACTTTGTTGTAACAGTGGGATTTTTCATTGTCTCATACTGACGTTGAAACATCAGCAACCAAGTTTTAAAAACTTCCCGGAGTCCCACACACTGTAACAGTACAATATTTAAACACACAGTCAGCATAAGGATTGTTCTAATAATAAGTAGACAATATTTACCGTCTTTCAAAAATGTACTTTTCATTGTATTGAACCAACCGAATCTTGTAGTAGGATATGAATTGTTTCTTACTAATGACATTAAAAGTGTAAAGAGGCAGTCGGTGACGGTGTCATAACATAGACGGTGAGGCTAGCAGTGTCTGTATTTTGTCCCCTGGCTCTGTTTCTTTGTGCATTTGTTTAAAAGAACAATTAAGATATTTTAAAGATGATGCACATCACTGCCTTCTGCTCTGATGTCAGCTGTTTTTATAATGCTTTTATCTGAGCTAAGCTGCATGTAAAACCAGATACTGGTTTCAAATATGTGGGGTTTATTTAAACAAAGCTAATAAATGTCAGAGGTCAGTTGTCTGCAAAGACTTGTTTAGATCTCTGTATATGTTTACAGTGTTGTTTTACTGAGGATTGCTAAACACTTGTTAGTGGAAAAACGAGCGGTAATCTGCTTGCGACATGTGCACAGATGAGAGGAGAAGAACATTAATAATTTTTGATTGCACGACACTGTTCTCTCTCATCCTCTCTCCAACAAATACCTGAGTTTGATTATTTTATTACTCCAAAGTGGTATGAGTTGCAATAACACAGCATTTCCCTCCAAGGCTTAATTCTGTGTGTGTGTGGTGAGTTTTGTTCATAGCTTTTCTTTGTTTTCTCTGTTCAGTATATATAGGAATCATCTTTTTATATGTGGAACCCTCACTGTGCTTTGTCATCTGTATTTGCAGACTTTTGAAATGAACTTAACCTTGTTACACAAAGTATCCGTCCACCTGTGGCCCGTATTATTTACAGATGCGTTTATGTTCTTAAGTGGTACTTAAGTGTCTCCTGTGCTTTGTTGTTTCTGTCCATAGTTGGTGATAAAGTGCCTGCAGACATTAGGTTGACTTCTATCAAGTCAACCACACTGAGGGTGGACCAATCAATTCTAACAGGTAAAAAAACATTTGACCCTTTATTACCAGGTGTTTCTGTTCATATTTTTCCATAATGTTTCCTTATTTCTATAGCTTAGATACTCATCTATATCTTCTCTGTATTTTCTGCTCAGCCCAGATGCAGTCCAACAGAGAATTTAGCTCACATGCTCTCATTACATCCTGTAGTAATGGTAGTAATGGCTGCAAGGTTGATAGCCAAACAGAAAAGAAGGGCATTCGGTGTGGATGAAAAGACGAGTAAATGGATTAATCAGTAGATGGATATTTGGACAGTGAGATAAACAGAAAAGATTAAAAGAAGAGAATATTGAAGGATGGATAAAACTTAAGAGACAAGGTTTATGTGACCCTAGCCTGTAAATCTCTTGACTAGCTCTGCTGCCTTAATTGGTAGTAAATTCCATGAGATATTTTGGTGTTTCAGTTATTTTCCTACTCTCTTTCCTTCCCCATTCAAGGCGATACCGCCTGTCAAATCATACTTGCACCACTCTATCAGAACAGCGCAGGCCTTGCACAGTTGATTACACGCATGGACACAGTGGAAGCACACTGTCAGACAGAGGCTTTGAAAGGCAGTGGTAGTGCAGCATTTGATAATTGTCAAGCCTGCTATTGACTAAACCTGCTTAGTCAGCTGCAAAGCCCTTTTCTCACACACCTGCCTAAGCATCATAACTACAGCACAGTCACATAACAACACTTCTAGCTGCCACTTCTCTCACGTCTTTCGTTTCTGCTTCTTGCAGGAGAGTCTGTGTCTGTGATCAAACACACTGACCCGGTGCCTGACCCACGTGCTGTCAACCAGGATAAGAAGAACATGCTCTTTTCTGTGAGAGACTCATGAGACCATTTTTGGTTGTTCACTGTTGTTTTACGCTTCTTTTTTAATCCTTACCCCTTTTCATCTTCTCTGTGGGTCTGACAACACCTATAAAGGCAACAGTGTTCTGCTGTCATCCTTCTCCTTCACACCAGTTTTTTGTTTTAGAAAACATTGACTTATCACTTTGCATCCTGCAGTTTAATTTGTAGAAATGCTTCATATGTTCTGTTACCTGCTTGCATTCAGACAAAAGGACAATGGCAGCTGTTTTTAAAAGTTGTAGGAAAGTACTGACTTCTGTTGGCTACAGACAAATGTCTTTTTTGTATTTGCCTTATAATAATAAAGTATTCATTATTATTATTATTAATCTATTCTGTTTTTCACTTTTGACTACTACGCCACAGGGCACCAACATTGCAGCAGGTAAGGCTGTTGGTGTGGTGGTGGCCACAGGTGGCAACACGGAGATCGGTAAAATTCGAGATGAGATGGCCTCAACGGAACAGGAGCGCACGCCGCTGCAGCAGAAGCTGGATGAGTTTGGACAACAGCTGTCTAAGGTTATTTAAATGTTGCAGTATTCCCACATTTCACTTTGAAAATGATTGCATTTGAGTTGAAATTAGGACTGTCTGTGTGATCTTTACATTTAAACTAGTGTTTTTTAATCCAAGGTGATTACACTGATATGCATTGCTGTGTGGATTATCAATATTGGGCATTTCAATGATCCTGTCCATGGAGGCTCCTGGATCAGAGGTGCTGTCTACTACTTCAAGATTGCTGTGGCTCTTGCAGTTGCTGCTATCCCCGAGGGTGAGGCCACACGCCAGTGTTGTAGTATATTTTATTGTAGAAGTAGTGGGTAAAGGCAGCTTATTGGACAGTCTTACAATATGTTCAGTGTTTCATGATATGGGTCCATAGAAAGTATTTTGGACATTAAATGTCTCCGTGTTTTGCTCTGACCATCACCTGAATGTCCTAAACACGTGTTTTCCTGTGTATCTGTTGCTGTTTCTGTCCAGGTCTGCCTGCTGTCATCACTACTTGCCTAGCCTTAGGAACGCGTCGCATGGCTAAGAAAAATGCCATTGTTCGCAGTTTGCCTTCAGTAGAGACACTTGGCTGTACATCTGTCATTTGTTCTGACAAGACTGGCACGCTGACCACCAATCAGATGTCTGTGTGCAGGGTAAGAGCACAGTATCACACACAGAGGTGGATGTCCATTATTTAGCATGTTCAATATATTTATTCTAAGTAAATAAATTAATAATCGAGTTGTCACTTGCCACCCTGAATCAGCAGCTTCAGAATTTTACAAATATCCATAAGATTCATTTCCTCAGTTTGATGTATGTTGAATAAGAAGATATTTTGTCAAATACATGTTTTTCTATTTTAATGGAACATATAATAGCTGTTCAGAATATATACGGATCAGTAGCCAACCAGCTTATCAAGTATATTAGATTGTATAAACATAACACTAGTTGAGTATTGTTAAAGCATATTTACATTATAGCATCACGGGATATATGACCTTTTAAGCACAAAGGCCAAAACACACTGGCTCCAGTGCAGCCAGCTAAGATGAAGTTTAATGGCTGTTAATGGGTTATGGAGAAACACACTATAATTTTCTCATTCTATGCAAACTACCGTGTTCACCGACTATTTAGGTCTTAGAACATGTATAATTTCTTTTTTCTTCCCCCCTCATTCCTCTCTCCTCCCTTCTTGTTCAGGCAGCATGATCAGTATGCAGTAGTTAGTCACTTGCAGCAGAACCAGCAGAGGGGTTGCATAACTGACCTTGTGTTGAAAGATGCTGTGTCTTTTGCTTTCCTTGCTTATCCTGCACAATTTCTTTCAAGTCAGAAGTATGTCTTGCAATTTTTGAAAGGATTAATTTAGTGAACCACAGGATGCTATTCCTGACTAATTGATAGCCTTGTATTCGACTCATCTGCATCGTCTACGGTACCCTGTCCAAATGGGGCTGCACTAAAATTAGCTGTCTTGAGTGGGTGAATGTTTCGTTTCAATTTATGACTTGCTCCTGGGATTTCTATAGAACCACTGCCGACGTTATTAGGTTTGGTAATCTGATGCCTGAGGTGTTCTTTTTATTCAGCTGCTTTCATTCTGTGCGTCTTTGGCAAATGTGGTACTTTGGATGTCATGGGCTCTTCCTTTCTGACATGTCTATGATATAATATGCTCTCTGTTTATTTAAGAAGACGTTATTTACCCTGAATAAGAGCCACACCACTAGACAAAGTTACTCAAACTATTTCCACTTAATTAATTCACCATACAGTGTTTTAATGTAATCCAACTGCACACTCAGCGGTTCCATCTGCCTTGCTGCAAGATGACACTTATGCATCCTTCTGACCAGAGTGATCTGTTCTGCAGAAAATGCTACATCATCATCATAATGTGACCCATTGTGTGTGGACAGGAGTCTGCTGCCACCTGCTGGATGCAATGCCTCTCATTCTCTATGCCTTTCATTTCAATCTTAATTTAAACACAGTCAGTAGGTGTGTAGTGTGAGTTCTAATCATTTGTCTCTACAATTCTTGTTTGTAGATGTTTATCATTGACAAAGCAGCAGGTGACCACTGTTCCCTGAAAGAATTCACTGTTACTGGCTCCACATATTCCCCAGATGGAGAAGTGTGAGTATTTGGTGTCTGTAACAAAACGAATGAATTTTACAACATCTAGAAGTGGTCATTTTAAGCCGGGGTTCTTGATGTATACCACTCCTTCTTTCTTTGTTTAGGTTCCATGAGAGCAAACCAGTCAAATGTTCCCAGTTTGAAGGTTTGGTGGAGCTGGCCTCCATCTGTGCTCTTTGTAATGATTCTTCATTGGACTATAATGAGGTTGGTAGTGAATCATTTTAGCATGTTAACTGTCACACAATCCTCTAGAGTCAAAAATGACTACATGATTTTACTTTATGTCCAGACCAAAGGTGTGTATGAGAAAGTGGGTGAGGCCACAGAAACCGCTCTCACATGCCTGGTGGAGAAGATGAATGTGTTTGACACCGATGTCAAACGCCTCTCCAAGATTGAACGTGCCAACGTCTGTAATTCTGTATGTAATCCTGAGTTCTTTAAAATAATATGCAAACTAACTTCTGATGCTTTAAAAATGCCTGACAAACCTTTGAAGGTACAAATGGTGATGGTGTGTTTTATCGTGTCGTTAGGTGATTAAGCAGCTGATGAAAAAGGAGTTCACACTGGAATTTTCCAGAGACAGGAAGTCCATGTCTGTGTACTGCACTCCTAACAAAGCCCGGCCCTCTTTTGGCAAAATGTTTGTTAAGGTAAGACATTAGAACTTTTATTATTATTATAAATAATAATTAAATATATTAGAACAATTTCCAAATATCATGAACCTATATTTTATCCACAATAGAGCTCAGATCTCAACCATGCTGTAGCATCCCCTCTTTTTAACAAGAGTTTGTGAATGTCTGGGATCTGAGGATTTGTATTGTTGAGCTTGTGTACTGTTTATCACAAACATGGCAAACCAATACTGTGTTTCTCCTTTGTCCCTTGGACACAGCAAAATCCTGAAACATATATTTGCAATTTCTACATTTAGGAACATTATTCTGACATAGTTGGAAAATATTAAATGCAGGTTTTCACAGTCGTATTTACTTCTGAGAGTCTCTTAGAGATGCATTTTTACCATGTATGTTCTTAAATTGGTACGTTTCTATTGTGAGCAAAATGTGGGGTTTATGTGATTTTAAAAATTGTTGTAATGTTTTATATATGTTGTTTCCAGACATTTGGGATATTTACCAAAATAAATAAAATAAAACATGTTGGATAACAAAAAGGCTCCGCATTGGTGTCATTCTCCTGCCTGTACCTACTTATAGGGCGCCCCTGAGGGAGTGATCGACAGGTGCACACATGTCCGTGTAGGCAGTAACAAGGTGCCATTAACTCCTGCCATCAAGGAAAAACTAATGTCTGTGATCAGGGAGTATGGAACTGGCAGGGACACGCTACGTTGTCTGGCTCTGGCCACGCGGGACAACCCCATGAGCAAGGATGAACTGGTGTTGGAGGACTCCACCCGCTTTATTGAGTATGAGGTGAGGGCTGGGTTTGATTATTGTAGTTGCTGGATGCTCTCCAAACCTTTTCCTCTGTTGTTTTTGTGCTCATTTCATTTTTCTATTTTGTCGTCATCCAGACTGATCTGACCTTTGTTGGCTGTGTGGGCATGCTGGATCCTCCCAGAGCAGAGGTGGCAGCCTCCATTAGGCTGTGTCGCCTTGCAGGCATCCGAGTAATAATGATCACTGGAGACAACAAGGGTACGTAGAGACATGTTTACTTCATTTTACCTGTACGCAAAACAGGAAGACGAGCACTAAGAAGTTCCTTCGGTTTCTATTTTAGGAACCGCAGTGGCTATCTGCAGACGTATTGGTATTTTTGGAGAAGACGACGATGTCTCCAGCATGGCGTTCACTGGCAGGGAGTTTGATGATCTCTCGCCTGCTGCACAAAGAGAAGCTGTGGTCAAGGCCCGCTGCTTTGCCCGTGTGGAGCCTTCACATAAATCTAAGATTGTTGAGTACCTGCAGTCCTATGATGAGATTACAGCTATGGTAAACACAAATATTACATTTCTAAAATTGGGTTAGGTTGTAAAAACAGTTTTACAGTATAAATTGCACGTATATGATTTGTCCTACCACTAGACTGGTGATGGAGTAAATGATGCTCCTGCTCTAAAGAAGGCTGAGATTGGCATTGCTATGGGTTCGGGCACAGCTGTGGCCAAAACGGCCTCTGAGATGGTGCTGGCTGATGATAACTTCAGCACTATCGTGGCAGCAGTGGAGGAAGGAAGAGCCATTTATAACAACATGAAACAGTTCATCCGATACCTCATCTCTTCAAACGTGGGCGAAGTTGTCTGGTGAGGATGATTTTTAAATACACTCTGATCTCTGTGCAGCCAGGTGCTCTTCTAAGGACTGAGACATGAACCTTGTGCTTCTTTTGTGTGCAGTATCTTCCTGACTGCAGCTCTCGGGTTCCCTGAAGCTCTCATCCCTGTTCAGCTGCTTTGGGTCAACCTGGTGACTGATGGTTTGCCTGCCACCGCCTTGGGCTTCAACCCACCGGACCTGGACATCATGAACAAACCCCCACGCAATGCCCGTGAGCCCCTCATTTCTGGATGGCTCTTCTTCAGATACCTAGCCATCGGATGTAAGTGGGGACAGTTGGGATCGGTATTGTGGAACTAGTTCGTTTTTTTCTTACCTCTTTCAAATCTGCTACATGATCATCACGTGGAAGTAGAGGTGGTGCAGGTAGTCGCTAGAAAACACACAGTCTAGCTGCAGTTTGCCACCTTTTTGGGAATGAAATAACCAAGCAATAGTGTTGTGTATATATGTTTGATTTGTTTTTTCTTTGTTGTTGGTTGTGTCACCAGGTTACGTGGGTGCTGCCACTGTCGGCGCTGCTGCCTGGTGGTTTGTTGCTGCTGAGGATGGCCCAAAGATCACCTTTCACCAGCTGGTATGAACTACGGCCTGACAGCTAGTGCTTCAACTTTAACTTGATCTGCTGGTTTTTCTTATTGTGTTCTATTTTCTGTATTAGAGCCACTTCCTGCAGTGTGGTCCGGAGAATCCAGACTTCGAGAATCTGGACTGTAAGCTGTTTGAGTCTCCGTACCCTATGACCATGGCCTTGTCAGTGCTTGTCACCATTGAGATGTGCAATGCCCTGAACAGGTTAGTTTGAATAAGACATGTCCCCGATGCTAAATAACTAAATTAGCAGGCTCCTCAGTCTTTTTTTCCTTGTTTCTCAGTGTGTCGGAGAACCAGTCCCTGCTTCGTATGCCTCCCTGGGAGAATGTGTGGCTGCTGGGAGCCATCTGTCTCTCCATGTCTCTTCACTTCCTGATCCTTTATGTGGAGCCTCTGCCAGTGAGAAACATTTCATTAGTTTACCTGTGACGCTGTAAAATGAGAGACACTCCGGCTGACTTTTGTCCTGTGTACATTTCAGATCATCTTCCAGATCACCCCTCTGAATCTGACACAATGGCTGATGGTGCTCAAGATATCGCTGCCTGTAATTCTACTGGACGAGCTGCTCAAGTTTGCTGCCAGAAACTACCTGGAGCCGGGTAAAGACCTGGAGAAGCCTTCCAGCTCCAGATGCTGCCCGCTGTCTGCATGTATGGAGGGAATATCCTGGCCCTTCGTGGCCATTTCCCTCCCCTTGGTCCTCTGGATCTACAGCACCGACACTAACATGGCCGACATGTTCTGGTCCTGACTGACTTGAGCACAACCTCAACTTTTCAACCCCCCACCTCCAACCCACCCACCTTCACTCCCCTCCTCCCTCTCCCTCTTTCCTCTCCGCCTTCCTACATGTGCATAGCTAGCGTGTGTGCGCGCGTTTGTAGAGTTAGTATGTGTGCTTGTGCGTGCCTACCGTGTATGTACGAGAAGGACCAACTTTAACACAGGAAACGTAACAAATAATGTAAAATGTTAACATTAAGAAGTCGACTTTGACTTGGGATAGGATGTGTGGAAGGGTAAGGCTTTAAATGAGTGTTAGAAGACCAGCACTCCCCTGGCCTGGACTTTGTTGCTGGTTTAAAAGAAAAGATACTGTTCCCATTTTTTCTTTTTTCTTTGGTTGTCAATATTGCCTTTAAGATTTATATTTTTAATGGTTTGGGAATCATTTGTCTCATGTCACTACAGTAACAATAGTGGATTTTGTTTAGCTTATCTCTTGGTGGAAGAAACATTGAAGACATCAGAATTCCAGTGATCTGTACAGAGAGCGAACACTATTTTATGCAACTTTTTTTTACGGCTGTGTAAATTGTTTGACCAGCGTGGCTTAGACATACCGCCTTGATTTAATTTCCAATGTTTACCATTGTGTCTTCAGTATAAACTCAGAACTCTTTCAGAGAGGACAACCTCTGTGTGACAGACGAGGACGGGGAAAGGTTTGAGTGAATGTTTGAATGCTAACAAACAAGAAAAAAATCGTGACAAACAAAAGCCGCATGTCCTGTGACTAAGCATGAACTGTATGTGAATTCTCATTTCTAATTTAATTGTATATGCCCCCTGCCATGTTAGAGTATAAATTAACTTCATGGATGTTTTTTTTACTACAATGAATTGAACATAAGCCAGTTTTTCTGCACTGAGCAGAGCACAGCTACCTCAATATTAGTTTCTCTTTGCTCATCTCTAGATGCTTTTCTTCAAAGGTATTGCTAAAGCGTAACATCTGAGGTGTGCCCCCATTTGCTTGTGCAGAAAACAAAGAACAAACTCTTTCTTCCCTGTAACATTTTAAGGATATATTTTGTTTGTATTGAATTTTGATGTTTATTAACTTTATTTGTTGTTTTTGCTGTGGAGACAGAACAGGTTGGGGATGCTGTATTTGAATTACCATCTCCATGGCATTTGATTCAAAGGACGGTAATATAAAAAAAAAAATACTAATACAAGTACTCAAAATCAACTTGGTCTGCAAATAAGTATCCAATATGTTTTTTACTTTAAGGAAAATACATTCTTGAACCCTTTGAATCAAAGTGTTTTCTGTCTTTATTCAATACTATTGAGGCCAGTGGTTATCAGCACTATTCATATCCAGTGTTTTTTGTGCACATGATACTTGAATACAACACATTTCAGACATGAAGGCCTCAGTCTCTTTAGCACAACATAGTGAAACAGATGTTGAGTGTACAGGCTTTAATATATAGAGGTATTAGTTTGTGCTGGGCGTACTGTACTTTGTAGTAGTCCATCACACGTTGGATCAGAGTTCCACATATGGACATGTCCACGTGTGAGAAGCCCCTGTTTGAAGCATGTTTTCTTGGGGGGTGTAAATGCCTTGGTTTGTTCACACTGTATGTGTTCACCTAACAACAACTGTGTGCTTTCTTCCTCATTGCCTTCCATTGGCTCCCCTGTCACTAAAGTGAGTATCCATGTGTTTTCATACTAAATACTGCAGTAGAATGTGATAAAACTAGAACAAAGCAGAGACGTTATTTTCCCTCAGACACTCCCTGAGCTGTGATTGTTTTCCATGAGAAACACTGATCTGTAGACGTCAGGGTCAGTGGAAGCAGTTTTAAGTTTTCTCATTAGACATGCGAGGGAGGGATTGACACCGTGTGCGACACTGTGTGCTCTTCTTTTCACCCCTTTGACACTTGCTTATATTTGCACAATGACTTTTCTTAATGTGGTAGAAGATGTTAACTTTTTCTTAGAATGTTTTACATATGTTTTTCTAATGTTTTCTCTCTTCTTTCTAGGTTGGCTCTCATAAAACCTTAAGATCATTTGGGAGTGAGTTCAGAGGCTGGAGTTGTCCTACCACCTAGAATGAGTGCTCACCCCAATGTGACACACACACACACACACACACACACACACCACGATGACCAGCAGTGTGAGAAATACTTTCACAGTAATAAGACCAATTACATAAGGGTATTCTTTAAAAGTGGTTGAGCTGGAAACAGTTGTCTTTGTCCTGTGCACCACAACACATACACAGAACGCTTATACCTCTGCTATACCACTGACACTATTCCAACTTTGTGTGCAGGGAATGCCTCCGACAACCCTCAGCTTCCCTTCTTGCATGAAGAACTTGTTTCCGACTTTAATGGTAGTTTAAAGAATCTTTAAAACACTGGGTTAAATGGTCTTAGCTGTACATCAGTGTATAGAAATCATGCATGCGTTTCAGCTGTATTTAGGCTTTGCAATTTGTATTTATAGATTCTAATGTATATAGATATAGATGAAATGCTAAGATGGATATAGATATTGGGAAGTCACTGTTTTTATCAACCGTTTGGGTAATTTGCACAATATTAAATAATGGAAATGACATGTTGAACTTGACTGTGCTTTACTTGAGTTTCCTTTAAACCACCCACTCATTTAATTTCGTAGGCTGGTGCCATATCCATTTACATTCTGACGCATTAGTTCTTTGTGATGAGGAAAACAGACTGAAACTTTGATTCCTTGGTAATCCTGCAATACAACAGTGTTCTTCTGTTTTCTGATTGCCTCTGCATTATTACTGTCATTACGTATCTTTATCAACTGCTGTAAAACTGTGATCTAATGTGGGGCCCCTGTGCAGCCCCTTCAGTAACACCTGGTCGAAGAACAATATTAACTAAATGTAATAAAGACTGTCATTATTTAGGATCAATAATGATTGTACATGCGTTACTAAGGTTGTGGTTTCAGGTAAATAAAATGATCTAGTATTTGAATTGTCTTGTGTTTTCTTCTTGTGATGCAGTCAAACATAATAGTTTATTCCATATCTCTACACAGTTATGTATTACATAGCCATAACTGAAAAAAAATTACAAGGGTTGACAGTAAAGAAAAGTTTTATTGAGGCTTGAAAGATTTGTATTCAATGTCACGCAATATCTGTCCGCTAGGTGGCAGCGTTGGGTTAAGAATGTTCCACACGATTTAAACCGCTTTAAGGGACCCACGAGTTAGCTTTAATAGTTAATAATATAAATTTGAAATAGTGGAAGTAGATTTAAGTTCTTGTTTCTAGGATTTACTACAAGGCAATATTTGGAGGTTATGTGCACTTTCCTGACAAGAAGTTGAACCAGCTGGCCACCATGCGACTGCACTGCAGTACAAAAAAACAAGTGTTTTACTGAGCAATAAAAAACGTATTACAGCTTGAAATTTAAACTCCTACAGGACGCTGTATTTCTACGTACAGAACTTGAGCAGTGATGTGTCACGAGCACAAAATGGACTTCCCGTCCAGCCTCCGCGCTCTGTCTCTTTAACCAGCGGACTGAGTGTCGCTGTGGTCCCTCCCATCCGCGCAGCCCTCCAGCGCTGCTGCTCTGAGATGGGAGCGCACGCAGCGGCACCATCACGGCCGGAGAAACGGGGCAACGCTGGAGAAGAACATGGCCAAAAACCCACCCCCCCACATACGTACCGCGGAGAAAATGCGTGAATAAAACGCATCATTTCCTCACAGCGGCTCCCGCGGTCCGATCTCCTCCCTAGAGAAAGTCGGATGCGCTCGTCGCTTGTGTTTTTGCGCTTTTTTCTCCTTTCTCCTTGAGCGCTGCTGGTACAAAGGCGCCTGGTCCGGAGCGGCGGCACCTGGGATCACTGCCATATGAGCGGGACACTTTTCACGGCCAAACTTGACAGACAGTGAGGAAAACCAGCAGGATCAAACCGCCGTGCTCCCGGTTTCTCCCCGGGACTCACCAGCGTCACCTCTTGAAGACAGATGCTGTCATTGTGTCGAGGTTGAGGTTTGGGAACAAAAAAAATCTTCTGTGAGTGACCTTTCCTGGAATAAAGCATGAGAGAGACGACCTCTCCTTCCTTTGTATGTCTCTTACCTTCCCAGTTCTTCCTCTCACCGTTCTGGTTCAGGATAGGATGTATTGTTGCGACTGCGCAACCCACGACAAGTGTCAGTAATTAGACTGTCTCCTCCTGAACGGGGTACCTACAGGCCTGTCACTGCTCCCTGAGTGAAGGGGGCCATTGTTGTCGGTGGCAAAGTAGACTAAAAGCGACATCATTGCCCACTGTTCGTTTAAAATACATTTGGTACGATATGGTGGAGCCGGTGGGATTCATCGAGGCGTGGAGGGCACAGTTCCCAGAGTCGGAGCCCCCCAAGATGGAGCTGCGGTCCGTCGGGGGCATCGAGCAGGAGCTGGAAAAATGCAAGGCTTCAATCAGGCGCCTGGAGCAGGAGGTGAACAAGGAGCGCTTCCGCATGATTTACCTGCAGACCCTCCTGGCCAAGGAGAGGAAGAGCTATGACAAGCAGCGGTGGGGGTTCAGGAAGACACCGCTGAACGAGGGGATGGACCCCGCAGCCACGCAGGGCGCAGAGTGTCAGTCCCAGCAGCCACACATGCAGGAGACTGGTGGAGTGGGAGTAGGTGCAGGGTATGGGGGCGTTAATGTTGCGGACAGGAGCCGATTTCAGCCTCATGGAGATGGAACTGGCAGGTCCAAACCCAGGCCTCCACCGGCTAGGATGTCAGCCTCCCACGGAGACAGCCTGGAGTCAGCTTTTGATGTACCCCAGCAGGCTGAGTCGACATCCTGCGACAACCTGGACGGCCTCTCGCCGTCCAAGCAGAGAGGTGGCATCACCGTGTCTCCCCGCCGACCCACCGTTCCACCTCCTGACAAGGAACTGCCCTCTGACCCTAAAGACAAATTGGGGATGGGACTTGGCGTGGCTGCTCTGAGATCCAACTTTGAGAGAATCAAACGAGCCAACTCTCACTCTGCAGGTGATGTAGCTAAGGGCCAGGAGAAGCAGCCGCCCCTGCCACCACCACCCTTTTACACAAACATGGAATTCCACCATGATAGGGGTCTAGTCAGGGTCAACGACCGTGACGTCTCTGACAAGATCAGCTCCCTCGGCAGCCAGGCCATGCAGATGGAGCGAAAGAGATCTCTGCATTCCCTCCCAGGAAACCTGGCAACGGTGGCAGGGGAGCTCCGTGCCAGGCCAGTGTACAGAGGACGGTCCACCGAGAGCACCTGTGGCTATGATGCAGAATATGAAGACGGAGAACCCAACCAGCGACATTCGGGGAGGACCAACGGAGGCAAACCTCCACCCCCACCTTGGCAGCCCTCTGAGTTCCAGGCCTATTCCAGCGTTTATGTTGGTGGGGTGATGATGGGTGAAGGTGGCGGTGGAGATGGAAGAGGTGGCGGTGGTGGTGGGGTTACAATGAGAGACCATGGGGGAGGTGATGACCACCTCCTTACCTGGCCACGACGCTCCTACTCTCCAGGGAGTTTTGAGGATGTTGGTGGAGGTGGCGGCTACACGCCAGACTGCAGCTCCAATGAGAACCTGACGTCCAGCGAGGAGGACTTCTCCTCAGGACAGTCCAGCCATGTCTCACCCAGCCCCACAGCAGCCTTCCGCAGGCCTTTCAGAGAAAAGAGCCGCTCGCCCTCCCAAAACTCTCAAAACTCCCAGCATTCCTTTGACAGCAGCAGCCCTCCGACGCCACAGTCCCAGAAGCGTCACCACCGGCAGCAGGGAGGCCACGTGGTCATGTCTGAGGCCACTATTGTGAGCGTTCGCAAGACGGGTCAAATCTGGCCACCTGCTGCTCATCATGACCTGCTGCCCCATGGCAGAGCATCCCATGACAACAGTTTCCATGGAGACCACCTAGGTGAGTGGCGGTTGCTGTCTCTAATCTTTATTGTGGTGAAAAACAGGTGGACTACCGTGCTAGTGATATTTCAGGGCCCACACGGAAAGTGAATCTGCCTGGGTGTGTGTAGAGGAAGAACAAATTAATGAAAGGATGTGTGAATGAGTGTATTTTAGTCATTCTGCATCTATTCTTTGCATTTTAGCCTCTTTTTTACTTGTCCTTCATCATAAAACCACAAATGATGTGTGTGTGTGTGTGTGAGTGTGATTGTGTCTGCACACACAGACAAACTGGACTGTGTGTCCTTGTGTGGGAGACAGATGAAAGATCCACCTCTGCTTATTCCTGGAATGTCAGCTAGTGGGTGAACCCTAAATGTGGCCGGTCTGAGTTAAAACTGCAGGTCTAACCTTTCTCACGTGAGTCCTGCAGCTTTAAGTATGACATTCCAGTCACAGGTATCTGTTGGCCTGCCTGTCTGAAATGCAACAGGTAAAAGACGGTCCAGCAAACATCAAGCTGAAACCTTAGCCATGGCACAGACCAGGACAAAAGAAATCCACTGTAAATCTCTTTCCACTCAATTGCAGCCATGTTAACTACCAGCACCTAGCAGAGAGATGTGCAGCCTGGAGCTAAAGGCACGAGCACTGGATAACTCAGCTGCCAGGTTTTAACAGAACAACTGTGGAGTGTGTTGCTTTGAGAAGCTTAGTTTACTGTAATTCCTCAGCAAAGTTTCCATTGTAGAGGCCGTGCCAGCTCGCAACAAGTGAAACCAAACACAACTTGGTGTAGTTCAAATATTTGACATCATTTTACATGTAGAGATATTTACCAAGGCGCGGTTGTGCACATTTTGGTGTGTTGTCTTTCTATGACTTCCTGCTATGGAAACGCCTTTTTACACCCACTGTATTTGGGACTCAGATTTGGGACTGGCACCCTGCTGGACCAAACATGCTGGCTACACACACCTGCTTTTGTGCCAGGACAAACTACCAAACGGTAGTTGGATAGATGGTGAAAGTCTTAGTAGAATATTAGATCGGGCACTGAGAAAACAATGCTAAAAAGAGAGATAGAGACAAACCTGCCAATATGTTCATGGAGGGTATTCTGCATAGCACTAGGATACGGAAGTTCCAGTGAATTTAAGTCATGTCCAGGTCAGGTATGATCATGCTGGATAACATTACCAGCTGAAACTCGATGCTGCTCATTGCCTAAATATCCCGAACTGAGGACAGGTCTCTGTGCATCTATAATTCATTGATTTGAAAAGAACCACTGACACAGTGGTCCTTGTGGAATCAACTAAAATGTTTTTCCAGACAGGATGCAATTGTCAAAGTACAGGATCGCATCCTGTCGGGAAAACCGTCGCAGACATATTTGCAGTGAAAGCGAAAAAAGCCCTCCTCCTTTTTAATTACCATTCCCTCTGTGATGGCAAGCAGTAGACAAACGCCATCAACAATTTACAATGATAACAATTAAAGAATGTGCATAGTTAGCAGTATAGCCAGAGTGCGAGTACTCAACAAATGGCGAGCTAATTCCCCAGCTGCTATGTTCAGGATTATCGCTGCACTGTCTGCTCTCTTTGTTTTAACATCTTTTCCACAACAATGAGCCCTGTGGGGAGTTAGGCGAGCTGGAAGAGCAGGGACAGACACAGAGGACTGAGTGTGTGTGTGTCTGTGGGGGTGTGGGGGATGAACAGTGATATATTTAGAGGGATAATCTGGAATTTGGGCCTAGGAAGTAAAATGTTGGTTAGACACCCCGCAGAGTGGTCTTGTTTTTAGCTTAAGCTGAGGGCAGATGGACAAGAGTGACAGTGAAGGTGATAGAACGATGAGTAGTGCTACGGATTCGGGGCCTTGTGGGAGAGGATAGTTAGGAAAGAAGAGTGTGTCTCTGCTGGGCGGCTGATGGTAACAATGAGGAGTGGGACGGTGTTGTGAGGAAGACTGAGGGAGGCAGAGTGCAAGGCAGAGCTGTCATTTCTCGCATCATTGGTCAGAGATGCGGGGGCCGCAGAGAGGCACAGATGGGAAGAACTCTTCCGTTGTAACGCAGAAACGCAGACACTGGCTTGCGCGCACACATTTGAGGTTCTGCTCTCATACCTCGAGGATGCTTTTCCATCCGCAATAGGTGTGAATGTACATATGTGTTTCTGTGTGGTAGCAGGAGACAATGTTCAGACTGAACATCTCCTCTCCTCTCCTCTCCTCTCCTCTCCTCTCCTCTCCTCTCCTCTCCTCTTTTTCCCTCACCTCTTTTTTCCTCTCCTCTCCTCTCCTCTTTTTCCCTTTCCTCTTTTTCCCTTTCCTCTTTTTTCCTCTCCTCTCCTCTCCTCTTTTTCCCTCACCTCTTTTTTCCTCTCCTCTCCTCTCCTCTTTTTTTCCCTCCTCTTTTTTCCTCTCCTCTCCTCTCCTCTTTTTCCCTCACCTCTTTTTTCCTCTCCTCTCCTCTCCTCTTTTTCCCTTTCCTCTT
>JAUMTR010000014.1:11005689-11068048 GCA_032270685.1 Microctenopoma stevenorrisi | reverse complement strand
TCCTCTCCTCTCCTCTCCTCTTGTTTCCTCTCCTCTCCTCTGCTCTTATTTCCTCTCCTCTCCTCTTTCTTCCTCTCCTCTCCTCTCCTCTTTTTCCCTCTCCTCTCCTCTCATCTCCTCTCCTCTCCTCTTTTTCCCCCTCCTCTCCTCTCCTCTCCTCTCCTCTTATTTCCACTCCTCTCCTCTTATTTCCTCTCCTCTCCTCTTATTTCCTCTCCTCTCCTCTCTCCTCTCCTCTCCAACAGTAGTAATTGCTTCACTTCGTGTGTTTAGTTAATTTAATTTAGGGGACTTTTCAGGATGAAGAGTGTACACGCTGTGCCGAGATGAGCAAGTCTGTGACAGCATGACAGAACAGGATCACAAAATGAGTAAAAGATTAAAATAAAGATATTGCTGGGAAAGCAAACACTTGGCAAGATAAAGCTGGGCTCATGAAAAAAACAGTGAAACATTTTCAGAGGCAAAACCTTCAAGTGCCAACGTTTAATTCTTGAACTGTGCTGAACAAACACGCGACTGACAATGTTCGATATTTGATTATTCATGCTGAGTTAGAAGACTGACAAGTCTTTTTCCCCACAGCTAAGTTTTATCTTTCCTACAGATAAATCTCTGCAACAGTGATAACTTAATTATTGAAGATCACAAATATTCATTTACAAAAAAGAAAAAAATGACCCCACAGCCAGGCCAGGATAAAATGAAAACAGGTCAGAGGTCTTTTTTATAAGCAGAGCAGTCGTAGCAGGCACATTCAGTGCTCTCATTTAGACAGTTCACCAAGCAAATTGCACATTACCCACTGAATGTTTTACTGAGGTCACTTAATTAAAGAAAGGGAGCTTTCACTACCTTCTGTCATGAAATGGGCAGTTGCCAAAAATGGCAAGTCTGTCTATTTGCTGTTTCCATTGATTCATGTGAGGTGAAATGAGCCTCTGAAACCAGTAAATACCTGTGGGCTTGTGTCTCTGAGGGTGGGGATAGCAAAACGTGTCAGACTTGAGAAGGCTTCAATGGCTGTATTGTCCATGACCTCCTCCTCCCACAGCTTCATTTTTAGGCAGGTACAGCTTCTAGCTGTCTTTCTTTAACTTCCCAGAGTCCCAGTTATTTCTAACCTTCCCAGATAGCACCGACATGTGGCCCGAATCCAGTTGAGATGTGGCACATCTGGCTGACTGCTGAATTTGGCAAAATATTGTGGGCCATATCCGACCCTTTTGTGGAAGCTGATTCAGGCTGACAAGTGGTGTGTGTAATGTGGGCCAACTTTCGCTGAGTTCAGGGTGCAGCTCATCTTCTGTATTTTCCTCGATTAACGGTAACAGTGAATTAGGACTCTTAGTGACTCTTAGTGATGGCAGGGCTTTGAATAAATGCCTTATTCATGTGCTTTGCTCAGTTTGAACATCTTTATAGTTGCTTTTAACAAAGGTTGTAGTTACGAATATGGAATGGGACGTAAATGAAAGTTGTTCAGATACCTATAGCAACTGATTAAACTATTGAACACACCCGGCGGTGAAATAAACTGTAGAGTGTCAGCTAAATGGAGTCCAGTGTGTCCAGTGTGTCCACATCACCCAGTAAATAGTTAGGGACATTTTAGTGGAGAGATTCTGGATAGATTTGACACAATAGTTCACTCCAGTCAAAATATGAAGCCAAATGATTGATTGCTTTGAACTCAGCACCTCAAAGATGCAATGAGTCCAGCAAAACGCTACGTTACTGCCCGCACTCCATGACTGTCTATGGAGTCAATTGTAGTTACGAAGATGGAATTGGGTTTCGCTGGGTCCTAAACCACACAGCCAGAGGTGGGGGGGGGCAAACCAGTTGAGCACGGCTTCACAGGGCTCGGTTGTTGCATGCTGACTACACACAGTTCATCCCCAGAGTGGGACGAGTCTGGGGATGGTCAGCGACTCAACTGGTTCCCACCTCTGAAGGTGTGGAGTAGGTCCAGGGATTCCATCTAAGGGAGACTCATGTCGACCTGAGCTCAGCGGATATTGGCCCATCGACCCCTATTTATACCCCCCTGGGTATAAATAAAATGAGCCCTCTGACCTGAATTGTTGTCTCCCTGGTAACGGCATGTCCTAGAATTAAACAAACTGGCTGTCACATGACACTGAATGTTGACAATGACAATGAAAGTTGTTCAGTTGATTAGATCAAGATGGCGCCGCTGATGGCCACAACGGTCCTTAGCTCTCTAGGACTTATTTGTTCTGTATATTGTAACACGATCACATCCGGCAGAGCTGAGCTGCGCAGGTATGAACATTCTACTCCGGACTTATTTCTACGACTTTTAATCCTGGGGGATTTTAACAAAGCTAATCTGAGCCACGAGTTGCCCAAATATAAACAGCACATAATCTGCCCCACCAGAGAGAACAACACATTAGATCACATATATGCAAATATGTTTCGGGTATAGTGTTATAATGTTCCAGAGTGGTTTTGTTTTTGGTCATTTGCAGGTCAATAGCCTGAGTTTACATTACATTCATTCTTTCAACAGCGTATAAATGCCTTAACCGAACCAGTTATACCAGCAATGTTTATGCATCACAATATTCAAACAGTTTGCAAACTAGCTCTAAGGTAGCCACCACATATAAACTGAAAGGTGTTATTGTCAACTGTAGAGAGAGCTACTCTGACTGGACCCGCTGACGAACATGAGCTAACATTAGCTTCCAATACTTATGCTTATTATACCTGGATGCTTGTTTATATAATGTGATTTTGTTTGTAAATTATGATGTGCTCTTCAGTGATCCACATTTTATTACACACGTGTGTTATATTTATTTCAGTGACACTAGATTTTTTGTGTTGTTACCTCAGTTACAAATAAATGCTGAGGTCATTGTGTTTAGTCTGGGCTAGCCTCTGGTCGGCTAGCATCAACATCTTAATGCAATTCTCTAAGCATTTCTGTGTTTCCTTCCATATTGTGCAATAAATTACCAACAACTACAGCATGATTTAGCCTTTAGCATCTAAAAACCTACCACACCAAAGAGATAGGGTTAGGGGTAGGGTAAGTGTCACGGCAACAAAACTCTTTCCTAAAGTCACTATTTCAGTTTTAATTGCTGTTTAAACACCATACAGGCTAATTCTGTCTGTCCTGCTGTTCAGACATGTCTGAACCGGCTGTGACTCATTGACCTGCTCATAGACTGGCCTGTTCTGTGAAGTTGTGACATGGATGAAATTGTGCTCTTGAAGTCCACTAGAAACACAAATACTGAATTGAATCAGGAAACTCAACCTTGAGCTTCAAGCGCTCATACTTTGTCAGTCAGGTGATATGTTCAACTAAGTTTGCGTAATGTGATGTGTTCCTCTCATTCAAAAGTGGATTCACAAATATCTGGTTCAGTTGTGCTTCAAATTTGAATAAACCATTGATTCAATAGTTATATCTTCCCTAAAAGGCTAAAAGACCTTAATGTCACCTCCCTAATTTAACCTGTATGCGTTGAACATGAAAAGCAGCCACTGGGAAAAGGGCTTGGTGTCCCTGAGGGACCTTTGCTGATTAAATCTAATGATGTCATCCGTGCCAATTTGTGTGTTTCTGGGGTTTTTTCTAAATATATTAGTTACGTCATGATTTGAAACAGTTATTTACTTGCTAGGAAATCAGAGCTGAGCATGCTCATTGTCTGTGCGTGTGTGTGTTTGCCTCGGGGGACTTTCTGAGCAAACACAAATCCTTTAACTAGCAGGCGATCAGTGGAGATGACGGTCTGTAGCAGCAATGCCAGAGTGTAAGCAGGCTGCCAGAGAGGATCTGAGGCCGAGTACATTTCTTCCCCTATAAGCATTTATGTGTATGTGTAGTTGAGTCCTTTGCACCCTGTGATTTAGCATGTGTGCTGGGTGAGGGAAGGGGGGTGGAAGATTAAAAGGAAGAATGGGTACAGGCTGCTCACGAGACACTGGAAGGGATTTTGGCCATGCTACCTCCAGTCAACACCACATGCTTTACAGTAGCTCTTAAAAAGGTTGGTGTGCTTGACAGTGAAAGCTTTGCTTTGCTTCAGCCAGTACATGGGAGCATCAGGAGAGCAGAGAGCCATGGGAGGCTAAGAAGAAGTAGAGGGGGGGGGGCTCTCTTTCTTGCCAGCTGGGTGCTCAGCTCAGCCTTTCATTGGGCTGGTGCAACCTATTCTGACCAATTATGCCAACACTAAACAGTCCCGTTGCTGGGATCAGTTCTGGAGGAAGAGAGCAGTTCGTCCAGTATTTGAGCTCATTAGCACGTCTGTAATATTGTTAGGCCACTTTGTTTTTTATGCATGCAAATGCATTTGAAGTGTAGCAGTCCAGTCTGTTGTGGTCTTGCTGGGCTGGCAGTGTGCAGGGAAGGTGGAGCAACTGCAGCAGCTCCCTAGTGGGAGTGAAACTGCCTGGCTTGGTTTTGTGAGACCAGAGCCACAGTTTCAATCATGTGTGTGTGAGCGCATGGAAAAAACAGTTTTGAAGACATGAAGGTGTTTGTCTGGGGAGAGTTTTGGACATAGGGGGACAGATTGAAGTGTCATCACTGGACACTGGATGCAAATGCACACATAAACACAATCCTACTTCTGTTTATTTGTTCTCTTTTGTGTGTGCTTGTATATTTCCTATGTCAAAACATCCAGCCACAATTTTTCCACCGGTGAACCTATTAAAAAAAACTTGGAAAATCCCTAAACATAGATTCTGGTGACTTGTTTCTTCCTGTGTGTAGCTGCCGTATCTTTGACCATCTTACCTTTCTAAAACATTGACTACATTGCTGCAGTCACTATGCTTGACTTCACTAACCACAGTGAAGGGAAACTATACCGGTTGTCACTCACCACTAACTGCTGTCCACAGGCTTTTGGCCGAAGAGCTTGCTTGTGTGTTTTTTCTGTTTTTTTTCTGTATCCTAGGTTTGCTAGATGGTCCGTTAATCTCAGCCAGCTCTCCGAGGAGCTAGGGTTAATGCACGGGGGTGTGCTGGGAAGAAAGCCCTGGTTTATGGCTTTTGGATGAGACCACAAGGCAATATAGCATGAAGATTAATATCAGAAAATCCTTAGAGTTGTGCAGAGCTGCATTCTGCTCTGTTTGTCCAGATTTACTAGTGTTCAAGTCTAGACATTAAAGAAGCACTCCACCTATTTTACATGTCGACGTCAATTTACTACTCGCAGGCAATACTACACAGTCTGTAAAAACAGTTGTACGATGGCTTTTGTGGCTTTGAAGGAGCCCTGTCAAGTCTAAGAAAAGTATTCAAATCATCACAGTAGTATTTTTAACGGCTGCGTTTTAAATAGAAACCCTGTCTTACTGTGGAAATGTGAAAACACATGGATATTGATCATGCCCAAACTCGGTCCTCGAGGGCCGCAGCCCTGCTGGTTTTCCAAGCATCCATGCATTTGTGACTTCTGATTGGCTGAACACACCTGATCACCTTGGCTGAACACACCTGATCACCTTGTTCTCTAGCTATTTATACATGTCTGAGTTTTGTTACTATGTGTAGTTTGTGTACTTCCAGTAGGATCTTTAGTTGGTTCAGAACAGCCTCAAACCCAGCTCAGCAAAGAGGAACAAAAAATGGCTGAGGTCTTTGAATAGTTGGGAGCTGTTAATGTCCAGTGTGGGACGAACCCTCTTTTCATCAATCCATGGATAATTAACGCCTAAAGCTGTGTCCTGGCTGAAGGCCTTGTAGCTCCAACTGATGAGAAGCTATCGGATGAGACACCTTGCCCTCTTGCCCCCTAACAGACCATCCATGGTTCCTTCACTTGCATCTTTTCTTTGCACCTTAGTCCCCTCCACTAAAGAAAGGAGGGAAAGTGTTAACAGAGACATGTTGTTATTCATATTTTGCATTTATTGATTACTCTGTCTCTGTAGACTGATTGTAGGCTGGTGTCTCTTTCTCTGAGAAATGATCTGTAGTTACCCAGGTAACGGAGCAGTAGAACTAGACGTTCATTCTGGCATGTTGTGTACAATATTAATGTTCATTTTCTACAGCTGATAAAACCTAATTGTCAAAAGGAGACATCAGCAACAACTAAGAGTGAGAATCCAGGGATCTTTGCACCAAGTTCCTCACTATCTAATAAAGACAAAAGATTTTATAGGATTTAGTGAGTGGTGTTTTTTATCTTCTAAACTGATCTAAAATGGAACCAGCTACAGGAGCCCCACCCCCAACCACAGCCTGGACACACACATACAACAAAACAAAGAACTCATTACAGCCAACCAGTCCTTCTTCTGCCTTTACTGCTACACTCACTCTAGGTCTCCTGGCTCCTTTGGTTGCTCCCTCTTTCTCCCTCTCTTTCTGCAAGTGTGTGTGTGTCTCCTTCTCTTTCTCTTCCCTTCAGGCTCTTTATTATCGAGCTGTGTTTTCACCGGGCTGCTGGATGGGTTTGCTCAATAAATAGCTATTGTAAATGGTTGCCCAGCTCTTAAAGGTGGAGGTGTGTTTGTGTGTGTGTGTGTGTGTGTTTGGTTTCCGCGTGTTGACCTGCGGTGTGAGTAAGATGTAGAGAGATTGTAATAGTGACACTGCAGAATGAATATTATCCAAGTAACAAGTGGCTGGCTGGTGATCAAAGTTGCAACTGGCCACTTTTGTCTACTGTTTCAGTAAGGAGTGAAACAGAAAGAAACTCCCCCTGGTTGCACTGACTTTGAGAATGTGCAGTGGTCTCGCTCGTTTGTTAAATATCACAGAAACTACCATGTGTAAACAGAATTTCTGTTACGATTTCTCCCTTCATCGTGTGATACTTGTTGAGCTGCTGGTTGCAGAGGGACTGGAAAACTGTAGGCTCCTAGGGAGGATCGCGTTTCATGTCGCAATCTGCCTCCCTCCCCTTCCTCCATCTCTTTCCTGCATGCCCTTCAGTGCCATCCCTCCTTCCGTGATATCGCTTGTATTCCACTAAACACGCCTTTCTCTGTCCTCCTGACCATTTCACCGTCTCTCTGTCTCTGTGCCTGGAGAACACAGAAAGAACTGATTTTAAGCATGACAACAGATTTTCAAATAGAAGATTTCCGAGACTAGAGACTGGTCTTCTCTGCAGAAATGCAGCAGACATCCCTGTGAGCAGTTGGCAGATGTTTATCTGTAGGATTTTAATTCGCTGCCTCGCAATTCAGAAGCAGTCAGGGTTATGTTTGTGAGTTTCTTTATACCAGCTAAGTTCTGGGAAGATCTGAATCAGATTTTGGTCAGGTTAATCACAACCACAGCTGTGCGAAACTCTTTTGTTAATGTGTGATGTTGAGTCTCTTCACACACAGTCGGCCCTCCATCCACAGCTATACTGTTTCGTTTTCAGTCCATTGTCAGGTCTGTTTTCTTCTGACATTTATGGCATTAGCTCTTGGCCTGATTCTCCTCCTACGTTCCTACCTGGGAGCCAAATGGAGAGAAGAAATTCAGTTCGGAAGCTTGTGTTTTTAAATGTGCAAGAATGGACTCCTAAATGTTGCAGAGGCCCAGCGTGGCTGTGGGTAGTTTCCCCCCCCGAGTTATACAGTTGTCTGGTTAGATCTAAATACAGAAGCCCCGACCTCACGATAAGGAGAGCACACTGAAGGTGTGTGGTGTTTGCTGTGGGCTGATAAAAGCCAAACGGCGTATTTGACCCCAGCATATGCATTTTGCATGTTTTTGCCACTTTGGTGCGTAAAATGTCCAGCTGACATCGACTTTGCTGAATCCGACCAAAACTGAGCGACAGAGCTGTTTGTGAATGTAGGAGGAAGAGAACATGAAGTGATTCCTCATGTGCTGCTTTTGTTGTGGGATTTGGAGTTTCCTCTCTAGTGTCCACATGGAGTCCACATGTTGACATCAGTGTCATTTTACCACGTTCTTTTCTGCCTTTACGCTTCTTTCTCTCATTTGTCAGCTCTTTGTTGTGTCTCTCTCTGTTTGCCTTGTTTTTGTTTCCAGTGGTTCAGTTTCACATATCTGCCTGTGTTATTGTCAATGCGGCGGTCTTTCATTTGGCCCACTTTACAGACTTATAAATGGCAGAGCGTGCTTAGGGCTAAGTGGTAGTGATTGGCTTGGAGTGACAAATCAGAGTGTGTTTTCTCTTGTCACATCTGCGTGGAGGACACACAGTAGCTTGCCTTGTTGTTGTCGAGCGGGAGCATGTCCAACAGCATGAAGTCTGAGGAAGGTTTTAGACACTCAACCCCAAACTGCAGCAGTCAGCTTGATTCTCTCTTCATCCCACAGAGGCAGACAGAATAATCTGAGTAGACATTTCCCCAAAGTAAAGTCTTTCATTTCTAATTCCCTCTGCGTCCTGTATGTGTGTGTTTAACATCACATGTCCTTTCCTGCCTTCCACCAAATAATGTGAATCCAGACATTTAGGATCAAACCTAGAGCTGAGTATATTCACTCATTAATTGCTTGCTAAATTTGGATAAAAGGACGTTTTTTTGCATGGAGACACCACGGTGCTTCTCTGCCTCATTTGTCATCCATTATTGATGCTGTAGCCCACTTGTTGCAAAACTAGAAACTGACTGCCGTGACACAGGGTGTCATATTCCCTACTCCCTCCCCATGGCCAGTTTGCTATAGCTGCACACCGTCACCTACACAAATGTCAAACAGGCACACGACCATGTATCAGCACTTGCACACCTTAATCTGAAAATCCAATATCTACTGTATAATGGAAGAGGGTATAATAAGCTGAGATTTCCACTTCTGAATTTGAATAAAAACTTTCCACATAAGCATAAAGTAGTTTCAGGGAGTTACTTTTGATGCACCGACGTTTTCTTCCAGCCCATATTGCAGCTGCAGGTTCATACAGATTTAGGAAGAAATAAATAAGAATAGTCACAGTCACAGTGATTGCATGAGCGGTCAAAGTTCTTACACCACAAATTATTATGGTTATAAAATCTGCTACTTGACATTTGTCACAAAAAGAACTGTAGCAGATGAGCCACAATAAAGCCTCAAAACATTGCAGAAAACAAGCTTAAATGACGGACTGCTAGAATACTGTGAGTCACATAATTGCTACTACATGCCTGGCCTTAATTATTGTGTTCACTTTGTGAACGTCCTTTATGTGACACTGAGTTCTTTATTTTACCTCTATATTAAACTGTATCATTGAATAATCAGCTGATTTAGCTGAGAGTGGAATGTTTGCTGTGTACTCTAGACACGCCTCCTCCTGGAGTTGTGCTTCTATTGCATAAAAAGGGTCTTTTTTGTTCTCTGTTAATGCGAACACACTTACTGTAAACAGCATGTTGAACCCCTCAGTGGAAATGCTGTTGCTTCTTCTTTCATGTGCACCGTGTTACTGGCCACAGAGGGACGCCACTCCCTGCTGTTGATGTGTGTGTGTGTGTGTGTGTGAGTTAATGCATGTGCGCAGATGTTCTTGTATTTGTTGTGTGCGTATACTTGTGTGTGTTTGTGCTCTTTTGCCAGTTTCCCTTGAGAGTGACCTTGTATCTAAAACAGCAAGTGATCCATACAAGGACCCGAGGCTCGTCTGCACTTTGTGCCAGAGAAGAGTGTGATAATTTCATTACTGTCGAGATATTCATAACTCTATTGATTACTTAAGTGAATCCACGGAGAGGACACTCATCAGAAGAACTCTAAATCAGAACATGACTAAACCGTGGTCTGAAGGAGGCGAGTGTACTATGAATCAGTAGCATGTTGAATGGTGGCGACTGAGACTGCTGTACTGTGACAAGTTTTAATGCAGTTGAACAAAGCCTGAGAATAACTGGCTTAAATCCCAGAAGTTGGCTAAAAGTTATGCCTCTACAAGACGTTGCTCCCTCTGCAGACAGAAACTGGTGTTTTACACTGACATTATTGGTTGTAATGAAATGAAGTAGGTGAAAAACAACACAGACGGAATCACATCCAAGGCCTCTGTTGTTCCACTCAGGGAAACAGATGTGTTAGTTTTATGTGTGTGTAACCATGTGCATATTTCAAACAGTCAAACAGTCCAGAGTCTGCACACAGCTGTGCTGGGTACCCGGGTGAATCCTCAGAGGTGTCTCCCCAGCCCGCTCGCTCGCTCTGTGAAAACAGGAGCCTTGCTACTGATAATTATATAACCTTTCCGTTACCATGGTTGCATTGTGTATGAAGGTAAATTTAAAGAATACCTGAAGCTGTGGGCTACTGGCACTGTCCTGAAAATGGCAGTCTGCTACATCCAACAGACCTCATTGGCTCCTCCTCAGTTATTGGATCGCTTCGTCATTCAGCTCATTGTCTGTAATCCCTTGCTGTCGCTCTCTAAGCCAGGAGTTCTGGCACCGATCAGCGTTTACTTGGAATCTGCCGCGATTGTCCTGCCAAAGTCTGCTAGTACTCTGGGGGTCATCGTTGATGACCAACTGAACTTGGCGGACTTCATCCTCCCCATCTCACCAACATTCTTGTTCTTCACACATTTCTTCTCTCGGCACTTAGCTTCAAATGTCTTATCCCTCACTTTTTTTTGATTTGTTGCTTTGGATAAAAGCAACGTGTGAACATATGTTACAGAGGAGGCAGATCATCAACTGGAACTAATTCTTGTGGTATGTGAACATGTCAGGGGAAAGGAAAGGTCCTTGTTAGATTTGGTTAGTATCTATTGTCCTCCATCGATGCAGGATAAAGAAAGGCTAAATGTGTGTGGGTTAACATCTCTTAGGTGCCATTCAAGCCACGCCATGCATGTCCACGGACACAGACAACAGTCATGTGTACTGTAAATGCTGCGAACAAGTGTGATGCATCTCTCTTGGACATGTAAGGAGGAAGTGCAAAACAGCCTGTCTTTGTCTGGACTAAAGTGGCACCTTTCCAGAAATACTGCAGGAGAATTACAGCCTTTCTCCGTCAGCTGGAGTGTTGATCATAGTTACTAAATCTCCTCTACTCGCGAGTGTGTCTGTGTGCAGGATGATTTGTGGGAGAAATCCTCACAGGGTGTCTGAGAAATCCCGACGACTTAAAAAATAGAAGTGTAGAGTATATTTTAGAATAATTACAGTGTAGGGTATATTTCATGTTATGATAATGTGCTGCACATTTTGGCTGAGATATAAAGGATCATTTAAAGTGGACACAATTCACAGACAGTAACATAATTATGGAAATGTCCTCCTGCCTTTTTCTCTGTTTATTCTTCACCTCTCGCTGTCACCGTACTCTTAAATTCATGTCTCTGTTGAGGCACTTATGTACAGTTAGTGAATTATCTGGCAGTGAAGCGTTTTATTTTTTATGCGCTGTGCTGGCAATCACAGACTAGCTGGCTTATGTCGTCTCTCTCCAGCTGAGCAGAAGGATTTAAACATCAAGCTGAGGTTGCCGATTCTGTGATGAATATGCAAACATGTCTTCCTGTTCGTACTTCTGTTTGAAATTTGCATTTTCTTGGTCTAAAAGGTTTGAAAGTGTTGTTTTCTCTAATAAGGATAAAAACACATCTTTCCTCTGTCCTTTATTTTTCACAAACTGAACCTCGTCCTATAACGGTAACGCTGGTAAAACAGTTTAATTCATAGATACTATAATTCAGTCTCCAAAGGACAAGACGTTTAACTGAATGTCACCATTAAAATGCAGACTCCCATTTATTTTTATATATGGTCTACTGGATTATAAAACTATATTCACATCGAAGGTGTCATTCAGGTGTTTCAACCCATTTTGACTGGGGACTAAATTAATGTTGACTGTGGGCTATTTACCGTTGCCATTTTCATCCCAATGCCAGACCTTTTGAGAAAAGGAGCAACTGTAGCTGTAAGTAAAAAGCCATTATCTCCCTTTCTCTGTGCCATCTCACTGACTTATTTTTAACTCCCTTTGTAGTGGAAGCATGGCAGGACTTGACTGGTGATAATAAGAAAAAATGGTTTTCATTGTACAGTAACTTGGAAAGGAAAGTGTATTTGCAGGCTGATATAAAATCTGTAGGGTTATTTTATTTTATGCAGTGATACTTTTTTGCCATTTGTTGGAAGGTGAAAAATGACACGTTTCTAACTTTTTATTGTCATGTACCACAAACTATTTAGAGACTGAATGTTTACAGCAGTTAGTTTTTATTTCATTTTAGGTTTGTTATCTGTTTTTGGTCCTGAACACATGAAGGAAATGCCTGTTTTTAGTTGCTGAACACCATGTTATATTTTTTTACTATTTGGTAGCTGTGTGACTGTGTGTTGTTTGGAGCTGGATAGAGCAGCGAACACGACCTTCTCGCCAGTACTTTCCCAGTGTATGATGTGTATTTTCTGTATATGGGTAATTATTGGTGGTGCATGGACGACAGCAGAGATATTTTTGCTAATGATTCTAGTCAAATGTAGGCAGCGCTGTTGTATTTTCACACTAAGCTCACAGTCTCCCCACTTGTCTTGTGTGAAGCTGATTCATGGATCTCACGCGGAACATTTGACTGAGGGAACAAAGGGGGTGGGACATCACACGTGAGGTTTTATACATGCAAGTGTATGTGCATGTCTTGGTCTGTGAATGAGAACAAGTCTATTTCCAGTCTGGCAGCATCATTTCAAGGCACGGGACATCAAGTGACACAGAGGAAAAGAGGGCAAAACGGATTTTTAAATAAACTCATCGGATGAGTAAGGAAAAGCCATAAAAGGCTTGCAGCCATAACAGCGGCCGCCACTAGAACAAGTTCTGTGAAGTATTTTCAGAGTGGAACACAACATAAGCAGAGTTAATTTAGCTCTGAAGGCAAGGCCTGTTAAAGCATATTTAGGACATGTGCCGTTTGGTGACTCAAACGAAACAAGCCTGCGTCCCATATGGTTGTTAAGGACACAATATGGGTAATGCAGGTACTAATTTAGTCACATCTGCTAGAGTGCAGTGACGGCCTGTAGTTGAATGCTGCCTCAGTCTCAACAGGTTTCCCCAATCCTATAAACAGTACCTTTGAATAATCTTTAAGAGCATTTGGACTGAAATCCTACACTGCTGTGACCAAACCATTCAGAAGCAGGAAGAATCACAAGGCTGGACTAGTCTGAGAAACATTTTTACATGTTACAATGAAACTTGTCTTCTGCATTTGACCCATCCGCTCTTGGGGGGAGCAGGGAGCTAGCGCCGAGTGTCTCGCTCAGGGACACAGCTGGTATGGGGGATGTGCTAGGTGCTGCAGCTGGGAATCGATCCTGCTATCTCTGCATCCCAGCCCTCTGCCTTAACCACTGAGCTACCAGGCCGAGAAGTCAGTGAATGGTGTAGATGCCTGTACACATTTAATTCATTCTTAAATGTTGCAACCTTCTGAAAATGTAGTTAGGATTTTTCTTTGTAATAATAATAATATTGATTACTTTATTGATCCCCTTGTGATATGGGTATCAAGCCCAGGGTGCCAGTGCTGGACCTGACAATTCTCATGATCTCTGGCAAATTCCACTGCTGGGCAGTGAGTACAGGGCCCATTGGAGGACGTGGGGCCCTCAGGCCGCCTTCATCTGTTTCTAATGTTTTGGTCAGAGACATTCACTCAGTGGCCTGCTGCAGGTCACTTTGTAGGACTCTGACAGCACACATTCCTCCTTGCACAGAGGAACAAATACGTCTTCGGCCCTGTCCAGCTCTCCTAGAGTAACTATCTCCTGGATTCTTCTCAGTGCTCTTAAGACTGTGCTGGGAAACACAGCAAACCTTCTGGCAATGGCACCTATTGTCTTTCAAGTTCGGGTTCTCTTCCAGAGGATAGTCACATTGATCTTGTGCAGTCCCAAATATTCCAAGGCTCCGTGTTGGAGGCATCGAGTCCTAGGCCATGTATCTCTCATGTTTCCGGTAGGCATAGACTAGAGTAAGGAGGTCTTGGCTAAGAAATGCTACTGGACATAAGCCACAACTGGGCTTTGTGTGAGAGGTTATGATATATTTGATGGTTATATATATACAATAATGATTTGTGTGTGTGTGTGTGTGTGTGTGTGTGTGTGTACATCCACATGTGTGATAAAAGACAAGTTGTGGACTGCAGACAGCTTGTCAGGCCTCACTGATATCGCTCTGAGACCTGTGTGCTGTGTTATTGATGACTTCAATTAGAGACTGAATCACCCTCAGAAGGCACTCACACCGGGTCTCACCTGTATTATTTCTCCACATCATCTTTCTCGTGGGTAATATAGATCTCGGGTTACTCTCAGAGTACAAAGATGAATGTAAAACATTGCTGAAGCTGCAGAAAACCAACCAGACTGGAATTGGCTGAAAGGACTTGAAAGGTGGAATTAACCAACTATTAGTCAACCTTTGCTCTTTTGAAAATTTGCTGCTTTTCCGTCTTTTAATTGAAAGTCTTTAAATTTTGTGTACTTTAGTTGTTCATATACATATCATTAGGTGCCTGCTAATAAAATGAATGGGAGGCACACACAGAAATGTCCTTAGACCGTTCTGGATGACTTGCTCATCATGTTGTTGTTCAGCCAGGGTATCACTGGTCTACTAACGGTGAAAAGTGGGTTACATGAGGGTCTTGTCCCATTTTTGGGCAGCTATTATTTGCTCCCACTCATGTGTGTCGAGGCCCCGCCGTTTGTTTCACTTCTAAATGGATAATGGTTTTATCACTCTCTCTACTGCTCTCTCGCTCCGTGTCTCTCTCTGTCCGTCCTTGACCACTGGTTGACTCAGGATTGCTTCAGGCTCATTGCCATGGGCTCACAGCTCCATGCGAAAGGGTTACTTACTTTCACCGGTGCAGTTGAAGCGGGTGTGAGATCACTGAAATGCCAAGCCACTGAGTGCACTGACAATAGTGTGCGAATGTGTGCCACACTGAGAAGTTGATAAAAAAAGATGAAAACATTTAAATAGTATAAGTATTCTACACTGCAATAGATGCTGCCCCTGCAGGAAAATACCAATTCACTGTCTTTTCTCACTCTACTCTCTACCCTCAAGCCAGAACAGCCGTTGATATTCAGGAGCTAATTTAGCTTCTTTCTTACTCCGTTTAGCATAACACTAGTAGACAGATATTCATAAGAAACTGTTCAGTGAATGCAGACGAACCAAACTGACGCCTGTGCAGAGAGCTGCTCTGATGAGCGCCTTCATGGCTTCATGCTTTGTTTTGCTTACAACCCCTTTTTCCTGCTCTGCAGTGTTGAGGAAGCTTGTATCTGACAGCACTCGCGCGCACACACACACACACACACTCCTCAATCCTCTGTCAGACGTCTCTCACACACTGAAATAGTGTGTGTGTGTGTGTGTGTGTGGGGTCCCTGGTCTGTGTAACCCTCTGATATCCTGACAGTAGCATGGCGCTATCTGTTTCTGCTTACTGTCAGTAAGACAGGTCTCTTGTTGTGCTGTATGTAGGTTGTTTTTGTTGGCAGATAGAGAGTAATGGGAGCACACACACACACACTAATGACATGCTGAGGAAATCAATTGTTCAGCAATCAGTGTTTTTCACAAGTCTACTTCCTGTATTTATGTCTTATTTAATGACCGGCGAAGGCCACCACATGCTACATTTTAATTACGATAAAAATTTTGAATAGTCACTTACAGGTTATTCTCAGATTTACACAAATCTTTCTCTCTCTGCAATGTGGCATTCAAAGTGACACTCAGACAGACTGTGTAAGTGGGTATGTTCAAACGGAGAAAATAAACATCCCTGTGTACCTTTGATCCTTAAACCAAACCCAGACAAAGACACAAGCATTGATAAGAGCTATGTTAAACATTAGAATATTTAAATATGAAATGTGTTTTTGTGTTTGGGGCTGTGGTTCCTGATTGTGTGTGTAGGAGTACTATTAAGTCAGACACAGTATGTCTTATGACTCATTGTGTCTGTCTGGTGAGGGTTTATCTTATTCACTTCAGACGCCGTAGATTCAGCTACAGATGGAAGCTGTTGTTTATGAAGATGATAAATTCTTTGATGGGACCACCTGTCTCAACTACAACACGACCAGATTCTGATTCTGAGCAGTCATATGGAGGCCATAAGGGAAAATAGATGTAATGTTATACCACAGCACTGTGGCGTGACTCCGTCTTGGGTCGTACACAGAGGCTCAGTTACATATATAGGCTCTATGCTATGGGTACAGGACACAGACACGCATGCACTCATTGTGCAATCCTTATCAACGTTGCTTGTCTCCTTTTTCCATCCGTCAGATGCTCCGGCGGGTAGATTAGTGAGCACAGAACAGCCACAAGGGACTACTTGCATTTGTTGCAGTTGAGCTGAGAACCTTCGAGAAACTCACTTTACTCTAATTTCATTTTTGATCTTGAGGTCACAGCTCCACAGATATATTTCTATCAAGAGATGTATGATTTATTTTGACACACTATGGTTACTAGAGAAGATCTGTCGTGTGATGAAGGATTTTTTTTACATTGCACCTAAAATGCACCTATTCTGTTCTGAATGGTCAGAAATGAAATGTTCCTGTTGAGCAACAGTCCAAACAAAAAGAGCACGGTGCGCAGTTAAGTCAGTGGATGTGCTTTTGTGTTTGAAGAGCAGATTCTGCAACAGACAAAATAAAAGTGTGATGAATCAGAGACCTGAAGAGATTTTCTACTTTACTCTTAGGCTTATGCAGAGCAGAAAGGCTAAAAATACTCCAACGGTGTGTCCTCGTTTGTCCTCCACTCTACACTACTCCTCTATGTGTTGTTGTATCCTGTTTGCCTTTGTTTCATGCTTGTAGTTTTCAGTCCTAAATAGGTGTCTGTGTATTTAAATCTTTAGTCATCATTAGTAGTACGATCAGAATCAGAATCAGAAAGTGTATTTATCCTGGAGGAAAATGCTTGTGAGCTGGATCGTCTAATGAGACACCCACTGTGCAAATAAATGATTTGACTGACCGTCTATATTGGACGCAAGAGGATTAGGGCCACCGTGAAAATAATATTTGAGTTAATTTGAGGTAAGAGCCAAAAACAACCTGGAGGAGCTAATGTGACTGAATAGCACGAACATGTGAGCAGTTAGCGTCCCCAGCAACAGCCATCCTCTTGGTGGTCACAGTACGTTAACAACCTTTTAGAAACACAAACGTTTAATGTTACTCTCTCACCTCATCATGTATCTGGACTTTTTTTTGATTTTCATATATGAAAAGGCGCATCGTGATTTGGGTGGGGAAATATTCATGCACTCAAACAAACTCGCACAACAAACCTTGTACTTTAAGTGTGTCTGAATTCCCCCACAAGTTTCGCTTTGCCCCCCGTGCTCTTATATACTCACTTTGTATATAGTACCTTAATGCTTTCCTGCGTCTGGCAGATGCCATCAGACATGGTATATGATGTGCATGGTAACAGATAGATGAGTGATAGTCCCACATTTTATAGAAGAAGAGTAACTGTTCCTCTAAACTCTGCTAGCTGAGCCCCAAAAACAGTTATGTACACCTCACTAAAAATGGACGCTGTCAGCAGTGCTGTAATGAATTCCAGCTTTATGAATATTGTATCTTTTTGCAACTACTCTGCAATTTTACTTTACTTTACTTTAATTTTCTGTCTTGGGTTTGAAGACAGAAATGGTCTAAATTCTATGGCAACACGAGTATGCATACGCATCACATATTACACACATACAAACAGAGTGGAGACACAGTCTTGATTCATCGTCAGACTGATGCGTCGGATCTGTTACTCCTTTGTTCTTTGAAGATACGTCTGTCTGCCGTCTTCTTCTGGAAATGTGTAGTTTAGTGTGTTGACGAGGAAGTAAGGACTTAAACATCTTCAGGTTTGTACAAAGCATGCACGCAAATATGCCTCAGTCTCGATAGATGGCGTTCGTGTGACCTTGTGGTGAACTCTGCACTATATGAGGTCATGTTTGTGCAGGCATTTGTGTGTGGCTCCCCCGCCCTGTCCTTGGGAGGTAATAAGCATGTGGGACGACTGTCTGGTGGTGGAGAAAGTGAGCTGCGTTACTGTGCACCATTTCCATCAGGGGTTTACCCACCCTCCACCTGCACACAGAGTTTAGGGACAGTAATGCTCCATGGGGAAATCTGCTGCTGTCTGAATGGTTAAGAACCAGCTGTGCATGTTTCTCTTCACTCTCTCTGACACTACTTTTCTCCTGATACATATTGTCTATTTGTATATACAGTAGTCCCCCAATTGCCCTCCGGGGGTGGTTTATGTCCTTCAAGCTTGAGTCCTCTGCCAGAGGCCTGGGAGCTTGAGGGTCCTGTGTAGTATCTTAGCTGTTCCCAGAACTGCACTCTGCTGCACAGGGATCTTGGGTATTGTTCCTGGAACCCACTGGAAGCCACTAGTTTGCCACAGGTGTTTAAATTACCTTGGGGACCACTGTTCACCCATCACTTTCCACACCAGAGGTGTTTACCCCCAGGTTTTTTTATGTTTTATATGAGATGCTAGGTGAAAACGACAGACGTCTGGTTTTGTTGCCTTTGGTTAGTGTTTGTTCCATTCATTTCTATAACTCAATTAAAAATGATTTTTAATTGGTTAATAGAGATCAGTGCATAACAGAATTGAAATTCTCCTGCAGCAATAAATTGATTATGCTTAGTGATATCTAATTGTTGCTTATTCATGCTCATCCATCCAAACACACGCTGTCATCCAACAATGTAGTTTAGTCTAGAGTTTAACCTAATAGTCTCTGCTTCTGAGAACATTAATAGTAAGTATATAATATTTAACTGATTTATCAATCTCTGCAGGTGATAATATTTCTTTGTTGGATGTGGAATAAAACCTGGAAGTTTCAGCTCCATCTGTCTGTGAGTTACATACAGAATCAAATAGGTTGCAGCATATCACAAGTTTCGTGTTTGCCTTTTTATTTGATACTGTACAGCAGAGTAAAACCAGTATGAGCTTCCTTATTGCCTGTAGGAATTGGAGCTTTAAAAGTGCTCTTGTGCTCGACTGCTCTCTCATAATGCACTGTACTTGAATGACACCTGTGGGCGTACACCCATGCATACATATGAGCAGCTCAACAACATGCGACTCCATGCGCTCCCCTGCTCGTAGTTTGTTGTTACATAAGCAGGCTAATGTTACCTCTAAAAGCAGTTGCCCCTGAGAGCAATAGATGCATAGGAATCCAGTGAAATGATTAGTGGAATATTTGAGATGTGAGAAAAGGACACACGGGGCATAAAGGACGTGACTGAAAAAAGGTAAACACAACAGCATCAGAGGTGAAGATTAAGTTTCAGTGAAGGACCGTCTACCTGCTGCTGAGTGTGATGTCGTTTGAACAGCAAGTTTGCGTTTTGCTGCCCTTGTGGCCATGTTTGTAGTTTTCAGTAACAGCTTATAGCCTTGATCTACCTCAGTAAAAGCTCCACTGCTGAATCGCTCTAATACCATGCAGCGGAGACACAGACACAGTAAAGGCATTAATCCAATCCGTGTCTTGCATGCACACCAGACCCATCACAGTGTTTGCTTTCTAAACACATTCTTTGAACCCAAATTGAATATATCACTCCTCCCTCGAGGCACCACAGAGGAAAAACTCTAATTCACTGGGCCTATCTCCGCTTCTCTGTCGAAGCAGTTAATGCCTTTGAGAAGCTCCTACCTCGCCTTGTCTCACCGCTTCTTCTTTTTGTTTTTCAATTTCTGATATGATCTCAGTCCTGTTCCTTATTTGAGTCAATTTTTCTGTCTTCTCAAGTAGAGGTCACAAATGATCACCAGACCAACTTCTGCTGCCTCAGGGCCAGACTCGTTCATCATCTCTGCCAAAAGAATTTCCCAGTGTTGTTCAACAGCTCGGTAACTTCTACAGTAATAACCAATCAAAGGAAATGTATTTTCTTATTCACTTACTGCTATTTCAGATACCAAATGGGCATAGTGGAAAAGGATGGAACTGATATTTTCTGTATTGTAGTTATGGTGAGAGACGGAAATGAAAGGGCTTCCTATGTCAGAACTGTCTGCAGATCTTTTTTTCAGTTTTCTTTACGTTGCCTGAGAGGCAAAGCCCAGGGCAAACACATGCATTTTGCTGCTGACAGGCATGCTATCATGTGCTTTGCCATCTGTGCAAGTAAAGTATAAGTACTATTATTTGCTTTTTGTCTGTGTGTTTACATGTTGGTGTCAACTTTCAGTGTGACACCGGGCAATGAGTCCTGTCCTTGCAGCTGAGCAATGGAGGACAGTGTGCCTGCATGTGTTTCAAGAGTGCACACATACACAGGTCTACTCAAAGCTTCCTGTGTCTTTTTGCTAGGTCCCGTTGCCAAGGTGACCAGCCTGGACCTAACGCACCCAATAAATACCTTGGAGGATTTGGGGGTGGGAGTGAGGGATGAAGAGCAAGTTGCTTCTTTCAGACGTTTAGCATCTCACAATGCAGCTGCAGAGAGATGAGCAGTGTCTAGTTGCTTTGGGCATTTGCCATTTGTTGGTCTTCACATTACAAGTGGCCTTTGGAATCTCCCAAAAACCCTTAAAGACCTGAGGAAAAATATGCAACTGTCAGCTGCACATTTTGGCATTTTATTATAGTATTTTTTGCCTCATCGACACAGCTGTCAGTTTTGGCAGGGGGAATAGAGATACAGTTGTTCTGGAGGACAGTGATGAGCTCTTTGTGGAATCAAGTAGCAAAGTGGTTCCTGGTGACTAAGTCCCACAGGCGACTGTGTTGAGCTGAGCCTAAAGCCTATTCAAGAAACAGCAGCAGCCAGACAGCCAGAGGAATAGAGATAATTGAAATGATTGTCTTTTTTTTCATCTTCCTAATTATTCTGTGTCCTGATTTTGTGAAATTGTGTGTGTGCGTGTGTGTGTGTTCATATGAAAACGTCTGCTGTAGGTTTTTTAAAGTGTGGCTATTTTCTACTATATAAGTGTGTGGGGGCGAGGCATATGCTGTAATTGTGTGTGTGTGTGTAGGTTATTGAGCCATTATGGGAATATATGAGGGCTGGGTTCAGGTAATTGATGCCGGGACGCTTAAAGCAGGCAGACAGACAGACAGACAGACTGGCCCTGTGCCAGCTTAAAAAGGGGGAGGAGAAGAAGATGAGAGAAGAACAGATATAGACCATGAAAATTCCATGGCAACCAGATCAGGTGAAAAAAGCATTAAAAGGATGGTGAAATTGAAAGCTTGCCTTATAGTGGAAGTCATGCTCATATTTCCATACCCCAGTTCCTCATATTGAAGTCTCAGCTGTAAGTAAGTAAAGAAAGTAAGTTAAAAAAAATGTCTTCATTCAGATGCAGGTTAGATCCGTGAGTTTATAAGCAATTTGCAAGGGTTGTTAATTTGAACCAAAAAAACAATCCTTTCCTTAGAAATTCACCTGATACTTAATCCTTCCTGGTTACGTGTTTCAAATAGCAGGGATCAAAGCCTCTTCTGTATCCTGACAGGTTACCTAATCAGAAATTAAATGCTCTTCCTGTTGGCTGTGGTAACCCAGGCAACAATTCCCTTGGAGACGGGATTTGGCAAATCTCTGTGGTCCGTCCTAACACGTGTCCCCTGAACAGATCCGACATAAAGCAGCAGTTTATTGCCCTGAGCAGCGATGATGCTAGGGCTTGTGTTTGACCAGAGATTAGGCAGACTGGGGGCTTTTGTGCTCGTTCTGCTGTTTGCTGATGATAAGCGTTGCTGCAGGTCATAATGTCTGAGCCTGGAGACGGGGGCCAGCGTTAATGTAAACCGAGCACTTTGTTTTCAGGTGGAAAATATCAAGGCTACAGTATATTATTAACGAATGATTTCAGTAAAGTCACAAATTGTTGCATTTCCAAAAGCTTTATTACTACTCTAACTCATATCCCAAACATACCCCACAGTATTTCAGATCCAGATTTCCCAGGAATTATGTCAATATAAAAGAATCAAACATTTTATTTTGATTCTGAATAAAAGGTCTTAACAGTAAACTATATTTTATAACTGGTCATTACTAATGATTGAATATATGCCTGTAGGCCATATAGTCATATTGACTATATAAACATGACTTCAGTAGTTTTTACAGTGGCAGAAGTGCAGCTGTTTGGCAGAGAGGCCTGGCTGGGCTTCAGGGGCTTGTCTGGCTTCTTAGACACATCTCAGCAACAACAGCAACAGGAGAGCACATTACCTGCATTACAGGACGCTGGGGATAGTAGTGAGTGTGATGCGATGAAATGCCATAAACACACAATCATTAAACAGAGGCCTACTGCATGAACTACACAATATGAAATATGATTTGATGCAGTTTCTGCCAAGAGTTTTCTGTAACAGTCTAAATCTGCAGACATATGTGTGTTGTGATGAGAAGCATAACTTTTCCCCCTGAAATGAAATAGTGTGAAGTTGTGTTTTTATATTATGACATAAAATGCATTGTTGAGTGATTGTGTTGTATCACATCAGATCATCCGATCAGTATGAAAGCAATATGATACAAAAGTCAACAGTAATCTATTTTGACTGAAAAGTAATTAGACCTTCCTGCTAGACAGATTGCCTTTTATTTACTGCCTGTCTCAGGTTATTGCTCAGTCATGCAACTTTTCCAACTGTCAACACATTGTCTCAAATTATATTCAGATGATAAGTAGGGTCAAATTATCTGTCACACAATTGACATGTGAAAGCAAATTATTCAGATAATTTACGCCACCTTTCCGAACATTCTCTGTGATTCCTGTCTGTGCAGGTTAAGGCGAAGCCGAATGACATGCGGAGAATATTTTGTTGTGCTGATGTAAGGTCTCCCATCTTCAGCATGAGACCAACATAGAGTTCGGAAATAGATGTTCCATTCATCCATCCAGTCTTTATCATAACCGTAACCCACTGTCCTCTCAAAGGTCACAGGAAGCACTCCTATCCCAGCTGATAGCCTGAGCCAGAGTTACCAGAGGGGTCCCATGCAGGCACAGGGCGAACATAACTTCACACAGACAGGCACTGAGCTGACCCAGTGAATCTTTAATCCAGCTTCCTCCATCCATTCAAAACATGCAGGATTGTTGTAGGGTTAACTGTTGACTCTATATGGCCCATGGGTGTAAATGTGAGGGTAATTATTTGTCTGTCTCTGCGTGTCAGCCGTGTGATAGACTGATGATCTGTCCAGGTTGTACCCCGCCTCTCGACCAATGACAGCTGGAATAGGTTCCAACACTCTGTGACCCTTAAAAGGAACGGATTATATACAGATAATAGATGGATGGATGGACAGGGTTTGTTTGAGTGTTTTCCCCAAGATTTCACAACATGAGAGTAAGATGGTAAAACACACACTCATACAACACACACAGAGTAACACAAAACCCATGTGACCTCTGTCCTCACCCGTCCAATACGTTAACCTCTAACCTGTGACCTTTGTTCTGCTGAGAGCTTTGAGTGTCTGAAGCCTGCAGCAACAAAATACATGAAAACATTGTGTGATAGGTTTTTGTTGTTCCACTATCTACGTTTATGTATGTTTTCTTTTTATTTTAGAGCATTGGGGCTCTAAAGGTCAACACACACTGGCATGAATTGTATTTTATTAGTTTGTGATATATTTTCACTCTATAGAAGTGCAACAAGCTGATATTGAAGAAATAAAACAATGTATTTATATGCTTTTACATATTTCTATAGAATCAATATTGATCTATAAACCGCGCATCAAATCCCCTTGTAGCACATCAATTCTTTCATTTCAGTTGTCTCATTAAAAATAATGTGCATGAATAGTTCGACGCATGTCGTCAGACGCTTCCAGTGTGTTGTTGTAATACTGTATTAAAGCTGCACAAGAAAGTGTTCATTAAGACATAATGATTTCTGGTTAAAGCATTTCCAATTTTTTTTGTTGCATCTTTCTGTCATTCATTCTATTTTTATTGAGCATTCAAAGCCCACGCATAACTTATGATTGGCTGCAGAGGGTTTTGCAGCTATTTAAGTGCCAGCTTCATGGTGGATAAATTAATGAGGCTGCTCCGACCAGACAGAAACGCATGCAACGGCCACAGTGCTCATGATGCATTAAAGAGACTGTCAGAGGGCTGAGGTCTGCCCTCAAGATTTACCATCACGATGAAATCAGGCTCTCGCCGAGGCCGACTTTGAAAGGAAATAGGATGACAACACAGAGATGGTACAAAAGGCAGGAGATGCTGAGATATAGATGGTATTTAAAAGAACAGGAAATAAGACAAAGAAAGACCCCCCCCTCCACCCTGTTGTGTAATGTGAAAAGAAAAGTGTGTTGTGTGTGGAGATAATGTGTTATCGTTATTACCTTCTTCAGATGCAGAGAGCAACCGAGCAATCCCCAAGCCCATCATCACACCTCTACAGTAAAACAATCAGAGTCGTACCAGTTGCTGACTGAACAACATAAAGCCGAGCATCTCCCCGTTTTCACCACAGATAACTCTCTCTGTCTGTAGAGAGTCAGCCGTGTTCCAGAGCGGAGCTGCTAATTTAGCATGCTGTATTATTAATCAGAGTCTCTGTGTGATCTCTTGCAGCAATTTGAACGCTTATTTCCCCCATAATGCTTCAGGAGTCGTGATAATGAGTCTCTTTCCTAATGACTTAGCACTTGACAGAGAAGACATGACAGGCGCTTATGGAATCAAAGGTTTGTCTGGCAGGATGAGGGTAGAGCACTGTGTGTGTGTGTGTGTGTGTGCGCGTGTGTGTGCCAGTGGTGGCTGATGAAATCATTTTTGAGGGGAGCACTTATGTTAACCACATATCACCACTAGTATAAGCAAAAGCATCATTTTTATGCATCACACTGCTTTAAAATATTAAAGTAAAACACACAGTCTGTGTTACATTTCACCTGTTTCTACTTCAACTGAGAACACAGTCCTGCAGCTCATTCTGCACTGTCTCAGATACCCTTTTTCACTTTCATCATGACCACGCAACACAAGCTCAAACGCACCCCAGAATAATATGCAGGCATTCTCACAGAACCATCAATAAAATAAACCTTCCCAACACAAACACGACCTAATCAATCGATTGACGGGCGTCCACTGGTGTGTGCATGTGTGTATTGAGCGTTTGTCCACTAAGGCGGGAGAGTGCTTGTGTGATCAAAGGAAGCTGTGGCAGGAAGGAGAGAGATGTAGACTGAAACAGAGGAGGATGTTAAACACACAGTACCAAGGGAGGCTGAGACAACTCACGAGATACAACATTCTGTCCGACAGACTTCGTGACTGGGTTGTGTAATCATGTATTTTTCTTATAATGGGTCTTTTCCTTTCACCCTCTGCCTGAAACTGTTCGTTTTAGGTGTCGCCTCTTTAAGGCCCCTCTCAACCAAACTCACTCTGGTGTGAGGAGCCAGCTGTAGTCAGCCTGCTGGTACCAGCAGAACTGGCCCGGCTGGGTTTTCAGGACTGTGTAGGTTAGAGGTCTGTTGACGCTGGTGTATAACTTATAGGAAGGCTCGACTCAAACTAACTAACTATGGTAGGCACTGTGGTAATCTTATTTACTTTAGCTTTTCTCTGTGACCTGTCAAAATTATGAATCTGAAGACATTGCCTTAGTTTGGGTGAATTGTGCTGTGGGAGATTTGCATTCTCACATATAGCACAGCTCATCTGGGTAGCTATAGAACTTTCCTTCTTGGCAGATGATTGTAAAAAAACAGCCTTCTAGCATCTGAGACACACATTGACAAACATGGAAAACAGCATCCGTTCCCATGGTCAGCTTAGGAAAACACACAAACGCTAAACTTATGAAAAGAAGCCACAGAGTAAATAATGCAGCAATAAACAATATACTGTACATATGTACTTGTTCTTGTGACGGTGTGATTTTAGGTCATATTCATCTGTAGCTATCAATCTCTCACCCCGTCATTCTGAGACAAAGGGATGATAGTTTTTTAAGGAGCAGCATCTCTGTCCTGGCAATCATCCCATCTTTTTAACTCAAACCGGCTGCTGCTGCTGCTGCTGCTGCTGCTGCTGGGTCGTATCCACAGAGATTATCTACACTGAGGCAAAGAGATTACCTCCAGGAAGCAAATTGGTTTATTATGATTTCTCAACTTGAGCATGTTAATAATGCCAGGAAGTGGGAACACAGAATTCACCAACAGACAGACAGACAGCCAGCTGAGACTGGTTCAATTAGTGAAATAGTATTCATGATAAATGGCATAGAAGAAAAAAGGAGATTTGCTGTCTTCATAAGGGGGAGTATGTGGATCTCCTGATCCTCTCAAAGCAGCAGTAGAAAAACAAAATACATTAATATGATAAAACAAGCCTCCGGGGACACATGGCTGTTTGGATATAATAATTTATGTGGGCAAATACACACTCTGGTTGTTACGCGGAGATATATATTTCACAGCAGTCCTGTGAACCTTTGGGATTCACCCTAAAGAGTCATTTCGCTTCCCGATCTAGTTACACTAATTGGTTTCTGCGAGGGATACAAAGTGTCCACTGTGACCTCAGCTGAAATCAGTGCATTGCTCACTATGGAGTCTTCATAGTCACATCTTCAGAAACAGTGAAAGGAGCCACAGCTCTCACACTGTATACAGCACGGCATTTCTTCAGCCCTCACATGACGACACAGTGACATTTATCTAACTGACTACTGTCAAGTGCCTGTTCCGTCATTACAGGAGAAATGCTGTGTTCAGATTCATTTGATGGCTTGTCTGCCCCCCTAGCGCCGCTGTAGCTCAGGCTTCACTTTAGTTTTCACAGTTTTTCTCCTTCTCTCTTCTATCAGCCTCCTCTCTCTCCTGTGCTAAACTGTCTCTGAATTGGATATTTAGGAGATGGAGGAAAAGTCTCCCTGTCTTTTCGTCTATACCTTTGCCATAGTATACAGTGGGCATATACAGTATGCATACTGTACTTATAGAGGAACATTATTTGTGGGAAAAACTTATTTATTCATATATTAATATACAGTACACCCTACAAGCACACTGTATATTAACAGATTTTTGGGAGAGTTAGATGAAGCCGTTACAACACACCACTGAGATCTGTATACATAAAGAAAGAGGACTCTGAGGATCGTAGAGTAACATTAGGACCCTTTGGGGCTGGGTGGGGCCTTAAGGTGTCATTGTGTCTAGTATGAGAGACACAGAGAGAGAGAGAGACCTGGAGGTGGGGTTATATTGGCAGTGTTAGGATGACCGGCCTATTCCCAGAGTCCAATTAAGGCGTCAGCAGCCGGTGCAGATTTATGATGCCTGTGCGAGTGGAAAGCATGATGGGGGATGGAGAGACAGCTCTCACTATCAAGGATATCTTATGCCTCCTTTGAGAGTCACTCCCCCACTCCCTCTCTGATTTCATGGCTCTCAGCCTGTCACATTGTCTCTCTCTCGATTGTTCTTTATGATTTTCTTTCCTATCGTAGTCATTTTCGGTTTTATTTCTTTCTTAATAGTGGTGCATTTTCCTTGTTTTTGATTATTTCTGCAGTTTTACTCATCGTCCTAACAGACTGATGCAGGACTTTAGAGACAACTGTTTGTTTTGCCTGTAGGATTCCTTTTATGTGAAGAATGAGTAAGACATGTTGATTGGCTTATATTATATTATAGTATATATATAAATATATAACTGAGGACACAAAATGGAAAAACAAAACATGAGACAAAAGGAATAAATAGCTAATAAACAATATTTTACTACAAAAATCCCATAGTGATGTATCACAGATGCTTTCAAGCTGCTCCCGTGCTCCCAACTCTTTCCTTATACAGGACGTCCCACTAACAGATCAATGTCACATGACACCCTGATACCCCTGCCCTGGCTGTGACATTGTTTTGGAAGTTGCCATGGTATTGGAGCACCAGCTATTCCCAGTTAGATTGTAGTTTCCACGTGCAGCAGGAAATACACCTGTTCCCCTCCCAAACACTGTTTCCACGTAAACATTTTATAAGAATGTGCGTGTGTGAATGCTTATATGTCTCTGTGTGTTTTGAGGTTAGAAGCTGATGTTTAGGATTGAATCAATGGGTTAAATATTTCTTGGATTAAAATATTTTACAGTGTGTGTCTGTGTGTGTGTGATATTTGGGGGTGTTTAGAAGTCAAGAGAGTAAAAGAGGAAGAAAGTGTGGCAGTGCAGAAGAGGAAGAGCAAGATGCAGATCTGTGAGCAGCATGAGGATGGCGAGGCCAGCTGGGGCCACAAATCAGTAGAAGCGCGAGCGACGTGTTCTCAAACAGAGGAAGACAAGAGGAGCTGCAGATAAAGGAAAAGAGGGAATCAAACGTCTGATGCTGTGGATGCATACAAAGAACGTGAGAGTCAGACATGAGAGAGAACACTGACTCAAGGCGACGTCAGAAGCAGCGTCTGGGCTGAGATGAGGTCAGACACGCTGAAGCCTGGTGGTTGACGACCACAGGCCATAGTGACCCATTAACAGACTTCCCCCATTGGAAACTACTGGTCATGAACACACGTGCGCTGCAAGTTCATTGCAGGTCATGCTATGTTAATATGTTGAAAGATAGATAGCCCATTTGATGTAGATGAGTCCTTATAAACTGCAGCTTGCAGCGTTTGAGGCAGACATTCCCCAGAGGTCAGGATCCATGCTGTGGTGATTCATCCGGGATTTTATTTAACCTCATTTTATCTGCAGTTTATATTTGTGGTTTCAGGTGTGTGTCTCTGCTCATTTTTAACCACTAAGGCATTTCACATACACGCATACATATGCATACACGTCCTCAAGCAGAGTAGAAGGAAGATAAATAACAATCCTGTATTTTTCTACCAGCTATTTTTTAAATGTCAGCTCAAGCTGAAGTGTTATGCTCCTTTATATTGATACGTGGAGGTGGGGTCAGGGGAAAAGAAGAAAAACAGCTTGTATTTTTACAAGCTGTGAATCAGTTTTAAACATTGCATTGTGTTCTGCTCTGGTTTTAATAGCCACTATCAGGTGTATGTTCAGAAAACTACTTTGTAAAAGGTTGCACATGCAGACTAACCTGAAATTATAATGAATTTCAGGCTTTATGATAGGAAACAGCAAGGATAAGACAGATCACAAGACTTACGGTGTTAACATTATTAACACTGGAACATAAGCAGCAGGCGCCTGTAGAGATATACCGTCTAAATAACAGCATATGTGCAGGGCTGGAAAAAATGGCAGCAGCAGCAGATACTAAGACTAAAAATGAATGAAGAATGTGCACTACACTATGAGACTGTTTGCACACAAACACACTCTTTGCTTGGCGGGATGCCTCTGGTCAATGCAGGTGGGTGGGCAGCACCGGCCCACTGGCAGCAGTGAGCACACGGAGTGCGCAGTGGGTGGACGGAAAGTCAGACGCGCCTCGGACACTCCGACATTGTTATTTCTACTCCTTTGTGTCTTTTTCACTCACTCAGTGACCTGTCACTTACGATGCATGTGTCAATGTGCGTGCTGGTGTAAGGTAAAGATTTATAAAGCACAATGTAGGAGAGATCGAGAGACTCAACAGAAAGTATTTCAGCGGGCATCAACTTACATCCTTAAATCCTCCAGAAGTGGCAGAATGCTTGTAATTGGCGTGAGCTAATTTATTCTTTGTGTGTGTTTGTGTCTGACTCTCTTGCATGTTATTAGTCTGAGTCAGCACAGCGGAGGCCCAGCAAGCGGCTCTGTTGAATGTAGGAGTGGGAGGAGATGAGCAAAAGGTCTTCTATGACATTCAGAGATGCATGTCTTCCCCTCAGCTGTTGCACACCAGATTCCCTGAACTGTTGACTACTCTCTCTTTCTGGAAGCGGAGTAATCATACCTTGCCATAACATGGTTAGTAGAACCATAAAACCTCATTCTGAATTCTCAGTGAAATGCATCGCCTCACCAAGCTTCTCGTTGAGAAACAAGTAATTCCTAGTCCAGCTCAGTGGCCTTTGTTTCTTGTTCTTTTGGTCTCTCCCACCTCTCCTTGTAAAGGGCAACTCTCATAATCATAGGCAAAACCACTTTGTTCCAGCGGAGCTGTTATTTAGCCACAGAGAAAGTGATAGTGCTGAGTGCAGAAGTGGGTCAGGGGGAGGTTGCTGAAAATTTCCCTGGAGATGCTTCACCCAGTGTTCAAATTTTGTGAACCTTGACCCAGTTTGTAGCTGGCCTTTTTAAGTGCTTCTTCTCTGAGCCTTATGTTTTTGTATAAAGCATGAACTAAGATAGGGAGGGGGGGGGGTTTACTCATTTTGTGCGCCCCAGTTTCCAGAACTTCGTTAATTAGTGTTGGAAATTAACTGCAATATGCGAAAGACTTCTCTGAGCATGAGGCCAAGCAGAGAAAATCCCCAGAAAGACACAATCCTGTCTGGCGTATATTGTAACATCAGCTTTCATTAGCATGACAACATTCTAATTTATACGCTCAAAAAAAAAGAGAGCAGTGCGAAAAACCTGAGCAAGAATTTGTTGATTTGACCTAAACAATCCATCATGTGCTAAATGTTGGGGTCAGCGTGCAGCAATGCCAGATAAGGCATCTTTTTGACTGTTTGTATATACTATATCATCAGATTTTATGAAACTTTTTAAAGATAAATGTTGTTATTGGCTTCAAAAATCCAGGATTGGTCAGACTGTAAAAGCTAAAATATGAAGGAAGGTGAAAGAATCTAAACCATATTAAACGTTTTTTTCCTTCTCTCCTATTCCAGATGGTCATTACACTGGGACCCCCCCAACATACGGTTACGATGCCGATCGCGCAGAGGAGCAGCGGAGACACCACGATATCCTGCCTTACATAGATGACTCGCCGTCGTCTTCGCCGCACCTCAGTTCCAAGAGCCGCAGCAGTCGGGACACCCTCTCCTCAGGATCACTGGAGTCCTCGAAGTCGGTCAGTACCCGCGCGGCTTTTGTGTTTGCGTGATGTAGCAGCTCTGCCGCAGAATTTATACAAAAGCTGTGAACTGCTTCAAACTGAAGATCGCTTACCATTGAAACATGGCATAAAAAGAGTTGATATTCAATGGCCAATATTTTCTTTGGTCTCATTACATAAGAGAATTGGGCTAATCGTGCTCCACCAAAAGGTGTCAGCTGATGAGAAGTCAAAGGTTCCAGTTGAATGTACAGGATGTCCCCCACCCCATCACTGCCTCCATCCTCTTACCCTTCTTCCTTGCATTAGTGTTTTTGAGTAGGAGAGAAACCATTTATCTATGATGTCTGGTCCTCAGACGTTACCATGAAAAGGTCAGCAAAGATGAAAATGTGCATAGATGCTGCTGCCGGCTATTTAGCTAGATATATATATTTATTCACCTTATTTTTTATATTGATATGTTTCCTAATAGTCTTTTTTTTGCTCTAAAGAAATGATGGGTAACAATTGAATAAGCTAGAGCAATGAGTTTGATCAGGATAGAGAGGTATCATGTGAGAATGTAATAAGCCAGTGCTGCCTCTCTCCGCTTTGGCCCTGGAGGATGTAATCACATCAGTGGTCAAGAAGCACTGCTCTTTTCATTTCTGCTCCATGTCTGAGCTCCTGTCAGTCTGATTGATGGTTTGAATCTGCCAATAAATAATAATTCCCTTAACTGCATCCAGCCTTTGACCCGTGATCATGGAACTCTCACTGATTTAAATGAATAGACACACTCCTACTCCATCCATACACACATAGGTTTCCTTCTCCTACATGCACACAGGCGTCTTGTTTTTTTTCTCCTGCGAGCAGAATGATACGTTTATTGTAAAAAGGATTAAGGAGGATTTGCTGAGTAAACTCTCATGTTTAGACTTGAACAACGACACTGTAGGTGTGTGTGCGTGTGTTCAACGTTGGCAGAGTCAGCGTCGGATCAGGCAGACAGGCTTTCAATAACTGCCAAGAAAATGGAGTTACAGCACGGTCGTCCTTAATTTGCCCTTGGACGGCCCCGCGTCAAACAGCATCCCAGTCTGCTTCTCTAATTGATGAGTCAGAGCCCAGAAAAACTCAGATTGGCTCAGCAAGGAAAGATGGTTTTATGATGTCACTGCGATGACTCATCATCATCAGGAATACAGTGAATCTTGTTCTCTCATAATCTGACTCTTCCCCCACAGTGCAGAAGGGAAAGAGAATCATAGCTGACTTATTGGAAGTCAGCTATGATTTGTTCAACAACCTTTCCAATAGCACATCTTTCACAAACTCTGAATTATGTTAAATCTAGTGTGGCGTATGACAGTCCGTCATAAAAGCAGCTAGAAAAGAAATAAAGATAAATAGTAAAAAGCTGTTTCTGTTTTTCTCCATTGCTGGTGAATCACACTGTATGTTCTACAACCAAAGCCACCAAAACTATGATGAACCTTTCATATTGTACTTTGTTTTCCTGGTGTATACTCTGTAATTGTTCTTTCATATCTGGATGAAGTGCAGTTTGAGTAACGAGATGTTATTCTGCATTAAAAAAAACAAAACAATCTGTCTCTCTCTCGTAGCACAGGATGATTCTAAGGCAGCTCTATTATGTAGCAGACACGGAGGTAGGAAGCAATCTCGTTAGAGAGAGCGAGAGGTGGCACAACAGCATCCTAAACAGATTCAAATCCGAAAAATTAGAATTGAAAGGGGGTAATAAAATGTGGAACAGGGTCTCTTCTCCAGCGTGGCTTAGAGTGTTGACACACTCCCTCACTCCACGGGAAAGAAGGAGCGATGGAGTGAAAGACATGAAGGAAAATGTTCTTCATCTTCGCTCAGATTCTAGCTGAGCCTCCTGAGCTGTATCGGAGCGCTGGTCAAATAAACACCACTTGTATCGATTCTCGTGTATTTCCTGTGAATATTATCCGTGCAAACAAAACAAATCAGAAACTAATCTGAATTCTTAAATGGTGTTAGTTTGATCCTCTGGGTTTAAGTACAAGCTCTGATGTTGTTGTTGACTGGATATGAAAACACAGACATATCTAAATATACCCCTTTGTTATTACTTTTTTGACTACAGAAATTCAAGCAGACACCCCTTTCAGTCTGAACCTGGAGATGGGCTCATTAGTTGCCACGGCAATGAATAAAAGATGAAATGTCTGGAGATGTGGGTACTTCCTGGGGGAGCCGTCTGGCTCTCAAACGATGAATAAACACTTTCAGGCTCTCGTCTCCCCTCTGCTAGTTCAGTAACTTGTGGCTGGATTTTGAAGTTTCTTTTTGCTTTAAACATTCTTGATGCTTCAAATGGACCCCCGTGATTCAGAATGCTCTTTTTTTCTGTGAGGGCAGAGTCACATAGATCATGGAGATACTTGTATCTCAGCAAGGATTTTCATTCATTTTTCATTAATTCACAAATATTCAGGCGACGCCAGAGCTGCCTCAGGCTTTTCCTTTTAAGTCAGTGGAGAACAATTCAAAGTCCCTGTAATGTAATCTAAGACATCTATGATCAATCATAAATCACTGTTATATTACTTATTTACTTGCAATACCCGTTTTATTTGCACTGTTATTCTGCAAAGAGAAAACTTTTCTCCATTTGGTTTTCACGGAGGCTCGACTTAATGAGCAATTAAAGCCTTTTCAGGGGAAGCTGATGTTATATACAGCGCTGAACCCTAGACAGCTCCGTGTGATGCATAATACATGTCTGTCAGAAGCGACTCCTTTATCCTTCACTAAAGAAAGAAAAAAGAAAGAGAGAGAGGGAAATAAACTTACACACAATACACAGTAGAAGCAGAAACTATTAAAAACAAAACACACAGAGAGGTGGAGAATATGCATATAGTCATTATCCTGTATCCTGTTTCAGATTTTTAATGTCAATTAATTAACAGAATTGTGTACAGAGGTGTAACTATGCACATACAGTACATTTTGTGTCCTGCTTTTAATTGTCTGTAGCACATTCAGTTAGGTTGTTGAAATTAAGCCTAAATATAAGATGAGAAGGTTCTTGTTGCTGTTATTTGGCAGGTTAATCAAGAGTTTGGCCTCACAGTATTAAAACAGTATACACTATTGTGTACATTGATTTTATTAGGCCAAAGATTGGAAATCTGTCAGTGGTAAATGTGTTTCGCTTGTTGTGCTTGTGCTGTTTTAAGACTGTTGGTTGCACAGAAGCTCCTTTTTGCTACATGGCTGCAGCATCAGTGCACTGAGGCCTAGAAAGTCAGGACGCTTAGGCCCAGCAAAAAGTCAAGTCAGCAAGACCCAAATGTCTTGTCCTTTTTTTCCGATCACTTTGCCGTGCTTGTGTGCCTAGTCTTGACCTTCCATTGTCCTCTTCTCTATTTTTGTTTCCTTCCTACATCATGCCAGATATTTTAGCCTTCCTTGTCTGCCCTCCTTCTTCTCTAACTGCTCTTAATCACCCTGAATCTCTTCTCCTCTTATGTTTTGGTCACCCTTACTCACCCTTCCTCCTTTCTTTTCTCTCCTTCCTCCTCCTCTTCCTCGCCGGAGGGAACGGATGCTTACATGTGTGTTTGTAGGTGTGCACACTCCTGGCGCTTGCACATCCTCTCTCGCAGACTTATTAATAAGCCAACCTTGCTCCCATGGCAGATAATTCCTGTTTGCGTTATTTCAGAGTTCATGGTTAAACACGACAGCCCGAGGAGTCAGCCTGTCTCTCAGTTCGCTTTTTAATGTCCGTCCTGCAGTATTAGGAGTTAAGTGGGGTTAAAGGACATCTCTTTGTGTTTATTACAGATCGAATGTGACCTGGAAAAAGGTTTGGAGATGAGGAAGTGGGTCCTGTCTGGAATCTTGGCCACCGAGGAAACATACCTGAGTCATTTGGAAGCGCTGCTGCTGGTGAGAGCACTCACTCTGTACATTGATCAGCCTTAAAATATGACCGGTGTGGTGAATAACACTGATTATCTCTTATTCATGGCACCTGTTGTTGGGTGGGATACATCAGGGGGCATAGTTGGTAGCTTAAATCGGCAAATACTTCCTGTTAGATCATTCCTGGTAGATCAGATGTTTTTGTCTGTGCTGAATTTTTACATAATGATACCTGTCGTCACCTGTTGGTTCCTCTCAGCCCATGAAGCCTCTGAAGGCTGCAGCTACGACGTCGCAGCCCGTGCTCACTCTGGCCCAGATAGAAACCATCTTCTTCAAAGTGCCTGAGCTCTACGAGATCCACAAGGAGTTCTACGATGGACTTTTGCCTCGTGTCCAGCAGTGGAGCCACCACCAGAGAGTTGGGGACCTTTTCCAAAAACTGGTGAGGAACAAGAAATGAGAAGTAAAGGGGGAAAGGGAATTTGAGGTTGTAGTGAGTGTCTGACCATCACCTCAGTCCCTGGGTGTAGCTGCCAGATGCTATTCCTTATCAAAGTAAAAACGCTGGGCGTCTAGAAGTTGACAGTATTAGAAGGGACATTCATGGTGTGACAGCTGTGTTTTCTGACCTGTGCATGGAGCAGATCTCTGGGCCACAGTGTCTTTATTCACGGTAATGTCATTTCTTCAATCTGGAGGCTTTTAGAATCTTTCAGCATAATTCAATAAACCAATAAAACAAAAGTCCATTTGATTTTTTGCAGCGATGCTTTTTTATCAATTCAAATGTAGAAAATTGAATCTGAATCATCGTTTTATTCCTATTTCCTCCTCAGCAGCTGTTTGCGCTTTCTCTCAGTCCTCTAGTTATTTCTGCCACAGATGTTTGGACCAAATGTACACAGGGTCTATTTAATCATTTTCACAATGGGTCAATTAACCCACAAAGAATCATTTGTTATTCTCTCCGATATACTTACTCCTCTCTCACTAGCGTCTCCCTTATTCTTGTTGCACCCCACAGACCCAAACATACACACACACACACACTCACATGCGCACCAACATACACAGTGTGAGACGCAGGAGTGTTTCACAATGCCCGTCTTTCTTCCTCAGGCAGCTGAAGCCATCATTGCTCTGTGTGCTTTGTGTCTCAAAGAAGCTGCTATAAATAGGAGCCTCTACCTTACAGTCTCACACGCTCTCTAATAGTAACTTATATCTGTTTTATTATTCGATAGTTTGTTCAGCGGCTTGTCTACATACTTCTTTCTTCAATAAATAAATATAGACACACACTTATGCATGAACACACACACACACACAGAGACAAGCACATGCACACGGTTTCTCGCCCCTTCCCTCCATCCAGACAGTAGTTAATAGAGGTCAGGTCAAAAACATGCAAAAATTACATATGACAGCTATTCTGTTGAGGAGATTAGATGAGGGAGGAGGCGATACAGGCGAGGACTGGGGGAGAGAGGGTGCAGGAGTAGACAGTGGAGTAGGGTAGGCAAGTAGATTTAGGGTGCTGCCACTGTAATAGAGCTGTCTGGATGTGAATTTGAAATCTGTCAGGGGAAGACCCAGACATCAGAATATGGAAAGAGAGAAAGAGATGAAGCATTAATGTTTTAAACCCTGAACACAGACAGGCACACTTTGAATGCTGTTCCTTAGAAACGGAAGACAAAAAGGGCCTGATTGTGATTGTGTGAGCAGCACATCTACAGAATGATGTGTACGGTATATTTAGATTATATTCATTGTGTGTTGAAGATGGGCAGCATTTGGTGTCTAATCTTCTTTAAGGAGGGAGAATATGAATGCCTAGGTGATGAGTAGGGTCCGGACATTGCTTTGGTGAGGGATGTTTCCATTCATTGACACTTAAACGTCCTTTATTCAGGATTGTAAAATTCATAGCAAATCTCTAACAAAATCAGTTTTTGATTGTTTCCTGCCTGAGACGTACTTGATGATGTCATGGACCTTAGCTTCCAATCAAATTGCTCACTTCAGCTAACCTCAGTGATAATATTATGTTAATAAAACTGTGTTTTCAGGTTGTCTTCCATCTATCCCATTCTTGTGAGCACGGTATCAGAGGCCTTGAGGGAATTTCCAAATGTCCATTTCTCAGTTAAATTCAGCTGCACTTCCTGTGTAGTTTTAATGAACATTGCATGCTGACATTAGCATTGAGCGCATGGCACCAGTGTTGTTTAATAGACTTGTTTGTTTGTCTGTTTGTTTGTAACTTTATTGTAACAGGCTTCTCCCATGTAAGATATATGTTAGAGCTTCCTTATAAACCAAGCCCTCTGGTATATCGGTCGTTTGTCGTGAAGCTGTTTTCCAAACGTTGTTTTCCGCTGTGGATTACACACATATTCTCACACAGGCAAATCCAAAAACTGAGAAATTCAAACACCCAAGCAGTTTCTTTCATCACCCAAAGCCATTTTCTGCTATGATACCGTAACCGCAGCCATGCTCTCCGTCAGCCTTCACAGCGCTGTGTGCGGCTTTGTGGATGTGGCTGGCAGACACTCGGGCGCTCTGTTCTCTTCGCAGTCACACTGTCACGCTCTGAAAGGCCTCTGCTGTGGTGCAGATTGTGTGGCCCAGGGCAGGACACAGGAATGTAGGATTGTGAAAATTGCATTACTCCTCACCTTCCTACACCTTGTCCCTAATGCAGGGAAGTGTGCATCACATTTTGGAACAAACTTTGTAGCCTGAAATTCAGTACCCACTATTTGAAACCCATAAATTCAGATGCATGTGCTAGTAAAGAACTGACTCCTTCTATGTATGTATGTATATATGGGTATGTATATATGTGTTTGTTGTGTTTTTCACTGATTGGATCATGCAGCCTTCTAGCTCTTTCTAACTTTTTGAACAAGTACCACACATAACTACCAGTGATAACATAATGAGGTGACTTCACTTTGCTGCAATCAGTTCTCAACCTCCCACATGATGGCAGAGGACAGGTTAGAAGGACCCGGGTCTTTCTAAAAATAGGTTGTAAGGGAAGCAGACAGTACGGTGACCATTCTAAGCTTATGGACACTGTTCGTGTGACCGTGATACCAATGATCTTCATCACATTACAATTACTTACACAGCATAAATTAACAAATAAAATTGAGTTATATTTGTAACAAATGAGGAAATGAGGAAACAAAAAGTGTCTGATCAATTAGAATTAAGGAGATGAGCCTGGTCATTTACTCGGGTAAGCGTTTGTGTGGTTTTTGCTGTTGCTGTTAAAGGTATATGTAAGGTTCTCCGTGTTGCACACAACGCCTGTCTCAACTGTACTCTCTCCTCCTCTGGCTTTTGTTCAGGAGAATTGATTTTCCTTTTGTTCGCCATCAAGATGGATCACAGCACTGGCAGGCAACGTTTGCTCCCGTCAAGCTTTGTAAATGTATTTTCATAGCCTTCGTTACACTCAATCATTAATTACTCAACCCGGCACAGTGCAGGTCTGGCTGGTTTCTATGGCGACGTGGCCCAATGGGTGGTAATATGCTGCTGATGTGACTGTGATCCGTTCTTTTTATTAGCTTTATTGTTTTAGTCAAATCATATATAGCCTGCAGACTACCAGGGAAATAAATATTGCCCTGCTGCTATTTCCCAAAGTAATTTATATATATATGTGTGTGTGTGTGTGTGTGTATATATAAATGACTAAGACTAGGACTATTTAGGACTGTAAATATCTTAACAAAGGGTGGGTGGGAAATTTTCAAGTTTTCCTCTATAGGGAACATATTGGAGCTACAGGTAAGAGTTTGACTGGACTGATTCTCCTGTCTCTGATATAAAAGTTATTTATCTCACTATTGCGGTATAGCAATTTAAAAGTTACACTGAAAGGATCGAGGTTCATTTCAAACACATGTTTATTACTCACTCGTTGTTTCAGCCAAAATCCCTACATAATACTATACTTGCTTTTCCCCCTCTCAACTTCATGTTGCTCATGCTTGTGTTTCTTTTTCTTGCTCAGGCCAACCAGCTCGGAGTTTACCGTGCATTTGTAGATAACTACGAGCAGGCTGTGGAGACGGCAGAGAAATGTTGCCAAGCTAACTCGCAATTCGCCGAAATCTCTGAGGTAAGAAAGAGAGAAATAAAAAGGTATGTGGGTTTTTATGAAAGGCTTTCGTGTCGGTATGGGGAAAAGAACCAGACAAAAAGTAAACAATCACTGGTATGGTGTGGCCAGAGCTCTGATTTGCATCATGGGATCATTTTAGCACCATGTAAAATCAGGCAGACACTTAACCCCTACATACCAGCAACTTATTCAATTGAGTCTCACAAGTTGTTCTTTTTTCTTAGATGTAATGCATGCAATTCTGCATCTAATTAAGAGAAGAGTCAGCTAATGTTCAGTTGAACATTTATCACAAGAATACATTTCACTCTGTGCTCCATTGTTTGTAAAACACCCATAATTCCTGTCTGTATATTATTATTATTTGGTTGGTGAGATCATCCCACGAGAATATGTAATACACTATTATTCTAAAAGTCTAAAATCAATGCAGCATGGTGAAAATCATGCGAAGGAGAACATAGAAGCCTCAGTGCAGAGCTATGAAGGAAAGGCTCAAGTTATCCAGTCACTCAGAAAACAACTGTAACGACGACAAACGTGTTACGTGTTAAATGATGTGTTATAAAGGCCGTTAAGGGCTGTCGTATAGACAGTATCTATTTTGCGGCTGCCGTACAGTTACGTCCCTGATGTACTTTACTTTACTACTCATTATTCGCCCACGCAGCTTTTATCATTTTCCTGCATTTAAACCCGGGTGTTTGGCTGAATATGTCTTTACAATCGCAGCCAGAGGCAGTTTTGTGTGTGTTGAATGGGACAAAGAAGAGGGTGGTTGTTAGTATTTTCTATAGTCTGGGCGCTCAGCCTGGTCACATTTTCATCCCTGACGAGGACAATACGAGCTCAGAATCACCTACACAGACTACAGATGAACTTTTCACTGCATGCTAACTGTGAAGGCCACTTCTTTATCTTTTTTCATAACAGAAGTCTCTAACACCTACAATAGCTCGTACTATTCTCTGCCATCGTGATCAGGAAATGTTTGAAAACACTTACTCTTATATCTTTAATCTCTCAAATACCAATGTAACAGACGTACCCTGGTTTAAATCTATATTCATATCAATGTCAGTGTCACATTCAAACAATCTAACAAAGCTGGGAGCTGTGAAAGCTCTGTTACAGCCAATAGTTTTATAATTCTAACTGTGTAATGGAACAAATGTGCACTTCTTTATGAGTTAGCTATAGGTTAGAAAGTTTCCTTTGGCTGCTCCCTTTCCACATGCTTGATTTGGGCAAGGATTTTATGCCGGACAAGGAAGGGACCAGAACACGAACCACCAACTCTGGTTCGCCCAAAATAAAAATCTGTCATAAACTATGCATATTCAGGAGTCTGGAGGCTACGTTGTAGCTCCTGGAGCACCTCTTTTTCAGTTTTTCTAAAGCGTGCGTCGGTTTCGTCAGTCTTCGTCCATGTTTTATGTGGTCTACCAGTTAGTGTTGAGCACGATGTCTACATGGAGGATGGGGAATTCATCATCGACGGTTGTTAATGGCCTAAGTAATGATGCATGACTCGGAGCCATCTGAGCAAGATGGTGGGGGAAAAGCTGTTGAGGATGGCATAATTAATTTGGAAGTGGGTGACCTCAGAGCTAGAGCAAGTATAATAACCTCACAGCTTTAACAGTGCTGAACTGGGTTTTAGAGGTCTATTTAACAGGACATTTCCCTGCACTGTGTGAGCCTGCCTTGTGTTTCTAAACAGAACCTGAAGGTGAGGAGCCCGAAGGACAGTAAGGACCAGACGGCCAAGAACTCTCTAGAGGGTCAGTTATCCAAAGCTGCTATTAGTTAATTACGTTAAACACATTGAAATATCACTGCACACAACTTACTCTTTTTAATCTACAGCTTTGCTTTACAAACCAGTGGACAGAGTGACGCGCAGCACGTTGGTTCTTCACGTGAGTGAGCATGAGAGCATTTGTTTCTTTTGTTTACAAAGGTGAACAAAAAAGGAAATAGACTTAAAAGACCAACAAGAGCGATGTACAGACTGTAACTTTTTTTTCGTGTCCACATATCTTCGGGTCCTCTGCTGAACTGTAGGACCTGCTCAAACACACGCCCACCAGCCACCCGGACCACCCGCTCTTGCAGGACGCCTTGCGTGTCTCCCAAAACTTCCTGTCCAGCATTAATGAGGAGATGGCACCACGACGCCAATCTGTGACTGTCAAGAAGGGGGAGGTGAGTGTTCAGAGATTTAAAAAACATGCCAATGATCATCATTCATGCTCTGTGGCTCCTTATTCACTACTTCACATGATAGATGACGTAAAAATAATATGTGACGAAGCTTTTGCAGAGACCTGAATTTGTCTTATTGCATTTTGTAGTTTAATTTGTGGTCAGAGAAATCTAATCTAATATGCATAAAACGTACTATATAATAACAGATGCCACTTTACACCACAATACCTGAACTATCCCTGCAATGGATTTATCTGTGTGTCTTTTTGTACAGTATCAATACTGCTTTAGGAACAGGAAACATCCCCGAATGACCTTGAGGCGTAAAATCACTTGGCAGTGACTGTACCGGGGCCACCAATCTGCATCCTACAGCAGAACCCATGTCCTTATATGGTCATGCCAGGGTTGCTTAGTTCAGGGTGATTCTCTGTTTGCTCAGTGTCTCTCATGTGGCTTCCCTACCTCACCAGTTCCCCCACCACACACAGACACACAGCCCAGCCCCCACTGTCCCTCTCATCCTCAGAGATGACTTGACACACATAAATGGATGCCTCTTGATTGATAGCTTGCACGGCTGCTATACATAATACCTTATAATGAACCACCAGTTCACCCTGAGTGGCAGATTCCAAGTTAAATATTTATAAATCGCGAGTGTGCGAGAGCAAGCAAAAAGGCTGCATCAGCTCCTCCCTCTGCTCACAGGGGGGTCATTACCACGCCCTTCTCACACACACACACACACACACACTTTCCTGCTCTCTGTTCCATTGACTCTTTCTGTTTTTCCTGCTCTTGTTTGCCTTTGAACATATACAGGCACACACACCCTCATATCCCCACAGGTCCCAGCGCCATCCCAGTCTGGCCAGACCTCCACACCAGTCATAAAATATTTATGATGGATACATGAAAGCAGCACTTGGAAATCAATGACTCTCATTATGTCATACTTTACTATAGACTGAGGTTTTGTCGTCTTTTCACTGACTGAGTGTCTCAGTGCTGAGGCCTGAAGCGTGCACACATTACCATCAATACAGTATTAACAACTACTGTGTCCAGAGAGAGACTCAGACTTCTGATTGCATTGACATACATATTGAATTATTGTTTGGTGCCATGCTAAAATTATCCATAATTCATTTGTTACGGTGGTGATGAGATGAAGGTCACACTGCTCGTTAATAATCTGAACTAAAATTCAGTGGATCGAGGGAAGTGTGACTCTTCTCTTTGGTGTGTAACCTGTGGTTTGTTCCGTGGAGGCATGCAGTGGCATAGTGGCACAAGTGATTCCTGGGGGCTCTGGTCCACCTAGATGAGGGGAGGGGACAAACAGGAGCTGCTTAATTAAAATGCAAATGACGGTGCAGCCTAAATCTCAGTTCACCTGCCTGCTCTGCTTTGTTTACCTTTGGGATAGATATGCTCCTGATATGCGTGTGTGTATGCGTTAGGAGGAGAAATGCACACACTCATGTGACACTTCCATCTGTCTGCATGTCTCTTGTCATCCCCATATACACATCGTTTTACGCAGACGTAACCACGAAACGCACGCCGAGTGCCCCTTCGAGCGCGTATTCTAAATATAAACTTGGATCTTTTGTGAATTCATGCCATTCCTCGTGCACACGCTCTCGTTGAGGCACCGCGAGGAGACGGTCAATATTTAATCTGTGCTGTCAGCGTGCTCCCCCCTCACATCGCTCTGCCTCCACAGTGGCACTGCAGCTATTATGAGAAACAGAGAAAGTCACATTTTTCCAGCTGCATGTTTGATATTCTGAAAATGTCGCCTGATGCGCTGAGACAGCTGGTTTGTTAAAGATGACTTCTCCGTCTAATTCCGATTACTGATTTGGATCAAGATTGAACTGAAATACTGTTTGTCTGCACCCAAAGATAGAGCAATCCAACTTAGGAAAAACGAAGTATCTATGAGCGTTTAAGAAAGATGTCAAACTGTATATGTGGTGCTAAAGAAAATACAGTTTTATTTAGTCTAACTGCTGCCTTTAATGCTATAGTAAACACGTGCATTTATATCATCCTGTTTAACCCTCCACATGATTTCCATTCACTTCTCTACAGCTAAAAGCCTGTAAATCTCTAATCTGGCTGTTACCCCTTCCTTTATTTTATCTCTCTGTCACGAGATCAATGGAGGAAAGGATTACCACTGAGGATTGATGGACAGCTTGGTCCCTCAGTGGGTCCAGTTCACTTGCCTGACAAATCTACTGGCTCCTGTGTGACACAAAAGATCATCTGCCTGATCACTATTTTGCTGACTTGTTATTTTAATTTTCACTTGTCAGGAGTCTGTCAGTTAATGTCACCTATAAGAATTTAATACTGACTCGGCTTAATTCTCACAATACACTTTGTTGAATTATATTTTATTTATACACATATATAAGCGTAAGGATGGCAAAACTGTGGCTGACTTGAGGCAACTGTGTAGAGCGTACTGTAACTCAGGCTGCTAGCTGAGGCAGAATAACTTAACATTTTTCTGATGGTTTTAGGAAACTAACTTACCTTGACAAATTGATATCCATGGGTGGTTTCCGGATGATGTACTAGAATGAATTTCATAAGCTGCTCACTTTCCAACTACCGCTTCAGTGTTTACTTACTCTCTCTCTGATTATACAGGTTTAGAAACGTACAAACTTCAGAATGGTGCAAATCATAGATTTTCAAGATAAAGGGCAAAACGATGAGCAAAGATTCAAACCATTGTTTCTAACGTTTTGTTTCATGGCAGTCAACAATTGGGTTTATTACGTAATAAACCTAATTTTGTAGAGAGCAGAAGTGCCCAAACATATTTTAAAGACTGTTCCCCCATGATAAAGCATTTCTTTACTGCTAGAGCTATCAAAGAGAATAAGTTTCATTGAATATGTCTAGTTAGGTGCAAACCATAGTCAATACTCTGATGCAGCTCTACGTAATAATATTAAGGACACTTCTCAATAGTTTATAAAAGTTTTGTTCAACAACACAGAGCAAATATAATCTGAATCTAATCCACTTGCAAACATGATTCAGTCAATGATTCAACGATTGCTGATGATGAAGGCGTGATGATTGGGCTTCTTGATATGCATACATATGCATACATCATTCCTCGATTCCACATCTTAATGTTGTGTTGGATCAGTATGTAAAAAGACTTTGAGCAGCAAACAGTCTTATTGTAGCGCCTGTACAGTACATGTCCTAAATATAGACATGACAGCATGCAGAACGACAGAAGCGAGGCAAGAAAGAGGCTTTATTGAGATAAGGGTTCGAAAATAGGGAGTTACATTACATGTCAGCTTCAGGCCCTGAAAAACACTGAATGACAGAAAATTTTCCACAAAAAAGAGTGGAGTGTGCAGTGAAATACTGCAGTATGACATCTGTTCATCAGAAGGTGCTCCGTCTCTATCTAGCTTCTGTTCCGCTCTCTCCACCGCTCTCTGTCTTTCTCACCCTTTCTCCACCCTTCTCCATCATGCCGACGCGCTAACGCTGAGTGACACAGCATGATCCTCCTCTTTGCCGGCAGTCAGGGGCTCCGAGCGCATAAACCTCTCCTGCATTAGCATCTGCTTCAGTTCAGTGTCTTCTGCCTGTGACAGTAATCGTGCGTTCATGACAAAGGTGGGATGGGGTGGTGTTGGGGGCACCACTAACTGAATTATGCATGTTTCAAATCATTGCTGTCCATTTTTTACAAGTTAGATACCTCTACGTGTAATTCCAGCAAAAGAAAGAAAAAAAAGCAATTACATGTTTTGCAGCCAGAAGGCAAAATGAGTGAAATCAGCATGTAATTATAAACATTATCTCTTAAATAAATCATAAAACTGCATCCTGCATCCCACCTGCTCGGTCATGCAGTGGTTTCTACGTCATGCCAAGAGAGGCGAATTTGTTCTGGAGTTTTAGTCTGACTTTAGCTTGTTCCCTGGTTTTTGTTAAATGTCCGTTCTTGTTTTACATGTGTTTTCTCCTCAGAAAAATTACATTACTGCCCCCTCTTGGCACATGACAACATTACACACCTCATTATGTAGTCTGACATCAGTGATAAGTCCCAGAGCTCCAAATATCACTTTCCTCTTCCTCCACAAGCTCATTTATCTCCCCCTCAGCCTCCCCCTGCCTTGTCTCCTCTAAGTTCCTTGCTAGAAGAGGAGTGAGAATTTGATTTGGGAGTAGTAGAATAAAGGGAAAGATTTTGGATGTGTCCTTTTTCATACTGGAGCTTAGAAATGGCCTCGTCACAAAAGCTGTCATCTTTGCCTACTAGCACAGTGAAAATACTAGTTATCTGAAATTCATTGCCTGGAACACAAGCCTGGTAACAAAATGCCTTATTTACCCTGGTATTTGCCAAGGACTGTGAGATATCAACTCACCGCGGATATCTGTTGTTTGTATAGAACCGGCAGCTGCTGAAGGACAGTTTCATGGTGGAGTTGGTGGAGGGAGCCAGAAAGCTGCGGCATGTCTTCCTCTTCACTGATCTGCTGCTCTGCGCCAAACTGAAGAAACAGATCGGAGGGTAGGCTTCCTAAATAGCTTTGTGTCAAAGTTATCACTTTGTTTTTATTGTTCTGAAAGCAAAAGACAGTTAGTTCTAGATAAGTTGTACCCCCAGTGTAACTTAACGAATATACGCTGACATTAAACTTCCACAGGTTAAAATGTTTCTCTCCCTGGACTTTCCCTTTATCCTCTACAGTAAAAACCAACAGTACGACAGCAAGTGGTACATCCCGTTGACTGAACTGACCTTCCAGTGCCCTGAGGAGTCCGAGCCACTAACCATCCCCCAGGTCCCAGATGAAGAGCTTGACGCCATGAAGGTCAAGATCTCACATCTGCGCAGTGAGATTCAGAGAGAGAAGGTAGCATGAACACATATTTTACACATACAAATAGTGAGAGCTGCTGTTTCTTCCAGTGAATTAACTGGAAAATTAAATATTACTTACATTATTATCGAATAAATATTCAAATAATTGTGAGCTTAACACCACAGACACGAACACAGAGTCAAATGTTTTTACCTATGTGGTTTCAGAGAGCCAACAAGGGCTCAAAAGTCATCGACCGTCTCCGAAAGAAGCTGTCTGAACAGGAGTCTCTTCTCTTGTTAACGTCTCCGAGCATGCCCCTCAGAGTTTACAACAAGAACGGCAAGGTGACGATGCTCCTCCATCCGAAACCATCTTTTTCCTTCTCTCTCTTCTCTTCTTCTTTATGTTTCATCCACTCCTCTCATTTTGCTGCTTTGCTTCATTCTCAGTACAGCATCGCCTCAGCGATTTTGTCGAGTTTAATTCTCCTTGATATGTCTCATACTCAGTCTTGACTCAGTGCGAATTAATTGCTGTACGAAATCTTGCGTGTGTTAATGCTGGCCTGACACATGACTTGTGGTTATGCAATATGTACTATACATTTGCACATGTGATAGTCAGTATGCACTTTTATTTATTCAGTTGGCTTCTGCCCAGCTGAGAATAAATGTGTGTACGTGTTTGTTTCAGTGTTACAGTTTCCTGATATCATCTGACTATGAACGTGCAGAATGGAAAGAAATAATAAAAGAACAGCAGAAGAAATGTAAGTGTCCCAGAAATGTCGTGTTGAACAAAGTCCGATTCAAAGCAGGGATTTTATTGTGAAAAACATTTAAATGTTCTCATGCCTAAGTACACCTAGATACGTGCACAATAGTTACCACTTATCTGAAACTCTTGTAGAGAAAAACAAACCAACTCAATTTATTTTCTTCCTCAAGGTTTTAAAACGTCCTCATTATCCTCTGTGGAGCTGCAGATGTTGACCAGCTCCTGTGTCAAACTACAGACTGTCCACCACATTCCACTCAGTATAAACAGAGAAGGTGAGAGACATACCGTTGATGTAGGTAACATACAGTCAACCAAACAAATGCTGATGATAACTACTGTAATTGTGGATAAAGTGAGGATTAAAAGAACACAGAGATTTAAACCACATGTTTATTCTATGTAGTGCTGTTTTAATCCCTCCCTTCTGTGTCTGATTCAGCTCCAAAACAAACAGAGATATGCATGTTTTTCTAATACCTCCTCATACCTCCCCACTGACTTAACTCTTTTTCTCTCTGATCCCTGACTGTTTTTCCAGAGGATGAATCCCTCGGCCTCTACGGATTCCTGAATGTAATTGTCCACTCCGCCTCCGGCCTCAAACAGAGCTTGAGTGAGTCACTCACCTTTGGCTTTCAGGCAAACAAACAGATCAGCAGACAAAATGAGTTCCTGGGAAAGCTCAGCAATAATGTGACCACTTAGCAGTGGATAATAATGTTAGGAACGCCGTGCTTCTGTCAGAATTTAGCTTTTTATTTAGGGTTTCACTGCTTGAATAGCTGCGTATCTTTTTAAAAATGTATGTCTGTAGCTAGAGGTTTGGCGTATTTCCTGAGTTCAATGTTTGCAGATATAGATTTGAACGTTTTGAATAAGTCTTAGTCCTGTTTTGGTTTTGGGGGATAATGTTGAGCATTCAGCCAGTTTAGCTGATAATGTAATGCATCAATAAACAAAGCAGTAGCCGTATAAAATCACTATCTTTTCAGATCTCTACTGCACATTGGAGGTTGATTCTTTCGGCTTCTTTTCAAGTAAAGCCAAGACGAGAGTGTATCGATATACCACTGAACCCAAATGGAACGAGGTAAGAGACGTAAGCACGTAACTCCCTGCAGACTTTTGTATTAATCAAGAGGTCAGTTATTAATTATTGGTATTAGCAACAGAAACATACTGTACAGCAACACATTTATTTTATGGTACAGTTTTTTCCTGTCTGTCTTGTATTTTATCAACGGGTGCTAGAATCAGCGAGCTGTCCAAACCACAGTAAAGTAAACATATGCAAATTGCACATGCAGGCACACAAACATGCACATTATGCACTAATGACACAGCTGGATGAGAGGAAAAAGAGCTTTCTTATGAAGGGCTTCTCATAAAGCACTTATTTTTTACCACCGTGGACCTAAAGACTCCTGAAGGGTTTTTGCTCAGCAAAGTGGAAATAATATCAGTTAATGAGAAGTTGCTGGTGACGACTCACATATTGTACGTCCAAATGCTAAGTGAACCAACTGAGTGTCGGCCTCACAGCGATGTGCAAACCATATGCAGAGTGCTTCCTTTCATAATTACAGGGAGTGTTGGTCAGCTGTGCGTTGTGGTAGCATGTATTGCATTGGATTAAGTTATGGGAGTGCTGATGTTTGTCCAGGAAAATCTTTCTTATTAACTTTACGTGTCTTTTTTTTTCATAATAACACCCCTGAGAATTTTTTTTCCACGCAGGAGTTTGAGATTGAGCTGGAGGGCTCTCAGACCCTGAGGCTGCTGTGCTACGAGAAGTGTTACAACAAGACCAAGCAGAACAAAGAGGATGGAGACAGTACAGACCACATCATGGGGAAAGGACAGATCCTGGTATGACATGACGTCACCCACCATGACTCACCACTGATAGACAGTTATATCACTGCTGTAGTCGCAAAGCATACCATCTATACAGCTGCTTAGATTGTGCATGTATTGACTGATTGAATGAAAGGGTATGTGTCACTGAAGAACATTTTATAAAGTAGCACGAATGTTCAATCTAATAGTTATTATGCTTTCTTTTGCTGTCATCTGGTCCAGGTTCTATAATAGATATTGAGTAACGCTGCATCATCTTGCACAGGTGGAAGTGGAATGTGATGGATTCTCAATGGAATGAATATCATCAGGTTTTCTGTCTGTATAGAAATGCCAAAATCCTGGTACTGTGCCATGAAAAATCAACACTGACTGTTCCTGAAGAGTGTGGCCGCGAGTGTGACAGGTGGTAGATTGATAGTGAATGTAGATGGCAGGTGATTAGGCTGCCAGGATGACAGTGGTGTACATGATAATGCCAAGTGTCACTCACAATGATAAGGCAGGAAGACTTAGATATCCTCTTTAACACCTCCTACACCCCTCACCCACATCAGATAGGTACTGTGTGTGTGTGTGTGTGTGCGCATATGTGATTTAAAGTTGTTTTAAAAGCTAAAGTATAGGAGCGTGTTGTTTCATACATCATGCACGACAAATAAACCGGGTGTTCGAGTTGCTGTAGACCAGCAGTAATCTCTTTTGTTGCTTGTGCTCTGCCAGACTGTGAGTTACAGTCACATGCTCCCCCTAGTGGTTTCTTTAACGGTGATCCTCTGTCGTGATTACTTCTTTACCAATGATGTCATTGAAAACAAACTACACAGAGTGCTGAGAAATTTGCTTTTTTTTTTATTTAAAGCCATAGAAACAGAAACAGTTCACCATCCAGTTTGACTGTTTGACCAAGTTACCCCATGCAAAGCATTTGTGTCTCCTCAGGGCGCTGAACCCTTGGGACCTAAAATGCAGCTGCCTGTCCCCAAATTATTATTATTATTATATATAAATAACTATATAAAATAGAAATGTGATTTATTGGAGAACAACAACACAGTCGTCCCTAAACCTTGTATCGATAATGGCTGGAGAATATAAAATCCTATTTGATGGGCAAACAAGAAAACAAAAGAACCTCTAATGGCTTTACTGTTTTTAGTGGACTGCAATTATTTAGAGATGAATGGCTTGAACCGAAGAGTGCTCTCAGCGGTGAGAGATTCAGTTATGAGAAACACGATGCTGCTCTGGATGCAACCACAAGGGGTTTGGCCTGGATAAACATATAAGAAATGAATGTATGTGTGAATGAATGCGTGCCCAAATTGGGACTGCCCCAAAAGGTACCTGAGTGTGTCTGGGTTTGAATCCTTTAAAGTCATTATAATACAGTTAGTGGATGTAATGTCACGTAACAGCAAAGCCTACAGTAGAAACATAATAGTAGTAAAAGGAAGCTAACATATAGATTTATCAGAAAATTGGTTTCAAACTACATGCTGTGATAACATTATTCTGTTGTTTTGCCTCCATACAGCTTGACCCTCAGACTCTTCAAGGCAAAGACTGGCAGAGAACAGTTATTCCCATGAACGGGGTAGGTGGATCACGTCAATGAAGTTTTTTCACAGTATACATTTTGTAATTTAATGCTGTGTGTCATGGGTTACATTTAAGAATTTTCCTGAAGGTAGATGGATTTCAGGCTTGTAGATAGGCTTCTCTTGGCTTCTCTCTGTGAACCCATTTTAACTGTGTGCACCTTTTTCCTTCATCAGATTGAGGTCAAACTCTCCATGAAGTTCACCAGCCGAGAGTTCAGCCTGAAGAGGATGCCCTCGCGGAAACCCATGGGTGTCTTCGGAGTGAAGATCTCCACAGTGACCAAGTAAGCTGACATTTAAATACACAAAAGCAATCATCAAGCTGCCTGTACTGGTAGTGCTACTGGTCTTTCAGGTCTCCTTTGTGTTCAGGCTTGGCATACCTCAGGGCTCAGTCCCAGGTCTCTGATTGTTTTCTGCATATGTCCTTATTGGTTTATTTAATGCTGCAATGATGCTGGCTGTATTTTTGTGGTCTTCCCTGTACTTGGCCACTTATCTGTCACATTTAGTGTCATAAATGTTGAGACACTTTCCCTCTGTTTGCCTCGCTGACAACTGCAGATGTGATTTGGGTTAAATGTGGCACTAATGGTAAAGTGATGGACAACCAGGGACAGTAGGATACATCACCGGGTAAACAATGTCCTCTGTACTAGATTTCATGTCAGTTGAACTAGTAGTTTTGCAATACTTCAATACTACCAATATTTCAGACCATTTCTCAACCCTTGAGATTTATTTTCTATCTTTCCTGTGAATATTCAAACACAGGTGAAACGTATACCATTACAACATAGACACGAGAACCTTCAAAGGAAAAATAGACATGCGCTTGCTCGCAGTAAAGTGATGTGAAACCCAGCTCATAAGCTTTACCCTGTCATCACAGGAAACAAACCAGTGTGTGACTAGTTATTTAACACTGATATAAACTAAATCTAAACTGTTCTTATTGATGTTACGCGTTTCTGTCCATTCACTCAGGCGAGAGCGTTCAAAGGTGCCCTACATTGTCCGGCAGTGCCTAGAGGAAATTGAAAGGAGAGGTATGGAGGAGGTGGGCATCTACAGAGTATCAGGAGTAGCCACTGATATTCAGGCCTTGAAGACTGCTTTTGACACCAGTGAGTAATACCTTTATCTACATGCAGTATGTACTTTGTGGGATGCTTTTATTTTATTTACTGACATTTACAAGGCACGGCAATTGCCTGTTTGTTTGAGTGAGCTTCCCTGTCTTGTTATCTTCCCTAGTCACTGCACAACCTCGTATGTGAGTGTTCTCCTCTTTTTCCTGCAGATAATAAAGACGTGTCTGTGATGATGAGTGAGATGGACGTTAATGCCATTGCTGGTACCTTGAAGCTGTACTTCAGAGAGCTGCCAGAACCTCTTTTCACTGACGAGCTCTACCCCAACTTTGCAGGCGGCATCAGTGAGTCACTGGGCTATTGCTTTTGTCAGCTCATCACCCAGCTTGTTTAATAATCTATTCATTTAATCAAACTAATTATTACATCTACGAATATGCAGTAGCAGCTGGGACGCAAATGTAAAAACAGCTTTCCTTTGTTTTCTGTGCAGCCCTGTCTGACAGCGTTGCCAAAGAGAGTTGCATGTTGAACTTACTGTTGTCACTGCCAGAACCAAACCTGGTCACATTCCTTTTCCTTTTGGATCACCTGAAGAGGTAAAGACAACTAAGCACACACCCACTTGCATAGTATGTGGACATGAATGTGCACACTCATGCAGAGCAGCAATTTATGAAGGTTTTAGGTTTTGCATTTAATTGTCTGTTAAGACTTCAGAAATATTCAAACAAATGTATTAATCTTGATTGTGTCGCAAAGATTCATGTTAACCTAATGTTTCAGGCTCACTGTTTGGAGTAGGGATCATATCTCAGTATTGCTTCAAAGCAAAAGCAGTCACTATTGACTCTATCAACTGTATTCAGTAAATGTCTATCCCCATCAGCAACACATGCCGATGGTCGCATCCCCTTAAGACTTGCTTGTCTTCCTTTCTCCAGGGTTGCAGAGAAGGAAGGTGTCAACAAGATGTCTCTCCACAACTTGGCAACAGTGTTTGGGCCAACCTTGCTGAGACCTGCTGAGAAGGACAGCAAGATCCCTGCCAACCCCACGCAACCCATCAGCATGGGAGACAGCTGGTCCCTGGAAGTAATGGCACAGGTGATAAACACTCATCCTCTGCTGATTTCTGTGGCGTTTCTCTGAGTTTTGTGAAGCTTTGTGAAGTTATTCTCCACCTTTTTTTCTGACACCTTGCAGGTCCAAGTATTGCTGTATTTCCTCCAGCTGGAAACCATACCTACCCCAGACAGTAAACGACAGAGCATCCTCTTCTCCACAGAAGTATAAACCGAATATATCAGCTTTGCGTGTCCGACCCTCTGACCACGATAGAGTGAAGACGAACTCCAGTCCAGCCTACAGTGGTGTGACGTTCTCTGTCGATGTGCGCTCTGCTTGAACACGAGGGAGACATGGAGGACCTGAAGCTCGGAGGATGTCATCTCTGACACCATTCATCACTCATATTTAGTATCATTCCTTGTACCTTCAGTCCTTGCAGATGTTTCTGCATCTATCCACCTTGTATTGGTCTTCACATTGAATCGTCACAGTGCACAGACAGTTGCGGCTCTGAATTGAGGAGACTGAGACATATCCTTATTGATTCTTGGAATCGGTTCGCCAACAAATCAGAATTTCCATGTACCTGTGTGTGCATGCGTTGGGCATATCTATGTGTATTTTAAGCAGCAATGTCGAAAAGTGTTTTTACCCATCTGGACGTTACTTCATGTCCGGTTGAGGAAAACTCTGTGTCTTACATAATCTCAGCGCATCATTTCTGAGAACACAAGGGAAGGTGGATGTCGAGAGCTGCCATGTCACCGACTGTTTTCTAAGAGCAACAAAAACCACAGGAAGCTGAAATATGTGTGTTGTACGTGTTTTTGACCCAAACAAATGCTACGGATTAAATAATGATCTGTAACCCACAGCAATCTGACTGCCTGAGGTTTATCCCACCACAAAAGCAAGTTCCTTCTCTTTGTGTTGTTTGTGTGTCACAGTAATCTTCAGCTCAAACACCCAGGAAGCAATATATTTTCTAACATAGGAATTGTCTGTGTTCATCCCTTTGCTGACAAAATGTCTTTCTTATTGTAACGTGGGACATCTCGCCAAATGAATATGTTGCTTTTACAGATACAATTTGTACATAATGTTACGGTTGTATTGTTTTCTTTTTGTTTAACAATAGAATCATTGTTGCTATAAGTGTATTTATTTTGGGTCCGGGGGAGAGACTGATTTGTTGTGTATTATTTTAGTTTGATTAAGATTAAGAACGTGGTAGGTCTTAGCCTTGATTTCATGTCTTGCAGTAAATAAGCAGGATTTCGCCTTGTTTTTATCGGAACTACTCAGCTCCTCTGTTCAGACTACCAGTTACTCACTTAGATGTTATTATGAAGGTGACACATGCATTTTAGTTACATACTGTATGCTGCTGTGGAAGAGGCACAAGCTCTTTAACTGCTGGGTGTTCCTCAGCAGATGACGTCTCACATCCAGAGACCACCGCCTGTCTAGTGTAGACGTTATGCAATGTCATAATTATCCACACACACATATATATATACAGCATATATATATATATGGCATTGTCTCTTTTCGTACCATTTAATATGTGGCTGCGGACGTGAACTCATGCAATGTTAAAACTACTGTAATACAATTCAGGTGACCTGAGCACTCAGCATTTATGTCCACTGAAAAGCATATATGTTGGCTTTAATGAAGGAATCTTTATGGGTTTTTTTATTTCTCTCACGGACGTATATGTCCTTTTAATTCACTTTTTCCTTTATCCTGGTAAATCTGAAGATGCCCACCTCAGTGGCCAAGTTAAAGAAAAGCTTCTTAGTGAGTTTGATGATACTAAAATCTCTAAGTTATAAGATCCTCTCTGTGTCTTTGATTTAACATGCAGGCATGTTTTATTCTTTCCTTGTGTTTCCTTTTATTGCTCTTTAGTTTACAAATGTGGAGATCGGTTTACATTATTACAGTATGTTTCATTTAAGAACAAATGTCATGGTCGGTTACCCCCCCCCACACACACGCACACGCACACACACACACACACACACACACGTGTCATACACCCATTAAATAGATCTGTAAAGGGCTTGTGTGTCATTCTGTGTATGTTTGAGATAACACAGGAGGTCAAATGAGAGGAAATGTTCACAACAAATTAGTAATTAAAATATTAACATTTTCACTTTTAATGAAAAAATAATCATTTTTTGGAGACATATTTCTCTAAACGTTAAGAAAAGGAAGTCAAAATTGCTGAATGTTCAAAACACTTATGCCAACAACCTAGTCAGTAGCTTATAAATATTATACCATCATTAGGCCATCTGCATAGATAATACTTTCAGCTTTTATTCTGGAAGTGTTTATGCCTTCATGGTTTGTTGGGTTTTTGGTTTTCACTAATATTGACGTTTGACGCTCACATTCTTTTATCATCCATATTTTAGGGTGTGAGATAGAGGATTGATCTACCATAAATTATTAAATTACTTTATGCCTACACTACTCTACCCTATCGTGCCTCGACACTTTTGCTTTTGTTCAGCGCCTGCTCTATTCTAAATGCCAGTGACACCTCTGACGGTGGAAACGTTGTTCTGTCTCTCGTTGCCTTTTCTGAGCACAGCCACACACCTTTCATCTCTTAAAGACTAAGACAGGACCTGAAGCTTAAGAATGGTCTTAGCTCATACTGTCATACTGTACATGCCCACCACCTTTATCTATAATGCTGTCCTTCAAAATTGTAGTAAAGTCAGTCTTAATGGGACAAGGAAGGCAATTTCTTGCCCCTAGCTTTCTTTAAGCTCTTAACTGTTTCCTTTATTGCCTTTTTTTGTATTTATTTTTCAGCCCAATTTGTTATAATAAGGTTTAATGGATCTATTTATTTATGATATACAGTAATGTCATCTTATAAAGATTGTCTTTGTATGGGGAACTTTCTTTCAAGAAAATGTAAGTCTTACTTAGGACCATCCTCCACAATCACAGCTGTTTGTCTCCAGTTTGTCCCCAGAATTCAACAACCACTGGATACAGCTGCAAACATCTCCCACATTTCCCCCAACTCCTTCGCCATCGGTTCACCTTAGTAGTTTTATTGATTTGTTCAACAGACTGGCCACTGTGATTGTTTAGCTATCTGATTTAGATAACTGAATAGCAAGTGCAGGTTCTTGCAATTTAAAAAGTAGATTGAGTTTACGAAACTGAGTCATCTCCTAATGTCCAGAGAGTTGTATAATATGTATTATACTAGAGAGTACATAATTTGGTTTCTGTTGTATTTATTGTGGTGTCCACTGACATACGATCGCGAGGGATTGATCAAGCTGGTACACCTCTAGTCCTTTTGAAAAGCCAAACTGTCAGTATGTGGTAGAGGAGAACAGAGTCTTGTAGTACTCTAAAATCTGCATTGTTTTGGTCTGTTGATTGTCAGTGTAACTGCATGTACCCTACATACTGTAGCTCATTCCCATCCGTTACCTCAGTACCTTAGTTTTGTACATGGAAAAATAAATACAAAAACGTTTACTTTTTCTGTGCAATAGCCTGAAAATATGGAACATATTGCTCTATGTGAAAGTTACGCATCTCTTACATTTATTGTACATGAACCTGTAATTATCTCTACATTTCCCACGTATCACTTTTCAAAATGAACCTAGCCTCCGGGGAAATGCTACAGTAGTTTTGTTTTTCTTACACATATAACGTAAACCTGAGGATGATACTTGCTGACCAACCACAAACACTTTCTGTTTTTACCTTACTCAATTTTTTGACTCTTACTCCTGTTTAATATTCAATGTTCTGCTTGTAGAACTGTAAGAAAGGAATACTGTATTCTGAGGGCAAACATGTTTGGAAGGCATTTGTAGCCTATGTTTGTACACAAAAATGTTAAATAAAATCTCCTGTATCTACATAGAATAATTGTAATTTTATTTTATTTTTAAAAAGTATAATGGTCACTGTAGCCAACTATCGCTGGGGAGAGGGAGGTTACACCCTGGATAGGTTGCCAGCCTATCACAGGACTGACATGTAAAGACAGAATTAATACTCACATTTACAGCTAACCTAACTACGTGTCTGTGGACTGGGAGGAAGTAGGAGTACCGAGAGACACGGGCACAAAGAGAACATCCAAATTCCACATAGAGAGGCACCCTGGCCAACCTATAGGTTTAAAAGAAACACACTTATCTATATCCAGAACTTCTCTATATAAATCCCCTAAGTTAAAAGAAACATTTCAGTTTTAAAAGTCTTTATAAGACTATTAAGATTTTACTGCCTACATGCTAGCTCATGTGCCACTGCGTCTGTGTTTTATTTAAAAATTAAAATGGCTAAGAACTTTAAAGAGTGTATTTTAAAAAACTGCATGTTGCAAAATCTGTCTGGTAGAGGACAGCAGAAAAATAGGGACATAGACGAATATAAACAGTGACCCCTGACAACAAACTGTCAGCCAAATGACTGATCAAAGAAATCAGCACTTTCATATTTGGATATTAAAAGACACATGAGTACCTAATGACATAATAATAATATTAGTAATACAAATATTTCTTTAATCACTGATGACATGGACGAGTCATTTTATTATTCGAAGTTCAGTGAGTTGAACTCCAGGAGAATTAAAAAACGCCGGTCTGGATACCAGCAGTACAGCATCCCGGAACCTTGAGTTAAAAAAACAACAGTAAAATGTAAAAATTTAAACTAGCATAATCAAGTGAAAGTATTAAAACAGTTGGCTTCAGATGTGTAAAGTGTTATAAAAATGTAACTATTGGCCCTGTTATTGCCCTGGCTGGAGAAAATTACAGGAATGGACCCAGGATCAGCTTTTCCCAGCTTTTTCTTTCAGTAATATCCACACATTGAAGCTGTATGGCTGCTGAAATAGCGGGTGCTTTTGGCAAATGTGGTTTTCAGTGTCAATTAGACTGAATCTGAATACCACAATGATATCAGGGGTTCAGAAAATGCCTGAGCTAAGTGGGCTTTGAATTCAATTAGACTAATGGCTTTAATGTTACAATAACATTTTTCGAGGAAGAGAGAGAAAGATAAATACGGGAAACAAGTAAAAAAAAAAGAAAGGTGAGAGCGATTTTTATGTGAGTGCCTACCTTATATTCCTACATAAGTTCACACTTTCACTGTCTGAGTTCATCACTTAAGCGTTTGTCCCACACTCAGTTGTTATTTCCATCCGCCCAGACGTCATCGATTACCAGAAGTCTACCCTCTGTTTTTCTCTCTCACACACACACACACACACACACACACACACACACTGAAGCAGTGTGTTTTCCTGCCGCATATGCGCGCACCTTGACATTTGACGAGCGGAACGTGAGCAGCGCCGCATGAAGTTTATTTCTCTGTTTGTGCAGCCTTTTATGACTATGTCAGAGGAACTGCACCTTTTCTTTTGCTTTTGCTCGAATCCGTTTTGCCACTTTCACGCGTTGTCTTAAATTAATCTCCTTTCCGTGATATCTTATTTATTTCTATGCGCGCTGCGAGTTAAGTCCTAATATGAAGACACGAAGGTGGACAGGCTTTTTCTTTTCACCCCAAAAACAAGGTGAGAAAACTACGAGCATTTTTTACAAAGTAATGACTTTCCTATATAAATTGAGGCATAATAGACTCTCACTGTATCAATTATTGGTTGTTGATTAAAACTCCACACTTACTGTATCAATGTGTGTGTGTGTGTGTGTGTGTGTGTTTGTTTTTATGAAACAAATTAACAAAACGTCCAACATTTACAAGGAGTAACATAATGAATGAGAATGTGCCTGATATGTGTTAACTGCATAAATAGAAGTAGACACTGGGATCAGAATTCGTCCATAGGGCAATACAGACACTTATGTATTAATAATATTATATATTATTTGATATCAGACACATATCCTTAATTGTTTAGTAAATCTCAGCTCAGATAATGTTTGTCTCTGTCTTATGATGTTGGTGGTTCAGTGCTGCTACACCGATTGACAGGTCACTGACAGATCTCACATGTAATGGGAGAAGTTTTGCCAAAGCAACCAACTGGAAGACAATTAAACAAAAATAGTAGTATAAGTACATGAGAAGTTTCAAAGATAGGTCGAAGTCACTGGAAAATACACACAAAAACCGAAACTGACTTCTATTATAAAATGTGTTAAGTTACCATATCTGCATCTATGCATCTCTACTAGAACGCTGATGGAAAATTGTGTGACTGAGTGGAGATTGGACTGGAAATTAAATTTCTCTTTAGATATTAAATATAAGGCACACATAGTGTCATGGTGAAAAAGGACACTCTGGTCCTAGCTTTGCTTCTGCAGACACCACATTGGAGCACATTAAATCTTTGGTTTTAATGTTGAGGCATGTTATTGGTGGTATGAAAACCAGTACAGTGTAATTTAATATCAACGTAGCATTTCACAAATCAAACAATCTTACTAGTATTTGTTTATGTAAATTTTGAAACTTTTTGATTAGATGAGGAATTTGCTCCGAACCAACAATCGAGGTAACATTACACCAGCAAACTCCTCGTAAAAGTCCCTTGTCTACCTGTCTACCTTTGCCAACTTCCTCTAACATTCTCATGCTTCCCCAAAAACTGTACTCCCTTGCTGTATTTAATAGATAGTTTCTCGAGGAGACATGATCTAAAACCTGCCCTTTCTCACACCTTTGAACTGTTGAACCCAACCTGACCTACATTTTACTCAAACTTGTTTGTGAAGGTTATCTGTGGTTGTACCACAATCTACTTACAATACAGTAGAATTTAACAAAAAAACTGAAAAAACAGAGCAAAGACAGTTCAAGAAGTATTCCAGTAATAGTACAATGACCTGGAAATGTGTAGGTGGCTTATTTTGTCTAATTATCTGTTACTTTGGAGGAAAGCTTGTCAATAGGGGGGATGATAAATGTGTGAGAGTTTCAGGAAATGTTTTCCTGAAATAAAAGATGCATTGTTGGACTGTCTGCTTCGGCCCTGTGTGGAAAATAAACAGCCCCCTGTCTTCTAGAGATAAATGGGTTTTAGGATCTGTGAGTAACTTGCAATCTGTTTAGTCAGGCTATACCACTGAGATTGTGTTCAGGGTGTTTCTCTCTTCATCTCTCCAGACCACTCTTCTTAATTTGGCAGCCCTCCCAGCCGCTCCCTGCTCAGCATTCTGCTCCCATCTGTGACAAAGTTTACTGAACTAAACACAAAGGACAGAATGAGGAAGAGTGACAAACTGATACAGGGTGTGTAACACTGAAAAGTTACGAATGAAGTGGGGCGTCAAAAGTGTGGTGGGAACTTCCTTTCTTGGCCTGTGACGCAATCACTTTTACCTTCTGTCTTACAATGTGGTTTGGCAAGCAAGTATTTTGTCAGAAAACATGAAAAAAGTAAACATGTGGAAGAATGACCAACTTGTATACATTGGCCTGGAGCTGGTAATCGCCTTCCTGGCTGTGGCGGGGAACATCCTGGTCTGCTGGGCCGTCTACCTCAACTCCAACCTACAAAGCATCACTAACTTCTTTGTGGTGTCACTGGCGGTGGCGGACATTGCTGTGGGGCTGCTGGCAATTCCTTTCGCAATCGCTATTAGGTAAGCTATATGTGTTGTTTGTTTGGTTTTTTATCTTAATATCGCTTATCTGTATAATTCATTGTAACATATCACACTCAGGCTCTTTATGAATGTATGAAACACTGTCTTACTAGACTTGTAATAATGTTAACATTGAGTTTTTTTTGTGTTTATTCTGTGATGTAATGCTTTCTCACAAACCAACCTAAGCACCGGCTTTTGCGCCAACTTCTATGGATGCCTGTTCATCGTTTGCTTCATCCTCGTGCTCACCCAAAGCTCCATCTTCAGCCTGCTGGCTATCGCTGTGGACCGCTACATTGCCATCAACAATCCCCTCAGGTGAGAGGAAAGAGACAAATCACATCAACTGTGGTAAAAACTGAAACTTTCAGTCCACATTCCCACTTCACCTAAATCCAGTTTGGTTTTCTTGCACAGCATTTTAATAAAAACGCTCTTTTCACACCTTTAAAGATCAACCTTTACATTTGTGATTTCTACAAAGTGCATATCAAAACACACATTTTAGGGGGAGCAGGAATATTGACACACAGTTTCTCACATTGTTTAAGTGTCTGAACAAATCTACTGTCACAGCTTTTATTTCTGTCATCAGAGGACATTTTATCCGGTGGAATTTGCTTAATATTTCTGTGCACGTATGTGTGGGTTTATACTGGTGCCACAATGCTGCCTTCAAAACGCCGGGAGAAATAGCTTATATAGCCTATAGTTCTGGCTTACTATAGGCTATATAAGTATGACTTACCGGAGGCTTCTGTGTGGAGCTCACAGTGAACTTGCGTGGGATTACTCGTAGGTGTGAAATGTTGTCGGACTCTACGTGTCCGGACCCACAACCTTGCAGTGTCCACTGGCATAGGCTCCAGTCACCCCCGGTGACTCTAATTATAATGGATCAATTGAAGGAAGTCGGTGTATAACTTTTTTGTGAAATCCTCAACACTACCTTTGCTAAAAGCAAGCCAAAGCCTGAGCTGAGTTCAAGCCACTAAGGCAGCTTAATGGGTTGTTTAAAGGACTTTACTCTCAATCATTTCACCCATATTAGTACCGTAAATCAAATGCACCATGTTCATAATTAATTTCTGTATACTACTGCATTACCCTGAAGCTCCTAATGGGTAACCTGATTCTTAAGAGCTTTGAGCAACGTCAGAGATTAGAAACAAGTGCTCCAGTAAATTGCAGTAAAGGAAGGAAATGCCCTGTAAAACAGATTCATACCCACTCATACCACTGTTTGCAGAGTAATGCAACAACATGTGACAAGACCCCAAAGTCTGCTCCTCCGCATGCGAACATGTTCATTTTTTTTCATTATTAGTGCCCTGATGTGTGCACAATCCAAATATCTTTAGCAGCAAAGTACGAATCTTGTTTTGGTTTTTAACCCTCAGGGCTCATTCCTTTTTTTGTTACACCCACAACACTTAAGCACATAAAACGCTTTTTTCAAGATATAAGCCATTTTAAAATATCAAACGTTATTTTATTGTACTTTTATTGGGCTAATTTTGTTCGTCTACATCAGCCCAAACTTTTAACATATAAAAATACTTAATTATTTAAAATTAATAACCTTTTAAAAGCTAGAGTTATGGTATAACGCCTCCCTATTTTGGAGTGCAAAAATGATGACATGCAAAAGTAACATTTTTTGTGTTGTTTTATTAGAGCCTGGATATTTCAATGATCACTAGAAACACTGATGTTCATGCATTATTATTTTTTGTGCAGTGTTAATTACAATAATCAAACATTATTTTATTGTACTTTAGTTGGGTTCATTTTGTCAATCTACATCAGACCTAACGTTCGATAAAAAAAAAAAATTTTTTACCATTATTGACCATTTCAATGCCAGGATATAGTATACCGCCCCCTGGTTTTAGAGGGGACAAATTTTAATGGGTGTTCTAAACCTCTGATCCGTAATTTCTGTTCTCCAATTACTGAATTATTTCAAGCAATGCATGTTTTAGTGTGTCTAACTTTGTCTAGGGAGTGTGTGGTGAACAATTATTCAGACTAATCACATAGCATGCTGTAGAATACCTTTACACAGTGCACAAAAAAGCACACTATCCTATTTCATCGTCACTACCTGCCAATCCAATTTTCCATGAAGGAAATGCAAAAAGGCAGGCACAGAAACATGTCTTTTGGTGGTCACACTGTGTCACAGAGTCCCCGCCTAATACAGAAA
>JAUMTR010000014.1:10930706-11005589 GCA_032270685.1 Microctenopoma stevenorrisi | reverse complement strand
ACCCAGCGCTAGCTCCTTGTAAGTCGCTTTGGATAAAAGCGTCTGCCAAGCAAAGTAAAGTAAAGTAAAGTAAAGCAACATTTATGTGCTTTTAAGCAATTGCAGACACACGTCTTCAGGAATAAGCATACATGGGTATATATCTAGCCCCTATACTGTATGTTTATTCAAAAACTATGCGTCTCTATGCATTTATGTTAACACTTTTGTTGCCGTGTAAAGGGGTATTTATATAAGCCATTTCATTTTAAAGCTTTGTTTTTTTATGTTTGCAGATAAGGTTTATGAGTGAAATAATGTGATTGTTACCCAAAACACTTTTGGTTAAACAAACATACATACAAACAAATGAACACGGGATGATGGAAATACATGCATGACAGTTAATATACCTTATAGGTACGATAATTTGTCTTGTAAATGACTGATAAGGTTCAGCAGGCGTCCGTCCTCAGGCAGACCGAACCATCGTGAGCAAACAAACACCTAAAAACGCCTCAAATTATTCCATAACAAATCAGAATTTTGTTGTCACGTGTCAAAATGTAATCAATGACAATAAAGCTGATTCTGCTCATTCTTTTTCTCGAATTGTAAAAAGGAATACACTAGGTAAAAATACAAGACCCACAATGCATCACGGGGCGCCACAGGAAGTAGTTTGTTGAATGTTTTAGGCATTGTGGGTAGGCGGAAAAGGGCTCAAAAAGCTAGGCGAGAGCGACAAGCACACGTTGCGAGTCCCTCAAGAAGAAGCAGCAACAACAAAGAAATTATTTTTTAAGAGAGCTTTCAGGTAAATACCTTTACAGATTGTGTGAAGCAGTACTATTATTCAGTTTCCTCAATAGTGATGTGTGTGTATTTGTTGTTTATTAGTGCTCACTCGTTCAGCGTTAGCCAACATGGCTCCGTTTATCTGCCTAACTCAACCTTTTTACTTTAATGAATCATGAAAGGTTAAAATACACTTTTTACTTCGCCTTGTGGTGTATATCAGAAATAACTGCGAAATAGTGTTTATCGGTATTATTCTAACGTATTAACGCTAACGTTGCATAATTGTAAATTAGCGTAGTTAGCTGGCGCTATAGCTAATTTTGCTAGCGCTTGGCTACATTTTCTGGTTAGGTCTGTAGTAGTAGTATTTAATTTGGTATCACTGTAATATTAATAGTATTTAAAACAGCATCAGGACTAAAGCCGTATACTGCAGGCTGACTCATAGCATCCATCCGGATTTTGTGCGTATTAAAAAACACAAAGTGCTCGATAATATGCAATACGTTTTCGTTTGCATAGTCGGTATTCATCTAAAAACCAACCCAAAGGGTGGTTTCCTGATCATTCGAATAACTAAAAAAAGAGCCATTGTTTGGTAAAGGACGCACTTGACCGCATGGTGACAAAGACTGCAATAAAAGGAGACTACTTGATAAACATTTAGTTTAACCGCAGAGAACTATTATATATATCTTTTATGTCTCAGAAAAAATCACGATTAACCCAATGAACATTTTGCATTTCAGAAAGACCGTTGGAAAATGTCCATTGGTGTGCCAATCAAAGTGCTGCATGAGGCAGAGGGACACATCGTGACCTGTGAGACGAACACTGGAGAGGTGTACAGGGGCAAGCTGATCGAGGCTGAGGACAACATGAACTGCCAGGTTGGTCTTGGAGTTATTGGTTGCCATTAATGATACACCCCCTTTCAGTCTGGTTTTCCACAATTTCAAGAGTCCTGTTTTTCTGAACCTTATGGGAGCCAGCTGTTAGTGGGTTGCCAGTTTTTCTTGTATTATGAACACTTTTAGTCAATGTTGAGATCTGAGAATGATGCTGTTGTGTTGACAGTGTTTCCTTCAGATCTGCATTAAGTGATATTCAGACAAAGTAGATTTTTATTTGGCATTTGTACTGAAATGCTTATCCGAAAATAACATTTCCATTTATGGTTTATATGCATTTACATGTAGTCATTTAGCAGACGCTTATGTACAATGGGTTTTGTACAAAAGTGGGAAGACAAAGGAAAAAGAAATTGAAAGTGAAGTGCCATTAGAGTGCCATAACCCTGTATTCCAACTGTCAATTCATATTTTGTGTTTGTATTACTAATATAAACTGTGATTTAACGTGTCATGTCACTAAAATGAATACGTTTTCTTCCATGGTTACAGATGTCAAATATCACAGTCACTTACCGTGATGGCCGGGTGGCACAGTTGGAGCAGGTCTACATACGTGGCAGTAAGATTCGCTTCCTGATCTTACCTGACATGTTAAAGAATGCACCTATGTTAAAGAGTATGAAGAACAAGAACCAGGGATCCGGTGCAGGAAGGGGAAAGGCAGCTATCCTCAAAGCACAAGGTGAGTAAGAAGGTCCAAACACTTGATCCTTGCATCTTTGACCTTTTTACCTCATTTCAAGGGTTTACAGATTATAAATAATTTTTTTGTGGAACTACTTACTAACAGATGTGTCAAAAATACTTGACACAAACATGACGATGGCACTTACAAGCTGAGGAAATACAGATGGGTTTAAATTACTGATTTTCCTGAAATATGCTCCCTTGTGTTTTACAGTGGCAGCAAGGGGCCGGGGCCGTGGCGGAATGGGCAGAGGCAACATTTTCCAGAAGAGACGATAACTGCTCCAGTTAAAGTTGTTGTTTTTGTATAGTTTTTTTTTGGGCAGGATTTCTGCATGAGTGCAATCCTGATTGTTGCATTTTTTTATAATGAAAATAAAGTTATTTCAATTTGATGCGTCCTGTATACTTTTTTTCATATTTTAAGTAATAGTGGTTGTTTCCTTAACAAAGTTTATATTTCCAGCAATTACCTTATTTGTCTCAACTGGATGCATTGTGGATAAATGTTACAGTATTTGTTGTGATTTGCTCTTCTGCAGTGACACCCAGTAGAATATAAATGAAAGTAATTAAAATTAAGGTTCTTTCTGCTGTTTTTGCATATTTCACATAGCATGTAAGCCAGTACAGAGTTGTCTGTGCCCACACGAGGGAGACATTAACTCACCATAAGCTAAAATGATACACAACAATTGGAGGTTGTCTATAAGGGTAGTAAAACAGTAAGTGCGACGTTGTTAACGCTTGGGTATGTTTCTTAATGCCAGGGTGCGTCTCTTGGTGCGCCACAGGAGTGCGCTAGTTTACCACATAGTCACAAACACCCAGGAGGAAAGTGAAATGTTGAGGTCGTGAGTCAAACGAATAGAGCAAACTATATGATCGTGTGCTCCTCAACACACCAAAGGCTGTCGACACTTCGCCGCTGTCGAGCGCGGGCCCGTGTGCTCCGCTGGGTTGGTCCGTCACATCGTCGCCTGTCAGTGTGCTACATTCTGTCGAGCAGCTAGCCGAGCTAGCTGTCGTACACCATACGGCTCTCACACCACAGCCGAGGAAGAAGAAACGACCACGCAGTTGTATGTCGGGGTCCCAATAAATACGTGAAGGTATTGTTTTATTTTCGCATTGGCTATGTAGGGATATATGACTGTTGTTTTCTGTAGCTTTGTGTGAAAACGGTAATCGGTCATATTAGCATCGTTGACTCCTGCCCTCCAACATCTGTATCTCAGCAGCTGGTAGCGTTAGCTGAGCTGATGGCTTTCAGGGCTGAGTTAGCTCGGTGGGGCTCGTTTTCTGTCTGAATTGGTCACGTCGTTGATAACAAAGCTTTCAAGGTTAGCTTTAATGTTTACAGTCAGTGTGAGCGCAAGTTAGCATAACTGCACAATGAAGGCTAAACCTTGTTATGTCAGTTACAGTATAACACGGAGAGGCGAGGGGGATTTATCTGTGTGAAAATGTAAGAAAACCAAGTGATCACGACCACAGTTGATGGTTTGACTTTATTTTCGTTTACTATCTATGTGGGATTTGGTTTCACTGTTATGTGTCACTCTTTAAGTTGTCGCGTCGTGTTTTTGTAAGTAATAACACTGATTATAATCTTATTTTACAGTTACTAACTAATTACTGCACTGTTTTCAGGTTTTCGAAATAGATTGAGACATCTGTTAAATCCACATGGGAAGTTATCACAGAAGCTAAAAAACTTGACATCTCCTTTAAACGCCTGGCTTTTTAATAAAGGCACATTGTGTTGATTTATAATACACACTGCTGGAAATGCGTAATCTTCTGTTTTTGTTTGTGATCAAGTGCACTGTATATGGTCAAAAAGGCATTGGAAATGTTGGCTACTTTATCCCACTAAAACACAAATGGAAGAGACTTAACTGGAGCTGGAACAGTTCGTTGACTGATCAACAATCACAGGTTGATTGTTCCATTTGGTTGGATTCGTACCTCAGTTTGACAAAGCAAACAATTTGACGAGTACACTTGCAGCCCAACACCTTCTTTGTTTTTGCAGTTGAAGGAGTTGATAATGGGCGAACAACTTCATATTGACATTAAATATCAAAGCTGTCAGATAATTCAGATTTTCAGTATATTCAGCTGTGATTGTGTTATAACGCTGCAGTTAAGTTGGAGGACGCTTAGCCTTCCATTTAAAGGGGCTTATCTCTTGCAGGGCTCTGCAGATCACTGACAGGGTTGCCCTGTTGATCTTTTAATGAAGCTGGGGATCCTCCTCTGCTCCAGATGGCCCTGTGTTGTACTTGTATGTCAACAGGACTGTGTCTGCGATGTTACTAATGCCGTACATGGCTTTGACCCCCCACTAGCTTTGATAAGTCTGCTCTACCCCTCCTCTCCCACGCAGATAGTGAGTATCAGGTCATGTGATGTTTGTTATATTTCACAGGGCTGAAATCTAACTGTTGGTTGTTGATCGTGATGAAGCTCCAAGGTGAAGAATCTTGATGAGTGCTACGCGAACAATAGTTTGTAAAGTTAGAAGGTCGCCTCCTGCTTGCTGTTGACACTGCAAAGTTGAACGAAGTCAAGTAGAATTCACCTGTGTCCTGGACTTCTTATGATGCTGCAAATACTCGTAGACGTAGTCAGACAGCAAAAGTTATATAAAGTAATCGCGTCACTAATATTGGCATTGCAGAAGAACCTCTTCATTTGAAGATGTGTGCCTTAACGTTCATCTGAGATCAAAGTAGGTCAAGCTTTGTAAGTTTCCTCTCGTCTCTGGATATAAAAAGCTTACTGTGGTGCGTTGCGAGTTTCATCCAGGGTCATGCCTCTTTTTCTGTATTCCACTTAGGCGGAAACCCGCTGTGTTGCTTGGTTGGCAGTGATACAGAAAAAAGTCAACCCTCATATGAGAAGCTTTTCACAGTATGTATGACAGAGGTTAAAGAAACCAGTCAAGAAAACCAATAATTCCATTAAACAGTTGCTTGCTTGCTGTCTGATGCAAGTCTCTGTGTAAATGTGTGGTGATTTTTTTCTTTTGTGTTAGTTTACATTACTATTTATAGGCTTGCAATGTAGGTAGATAGGCCACCTGGTGTGGGTGGTTGTTCCCACACACAGTCCTCATTCTGAACTTGGCTGGAGCGCTCACTGTGTTGTTTTTCTCATGATGTCCCTTTGTTTTCCTATCTGTGAGATTTACTTAGCTCCCACACACTGACAGTGCCACAATCCTGTCAAAACCATGACGGAAATCAAGGATCTCTTTCTCACTTTTCCTCTATCATTTTCATCTCTCTTCTTTCCTGTCACAGATAACGAACAGATAACGAGCTGAGTGGACTTAGAGATGAAAATGGCCCTCTTGAAATTATGCAAAAAAAAGGTTGCATCGGAGCTGTCCACTTAGAGTTGAACTTGATGTGATAGTCTCAGTAATGCAGTAATTAGCACTTTACAGAATACATGGAACAAGTCCAATTTCCACAGGTGTTTCATACGGAAAGAGGCTCTGCATCTGCTCATGTTTCAGTGCTGGTAAACAGCATCTCTGATTGTTTTTTCCACACCCTTTTATTACACCCACAACTTGGTTTGTGCTGATTAATCAGACACTATTCTCCAGCTGTGTGCAAAAGTAATTAAACGTTAGATGTACATGTAAATGTTGTCATAGTATGTCACAGGATTGATGCCAGTCCTAAATTATGCCCAGCTGAAAGAATGCAGTTCCTACATGGTTGCAGAAACAAGAGAGAAACGTCACTTATAGTAAGGGGAGTATACCTCAGCTAGTTCAGATGGGGAGATGAGCCTGCCTCAACTTTTTGTTTGTAGTGTTTTATGTACTGAACTGGTTGTGTTCTATGGTCTTGGAGATCCTTTATGTCCTTATTTATGCATCACCAGCAAATTATGGTATAAAATCCATCACTACTACACTTTTATCCAAAGTGACTTACAGGGAGCTAGTGCTGGGTGTTTGGCTCAGGGACACACCTGATAGGGCCGATGGACTAGGAGTCAGACAGGGAATCGAACCTCTGACCTTCTGCATCCCAGTCACCAGTCACCAGGCTACACTAGCCGGGCTGACAGCCTGGCTGACCATTAGCAAGATTTTGGATGATCAACAGATGTACATGGAAAATTGCAGCTATTTTAAAAAGCTACTCGGTGTCACTGCAGTTGGTATTTGTTATGAATAAGGGAATTCAAGCAGGTCAGGTGAATGTGTCTGACATTAATGTAAGTCAGCATTAGTCTGATGACAGGAAGAATGCCATAAGATGCTGCTAGCTGGGTGGAATCCTCATCATCAGACTGGGAAGCAAAGGTGGCAGGATCAAATTCAGCCCAGACTCCGCTCTGCATGGGTCAAATGCAAAGACAAATTTCATTGTAACATGTAAAAAATGTAATCAGTGACAATAAAGCGGATTCTTCTTGAGAAAGCCCTCTGTAATGGAAGGGTAAAACATCGCCAAGAAGCCAAACAAATCTAGTCGCCTTGGAGAAAACCTTTTTGAGATAACCATGACCTGGATGACTGAGAACCTTCACAGATTCGTCATCTTCTTTTCCCATGTGTGCCAGCGGGCAGAGTTTTAGCAGTCAAAGTGTGAGATGATTGGTTCTTGTAAAAGCAACAAAAGGCCTGACCTTTCTGATGTTACAGAAACACATGCCCAGCTATCTCATTCATTTTGATGTGTCGGTAAAGTAGGTTGACATCTGGTGGGAAAGATGGATAGAGCTGAGGTGGTAAGAAAGGCGGCCAACCAGAGGTCCGTTATAGACCTCATTCTACAATTTGGATAGAAAATGTATTAGCAAGACTGTTAGCTGTTACTCGATGCACCTACAATCATGACTGCTTTACAGCATGAAAATGGTTTAGAGGTCAGTAGTAGTATTTTTGATCTTTCTGTTCTTAATTACTATATTTAGTAGGGTTTGTTTAGGGTTTTAAAGAAAAACATTGTTCAGATAAATTAAAACGTATAGTTTCTGTCCATTGAAAGTTTACTCTATCCCAGTATTTTGTACCCTTAAGGTTTCTACCTGTTAGTAGGGCAGTATAGATGTGAATATTCTACCTGCCTTTTTTAGTCTGCAGTTATTTTTACTCTGCTCCTGTGTCTTAGGCACTGTTTCCCCTGCGGTTCCTGTCTGATGGAGCAGTGGTTGATAGTCTTTGTGAAGAGGCACCATGTTTCCTTGTCATGTAACCCCTTGGCCCTCTGCTGAACCACCGGTTCCCTGCGGCAGTCATGCACCCACAGCGCAGCCAACACAACCTCTTCCTGATCTGCTTTGCAGTTGTCCCGCTCCATCTCTGAACACCCACTCAGAGACACCTTCCCCGGATCCCATGGAGTCTCTCATTGTGGTCACAGAGTATGAACCCAGTCGGTCACCTGGAGAGGAGGAGGTAAGATAAAGCACACCAAGGTGACAGTATAAATACAAGGACACCTAATGTAATTAGACACAAATGACTGAATGAAATGATTGTTTAGGACATGATAACATCACATAGACAGTATTTTGTAGATCATGAGCATAAACATGATGATGCCCATATATTATAATCGGTTGTATTCTTGTAAGTATTCTTTTAAATGCTATAGTTTTTATGTTTTTTAAATATAAAAAAAAGGTTACGATTGAAATGGAAAATATCAACTTCAAAATACACACAAACTGCACTGCTTTATATAAATGCATATAACATATTAACCACAATTTAATGCATGCCAAATTAAGGTTAATATTTGAATATGTAAAATGGTACAGTTTATGTACAGTTTAAATGTATCATATCACAGGTAGAGGAAATGGACAGCTCTGACACACCTGAGCAAGCTTCCTCTGTGGCGGCAGCTTTCCAGATGCCATCCTGTGACCTGCTGTCCCACACAGTTGGCCAACAAGAGGCTCTGTTACCAGGAAGCCAAGAACAAAGGGGAAGATTAAACTTGTCAGACAGGAAACTATCTTTGCAGGAGCGTTTGCAGACTGCTACATCACCCTGCAGCTCTCCAGGACTCAACGGGCGCTATATTTACCCATCATTGCCGTACTCCCCCATTACTTCGCCTCATTCCTCTCCACGATTGCCCCGGAGGCCGACGGTGGAATCCCACAGTGTTTCCATCACTGACCTCCAGGTATCTCAAGCTTTAAGACTGACACAAGGCCTCTTGTAAAGTTTATTAACTGCATTTTCAGCCTGTCCTGGGACAAAATCAATACCTATGGCATAAAACAAAGCTGCATTTACTCTGATTCTATTGATAACACCACATTACTGTAAGAATGTACTCTCTATAGAATCAATTCAGTATGATTGTGATTAATCAGAGGAATAAGATATTCCTAGAAATGAAATACAAGCCAAGAAGTCACAGAATAACACCTCTTGAGTAGTACCTCACCTGCCAAAGAGTAAGCAGAGCTACATGTGCATTTGTCTTAAAAGCAGGCAGCACACTGGTAAAGACTGAGCTTTGTGGATGTGAAGGTAAGGTTTTATAGTTGCATTAAAAGTAGGTCACACTGTAGCTGTGAATCCCATAAAACATAGATGCAGTAACCTATAGATGTTATGTGCTGTAGGTCTCTGTCAGCAACAAAATCTTACCTATTGTACAATTGTACCTACTGTAGTCTTTACACCAACAGTAAACACAACTACATTTAGAAATGTGCTATTAATGTGGAGCTGGTCCATCGCTGTGTCTGTAATTATTTATATATATCATCCTTTGTAATCACAGTTTAGATTATCTGATAGGATTAGAGACAAAATACAGGCAACGTAAACATCCTAGAAAAAGGACAAAATGAAATCGTCAAATTTCGATTCTGATTGCAGAGTCGTACTGACATGCCGACAAGCATATGAACTTTGTTGGAAGACGTAAGCATGTGTAGAAGAACACCAGCTATCTAGTGTAAATAGAAACATTATACTGTATATTTAAATATGTCATTTTATTGGAAAGGAAACAATTTGCTCTTCTCTTTTCTCTTTCCACGAGGACTGTGTTCAGCTAAACCAGTACAAGCTGAAAGACGAGATCGGAAAGGTACCATCAGAGACACCTCACTGATTGCTTCTTTTCACTGACTCTCCCATTTCCATCTCCCTTCCACTACATGTCTGTCAAGTAGCACACATCATCAAGGACATGCAGTAACAGCCTCTGATATCCTCTTTCTCCCGACTGTCCTCATTTCCCAAACTCTGTGTAAACTACCAGGCCGCAGGAGAGTTGGAAGATGGATGAGAGGCCGGTATAAATAGCGCTCTCTAAGGGTTGTGTGAGGCTTAGTGGATATGAGTGTGCGAGAGTGAGTGGGTGTCTGTTCTTGAAGGCATGTTTTAGATCGTGGGTTTAATAAGCCACAGTTTGCTTTTCTGTGTAGGTAGACATGTTAATGTGTGTGGTTCTGTGTTCAGCTGGGACAATTAGAGCCTTTCAGGACTATCGGAGAGGCTCCTGTTATCAGATAATCTTTGGGACTGTAGGATGAACTCTGTTCCGCCTCTCCAATCTGCTCCCCCATCAGGAACTGATCTTGTCCTCTCTCCCTCTCGCCTCTGTCTGTTTGTTTATGTGCATGAATATGTGCACAGCGACAACTAATTGGGCCTAGTTTTATCCAGAATTTCCTGTGTGTGGGCAGGAGAGCTTGATCACATAAACCAGATCCAGTTTCCTTAATTAGCCTGAAATCTTAAATGAAGGAGGGAGAAAAGATGATTTGAATTTCTCCGTTCTCACTTTGTAGCAGCTGGTATTCAGTGTACAGTGTTAGCCCACACACTTCCCTTGTATGTATGTGTTTGTCTCTTTGTGTACTTAGTTTGCTCTGCACAGTGTTTTTTTTCTCACACAATGAATTGACAGCTGCTAAATCTCACTTTATTGGCTTCTTTTTTCTTTTTTTCACTTATTGGCAAACCAGGGCTCATATGGTGTTGTCAAGCTGGCCTACAACGAGGACGACAACACATACTATGTGAGTTTTTTACACTACAGAGGCAAGTTCTTCTATCTCTGCTTCTCTCTCTTTCCTTATCACTTGTCTCTCTCACACACACACACACACACACACACGACCATTTCCCACACACTAGCAAATGTCATAATGATCAGACTCCCTTGTCACATCTACTGGTGTGATTTTATGTGAAACCTAACCATTAGAAAATGTCTCCAGTTGGTTGTGACTATTGTTATATCACATCAGCTCAAACCTTTGTGTTTGCTGTTCGTGATTATTGCTGCCATTCTCATTAAGCTGCTTGATATTGACAGGCGATGATGCGGGGCTTATTTTATTATTCCTCCCAAGTGACAAAGCGCACATGTCACATTCAGTGATTATATCATTGCAGTAATGACTGAGGGTATTGAGGCCATTAGAAACCATCTATTTCCTCTCGAACAGATAAGAGATGCACTGAACACGGTAGCTGTCACACATTGTACTCTCAATTCACGACTGCCCCAATTGTTGTCAGTTACAGTGTTTGTCTTAGGTATTGTCATGAAGCTTGATAGATATCTGTGTTGTAGTATGGTGGCTGCAGGGTAGCATCCATTTACAGGGATGAAGTTAAAGCTACATTTCCAATCAAGAATGAAGTGTCAGTATTGCTGGGTGTCTGGCTCAAGGACACATGGATTAGGAGTCAGACAGGGTTTCGAACCTGTGACCTTCTGCATTCCTGTCTGACGCCTAACCCACTGAGCTACCAGGCCACATTGCTTGCATGCTTGTATTTTTATTTGGCAGCAAGAAATCAGAGATTTCTAACTTTTAGAATCCCTTGTACTGAAATGGTGGACTGCTGTTAGTATTCACAGAAACACAAAGTATGTTCAAGGTGAGGAGGGACATTTTTAGTGCTCTGGGAAATTCATCTGTAGGTGTGTGAGTGGGAGCACTGTCAGATATGCATCATCTCGCTCTATTTTATCTTTTTGTGTGCCTTTCTTTTAATCTTTTCTCTGGATTTCTTGCCCACTGGGCCATCCAACTCAATCCCTGTATCTCTCCTGTAGGCGATGAAAGTGCTGTCCAAGAAGAGGCTGATGCGGCAGGCAGGTTTCCCACGTAAGTCTAGAGCCAGGGACAGATGGTCAACACAGCAGAGGGTGCAATCTTTTAGAATGCTCCAGCACTACATGGACATCCGGCCCTTCAATTGTCACACATTTTCTTTCATTTGTCCGTTTCTCCTTCATTAGGGAGACCTCCCCCTCGTGGAGTAAAAGCAGGCCCAGAGGGTCCTCCTCAGCCTAAGGGACCCCTGGAGCGGGTCTATCAAGAGATCGCCATCCTTAAAAAGCTCGATCATTCTAATGTGGTGAAACTAGTGGAGGTGAGTGCTGTAAAAAAGCATAATAATTTCAACTTATGTTTACTACCCAACAGTGTGTCAAGATATTTGTATTGCTTTTAAAAGTCAATGGTTTGGAGAGAAATTACACCTATGAGTGCCAAAAACAATTTGCTCAAGTTAACACAGTTTTATTATTAAAATTTCTTCTCTCCAAAGAGCAACAAGGGCGTGTTTCCAAATCAATAATGGAACAACTTGAAAAAACACCTCAGTAAAGCAGAAAGAAGAAAACATTCATTAAGGATTAATATTTCAGATTATGCTGGAGCTTTAAACTTAAATTTATACACTGCAGTATTTCAAATACAACAAATATTTATTAGAGTATAGTTGTGTATGTGATGATGGAAGTTTGTACTATTATCTTTTTTAAATATGCCTAAGTGAAGGCGTATTTAATTACACATATAAATGTTGTCTTTGTTGTGCCTCTACATGATTTTTTTTCCTCTGTAAATTTGTGCCAGGTTTTGGATGACCCCAGTGAGGACCATCTGTACATGGGTACGTTGTGACCAGACCTTCAGCCTTCAGTGATGACACATGCGCACGCACACGCACACATTTCATGGATTCATTTATTTGAAACTTAACTGGAATCGTTTCTTTGATTTGTGTGCTGAGCTGAAGATAACCTCCTCTGTATTTTCATCACAGTGTTCGAGCTGGTTAAGAAAGGGTAAGCTGAGCCTGTTTTACGTTAATGACATTCGCACTGTTTTGAGCTCAATCGTATTAGTTGTGATTGCTAATAGCGAGCATGTTTACTTGCTTGTGTGTTCAGGGCAGTGATGGAAGTGCCGACTGATAAACCTTTCAGTGAAGACCAGGCGCGCTTTTACTTCCAAGATCTGCTCAGGGGAATCGAGTATTGTGAGTCTCCTCAACTTTATGTTATTCTTCCACTCAGCCAGTATCTGCATTGAATAATGTTAAGCATAGCAAGGTGAGCCTTCTCTTTCAGGTGCTTTTTATTTTATTGGTCAATGTAGAATTTACTTTGATACCAGTGTGGGATAATCTTAGTTGAAAGTTGAATGGGTCCGCTCATATTTCCTTTATTGTGGGGCCCTAAACTTTTTTAGTTGGGTTTAGGTCAGGTGCAGGACAGGTCATCTGTCATAGGGTTACCCCTAACCCTAACCCAGTAAACAGTGTTGTTCTTTACCTGCCAACATGTTCCGGCTAGCGCTGTAGCCTTCATCGGAGCAGTGTTTTGGCATTACTTCCTCCGTTTATCAACAGGCAACAACACCAAAACACACCAAATCTTAAATACAGTTTCTAGAAAACAGTTTGGACAGACAGTGGTTTACAGAGGTGTTCTAGGTCATGCTGTGAATACCACTGTAGACTCTTTTTATTGCAGTGCTGCCTTGTGGCCTAAAGATCATGGACCTCAGGATGATGAAATGTCTATATTCCTTTACATTTTATGTTTCTAATGTGAAGCACCTTGTGTTGTTGTTGGACATGAAAGATGCTATAGAAATGAACTTTACCCTACCTTTAGGAAAAGTGTGGGAACACCCAGACGCTTAAATATGCTTTTGCTGTTTTCTTGTTTTCAATCAGATCACTTTAAATGGATCACTAAACAAAATAAATTCCCATTACAACAATAATTATACTGATTAATTTTTCCAGATATCCTGGACTTCCTCCCAGGCTTTCTTTAGATTAGATTAGTTTACCACAATTTTTCCCATGTGGTATTTTACCTTCCATGTAAATCCTGAGATTTTCTTTGTGCATTTGATGTGCATGAGGTCTCAGCGTGCACATGCTGAGTGATAGTGAGTGATAGTCCAGCTTTGTATGGTGGCAGTGGGGGCAAAGATTATGCACCGAGTGTGTGTGGAGGCAGTGGGAGGATGGGTAGAGTGTTGAAAATCTCAAGGCTTGTGGGGAAAAGCTATCGTGCAGTCTGGTGGATCAGGCCTGGATGCTGCAATAGCGTCTGCCAGATGGGAAGAGTGTAAACAGTTCATGTGAGGGGTGTGAAGGGTGTGAGGGGTCAAGCACAACGCAGGAGGCCTTCCTCATACAGCGACCTAGAAGTCCAGACTTGGCTCCAGTTTTAACTCTACTGTTTGGCTCACTACAAAGGAAAGGCTAGAGAGGGCCACTGTAACAGAACATAACAATTACACGCCTTCTGATCATATCTAATATCTAATTTCTGTGATATTTATTTTTTAATTTTTATTGTATTCCATCAAGTCCAACAACTGATTTGTTTACAGTTATTTCAATATAAATAAAAAAGGTTATTTTGTCCTTTTAACTAGACAGGACTTGGTTGTACTAATATGTAATAATTACTATTAACTGTGTCAACAGTACATTACCAGAGGATCATCCACAGAGACATCAAACCCTCCAACCTGTTGGTGGGAGAGGATGGACACATCAAGATAGCCGACTTTGGAGTCAGTAACCAGTTTGAGGGAGCTGATGCCCTTTTGACTAGCACAGTTGGAACACCTGCTTTCCTTGCTCCCGAAGCGCTCTCTGAAACAAGAAAGAACTTCTCTGGAAAGGTGAAGACATGCTTGGCTCACTAGTGCCCCCTGGTGACGATGTTCAGAAATGCTAATCACATATGATTTACAGTTCTGCAGTAATTGTAACATTTTTCTTGGCAGCACATATATTATTGTTTATATTGTATATATCAGCTACTATAAACGGATAAACTAAATGGGCTATTTCATAGTATAACCTACTCCATCATCTTGTTTTCTTATCATGAAGGCTTTGGATGTTTGGGCAATGGGAGTGACACTTTACTGTTTTGTCTTTGGAGTGGTGAGTCTATGCTCTTGCAAAAAATAAAAAATAAAATTGATTGTCCTTTGTGATAATCTGCTGCTCTTCCATTGACACCAGCACTTCTCTTTCATTGACAGTGTCCATTTATGGATGAGCGTGTCCTCAGTCTTCATCAGAAAATTAAGACACAGCCTGTGGAGATTCCTGAACAGTCAGTTCTGCTCCTCCTGGCCTTGTGTCAAAACATCTACGTATGTATTAAGCGTTTAGTTGTAGTCACATTAAAAAAAATCTTTTTCTTTGTGTTTAAACAGCGCTGACATATCAGACGATCTTAAAGATTTGTTGCTGAAAATGTTGGACAAGAATCCAGAGACCAGGATATCAGTCCCACAGATCAAGGTGAGCTCTGTCAGCTGAGCTGTTTGTGTCTGTTTGATATTCATACAGCAATTGCAATAAACCACCTGATACAGAGCTTCAAAACACTTTTCATGCACCTTCAAAGGTTTTGTGTCTTTGTACACAACGTAATTGAAATGAAATACATTTAGAAAGCTCCATTGTTCATCTTGTGCTGGTGTCCAGGTGCACCCATGGGTGACGAGGCACGGCGCTGAACCCCTCCCTCCAGAGGACGACAACTGTTGTATGCTGATTGAGGTAACTGAGGAGGAGGTGGAGAACTCTGTGAAGCACATCCCGAGCCTGGCTACAGTGGTGAGTGTGTGAACATTAAGAAGATCTCAGTCGCTCCCATGTCCAGCTGGTTGGTGGCACAGTCGCTTATGTTCTCTAGGAGAGCATTTAGACAGAACTCATATTGATTTCTGTATCCAGAGTAAACCTATTGCTCACTCCGCATCTGTTTATGAAGCATATTTGTGAAATGTTTCTATATTCCAGTTTAGTCATATGGCATCATCACCTCACAACACAGTCACTGCACCATTAGCTACCTAATTGCCCTCTTAAAGAGTGCCACATGTTCAGAGAAATGGGAAGTTTAGGACCGCATTTTAAACATCTCAGTGTTTTGTCTCTGCTGTGGATTTCTCTAACTAGCACTCAAAGCTACTATATGGTAGCAGTGGATGAGATATGCTGGTTGAGTACTGTTTGCATGCAGATACTTACACAATAAAAGAATGTAATATTATAAAATGTGTATTAATAGTTATATAGTATTTATATGACCACAACCTCACCGTTGTTTACAACAGAACACTTTTTACAGTGAAAACAAGATTTTCTTGATTTTTTTGATTTATCCACTTTCTATACTATTCCTTTTCAGATCCTGGTAAGAACCATGCTGAGGAAACGTTCCTTTGGGAACCCGTTTGACTGGGGCCGTAAAGAGGACCGCAGCAGCTTGTGTGCTCCAGGACAAACACTCACGTAAGAACTATTTACAGACACAGTGCAGTTTCTCTAGTACTCGTGGCAGTAGGCTGTCATTCTCATAGTTTCACTTAGAGCTGCTCTCTTCTTATGCCGTGAGTCAGTTTAGACTCTGCTGTTATTTCTCTCCTGCTCAACCCTAACCCAGGAAAAGCAGAACAGGCAATATGAGGTACTGCTACATTCATTGCAACCAAAGAAGGTAAATAACCTTAGGACAACTCTTTGACTGCTGTAGTGCTGTTTAGGTAATAGATAGTGATCTTTAACATCCCTGGCATGATATAAGCAGCTGCATTTCCTAATATGGCTTCAGTGGTCAAATACCCTTGTGCATACAGTTTGTGATAGTTTAGGGATGTTTGGACAAGCCGTCTTTGGAAATGTGCTTTCCTCCAGAGTCTGCAAGATTTACTGTATGTTCCACGTAGGAGGGTGCTTTAGGTAAAAGCTGTGCTGTGGAGGGCATGATTACTTTCTGTGAACAAGGCCATGACACAGATACTGTATGTGGTAAAAACTGACTGACTGAATTTCTTTCTAAGCATCTCATCTGTGCAATGACTACACTGATACCCTTTATACTATTATCTACTATAATATATGTAGTGTTACTATATGTAGCACAATCAGTAGCACAATATAATTTATTCGTTTTGTTGGAAAGTATTATACTACAATGCATTTATGCAGTCCATCATAACACCAACACAAGAATCAAACTTTAAGCTCACTGTAAACATTAATAATCTAGTTTGTTTGCAGCACAAAGATATTCAGAAGTAGTTCACCACAAGCCCAGAGCATCCATATCTGTCGCTCTTTCCCTGCATGGATCTCTCTCTACATTTATCCACTCATCCTGCAAATGAATGACAAACTCCCATCCCAAATATATACGGCTTTCTTTAATATTTCCCTTTTCCCCACTCATTATTTTTGAGTTTTCTCTTGTTTATGATAAAGCAGGGGCTGCATAAATAATCTAAAGCCATTTGCTTGCTAGGTTTCCTTAGCGTTTGCTGCTTTGCATTATGTAACAGTTAAATGGTTGGTTTCAGTTTCTAAACTGAGCTTAAAAGCAGCTTACTGCTTTCTCTCCATAGTAATATAGAATTGACAAGAGGCTCTATACTAATACTAGACTAAATGCTGTGTTACTTAGGAAACAGGAGAGTGGCGATGGCATGAGGAGTATGGACCTGCCCTACGTGGGAGAGGATGAGGCTCTTTCCTGATGCAGAGGGTATATTATGCATGTCAATATCTGCCTACCTACGACAACACAACACAACACAACACCCCTTTACCAGTTTTATACTGGCAGCCTACACCTACGCGTGTTTCCCAATGGTGGAAAAGTGTGGCATTCGGCGAGAAGAGGCTATAATTAAGGATCTAACGTACTTTGGGAACTATTTGCTGAGTCTTTGTTCCAGTTGCCCCTCTTACAAGGCTCAGCCTGGGGTTAAGGGACTTGTGACTGTAATGTGGGAGCCTTCCAGCAGAGGATCCTCCTGAATCTTAAGCCAGTCTGCAGCTCTAATTGTCCCAACCCACTCTCCTCTTCTTCTCCCGCATGCATTTATATTCCTGGCATGCTTTGTCTCAGGCGTCAGATGTAAAGTTTTGTGTTCTGTTGTAGTTTAGCCATTTGTGTTTCTCCTTGTCTTTACTTGACAGAACTTTCAGGTACACAGGGCGTGAAAACAGGAGATGGAGATGGTTTTTTGGCTAAAGGATAGTTGACTTCACCATCACCTTGACATTTTCGACAGTAGAGCAGGTTTCTTAACAATGATTGTCGAGTTCTCTTTGCTTCAGAGCAGCGGTGCCCAGTTTTGTAATATATATATATATCTTTGAGTGAGGAATTTGTACAGTTTTCCCAAAATGAAAAAAGGGAATGAAAATATGTTCACTTGGCGGAATGCATGCGTTTATTCTGTATCAGTCATTTCGAAACATTGGCACGCTCATGGCACACACAATTTGAAGCAGTTTTACTTTTACTATAGGCTCGGCATTAACTCTCCCATTTACAGTCAGTAGAAAGCTTTAAAAACACTTTGGTTTATGAATGGTTTATGAACATCGCACTCATCATTACTTGCACAAATGTCTATTCTAAACCTAGTTCTTCTAGTTATGTTTTTTTTAAGTGAACCAAAATATGATTTTCAGTTTTACTTATTGCACTGCCAAAAATTTAGTAATGAGGGGACCGATCTACCAAATGCATATGAAAGAAGTGGTGTTGGTGCAAAATGATTCTGTAGGTTAAAACAGTTTTTGTATTATTTAAACTGTAAAGCAGTTTTCTCCAGGTGTTTGGATAAACAAGCAGGTTGCCTTCTGTGATACTGAGGAGAGTTCCACACGTATCATGAATTTGTTTTACTTGTATGTACACTGAAAACAGATGCTAGTGGAATTCAAGTTAAAATTGTGAATGTTTTTTTTGTACTGTAAGAAATGACTGATGTTATTTTGAAACCGCACATTTCCAGGACACCAAAAACTCCAATTATGTATGATTTTGTAAGTATAATATAATAAGATGAAGAAAACAAACCTTTAAACTATTTGTTGTTTATTAAACTACTAGAGCTGGTTGGCGCTGTAAGTTTGGAGATGTATAGTGCAGCTGCAGACTTTTTGTACAACTCTATGCATGACATATCTGCAGAGAGGTGTTTAACTTACAAACTCTTCTCATCTTTAGTTGGAGGAGCAGGCCACTCTGCAAATATTTCTAATTAATTATGAAATACTTGTGTTTCATTTTAGATGATCCCAAAGCAGTACGTTAGCATTCCCCACTGCTGTTCCTTGTGTTCTTCTTCAGTTTCTAAGTAAGTGTAGATAAAATGACTCGATGTTTCTCTAACGACCATTATATTGACCAAGATTGATTATAACATTTGATGCTTCCACACATTAATGACTTCAGCACTTAAGTGTTGAATGTATAAAAAGGGACTATGTATTTTTTTCTTGCATGTCACTCTGAGGTGTGTGTACTGTTTGTCTGTTTTTTAAGATTAGTACTATGCATATGATGGGTCTTTTCTCTGTATGGTGCAATGGTACGCTCTGTCAGTGTGCACACTCTTGATAAGGAGGGATGTATTTAATTCATTTTTACTTACCTGCAAACAGAAAGTCATTTAATGTTCATTATGTAGTAAGAAAAATTTAATGCAGAAATGCCTTAATTTGTGTTAAACTGTGAAATATTAACTAATGTAAACTTGCTTTCCACACATTTAAGACATTTACAGGCTGCTACAGACATTATATTATTTAAGATGAAGTTTGTACCTTGATTAAAAATAAGGTCATTTTCATTTAGTGTGAATATTTTGCCCTCCAACAAGAATGAAGAAACCTGAATCTGCAGAGTGACAGTGCAAGCCACAAAAAAAGTATGAAAACTATTTTATATATACAATATTTAAACTTGTAGTTTTTGTCCATTAAGGGGATTTACATTCTGTAAGTTTATTGAGAGCTCTGGGGGCTCGTTTACCCTAAATGCATGTATCATACAGAACACACATCACTGTTTTGTCAAAGCATGGCAGGTCCTTGAAAACCAAATGGGACTTTTAAATTAATTATTCTATACATACTGTATCTTGGTCATGATTTGAATAAAAGATTCTTGCCTTTCTTTAATGTCTTTGGCCTGAAAATCATTAAGATTAACAGTGTGAGTGCTAGTGTGTGTTGCGTAGTGTAACATTGCTGAAGCTGCTATTTTGACATATGACAGATTTACTGACATAACCTTCAAGCTTCTTTGATGTATTAAGATTCCGCCGCTGTGTTTGACTGAAAACAACTGTTTATGTCTCAATTATTAGACAGACAGCATTTATTAGCATGTTTAGTGTTTCATATCCAGTCGTCTTTGACTTGGTCGCTTAGTGACTTAAGCTGCAGTTCCTGTAATGGCCAGCAGATGCTGACTTCATGGAAATGTTGACTAAAAAGAACATTGTCCGAGCACTTGCTAAATAAAATAGTCTCAGTTATGGTGTGTTTTTTATACATACTGTAAATGTCACTTGATAGCAATAATGCAGCATTTACATCACAATGCTTCAGTATGAAATGAATGACCAGGCTGTGTCATCTTAATGTAAACTCATAAACATGCTGACTATATTTTGCCTTCTGGTGTTTGTGTTTTTAATTGGTACAAATATGTCCATGTACAAGAATTTGACCTTCAGTCTCCATACTACAGTGGCAGTTTCACACATGTTGGAAAAACAAAATGTCACACTGACCTCTTGTGCTAATTTCACAGTATTACAGTTTATCTGTTCCGTGTTATGTGAGAACAAGTTGGATCTCAGTACTCTTTAATGATTAATTACTGGGTGAAGAGTGAGCCACAGTATAGTAAAGTTAAATCAAACACATAATAATTAGCAGTTCAATATTATTCCTACGCATTGAATCATTTGGAAAACATTTTAATGCAAATACTACAAAGCATATCACAAATAACACTCACTGCAGAGTAATATAATGTTTTCATACAATGTAAGATGTAGGTACAGGTACAAGTCTTGAACTGGTGTATTCTGTTTCCCCACTCGGACACACAAGGGCCTAAAATCCAGGATCAGCATATGAAAAGTGCTGATAGTAACAAAAGCGAATCCCTCCTTTGTCATGCTTAGTTAATTGTTTACCTGCTGGGGGTTGCCAGAGGTACGAACAGAACGAAAATGCTGTCCAACAAAGGGCTAGGTCAGCATTCTGGAAAACTGCATAGGTAGACCTAAATCTGCAGATAGATGTTTTAGTCCCTGATTTCACTGCCCAACTCTTCCAAGCTTTCACAGTGTGCAGTTTAATTTGGCTGCAATTCCTGAGCAAAAGCCTCACATTAAAAAAAATAAACGTTCAGTTATTACAGAAACAGGAGGAAATGCTGCACTTGAAAACATTAAAGAATTATTTTAACATGCTAGAAAATGTCTTTGGCTTGAGATTAAAGGAATGTTTTCAGGTGCCTCACTCTGCACCTACCTAAGGAATAGAAACTAATTGGACTGATTGACTCAAGCTAGCTACTGTCAAAATGTTTATAGATGCTACTCTCAATCTATGTTTGGTTTTCTTCTTCTAACTTCTTCCTGAAGTAGTGCATAACTCTGAGTTAAAAGTCTTTTCTTTTGGTTTTGGCAGTTCCTTTCTATTTATGTTATGATGCTCTCCTCTATAGCCTGCCTTAAGTGGCCACCAAAGTCAAAGGGCTCCATGAATATCTGATCAAAATATATTTAGGATATATTTGCTGTGATGTTTCTGTCCTGATCAAATATTTGACTGACACGTGTCAGTAAAAATTAACCACATCCACTTTATTGAAACGTCTCAAGCTAGTTAAGCTAGTTAATTAAAGTGTGTTATGATAAAACAGATTATAAAATGGTGTTGAAGACATTAAAATATCGCAGGCAGCAGCTGTAAGCTTAAAAACTTTAGTCACTATCAGCTCAGGGACACATTGAAAGAAAATATACAGACAAAACATTTTCCATTAATGTTCTCTTTATATGTGAAGGCACACCTTTCTATAAAATAAATGTATTTAGACGAACAATTAACAGTTTAGGATATGAGATTATTTTGCATAGCGGTTGAGCAGAATCAGACACTATTCAAAACATATTTTCCTTTGGTCCCGGAGGTTTAAAAATCTGCTAAGCTTTCGTACACTGCCTTTTTCCTGAACTGTGGGGCATTGTTATTACTTCTGTACCTGCATATTTCTGTTTTCGCATTGTTTCGGTCTGCAACAACAGACTCATGAAGAGAGACCTGCAGAGGCGGTGAGAGATCAGGAGTCCTCAGAAGATGGGCGTCCTCTGTTCCTGCAGGGAGATGACAAGGCCGCAGCAGCAAATGCTTCTTACATAACATCTTTGCCATGATAAGGGTTTTTGTTTTTCACGGTCTCAGTGAAGCCTCGGTTATCTAGTTCTCTAGCTAGTTCAAAGCCTTTTGGATACTTTAAAACATTTATTTTTCTGCATTGTCTGTGTTTTACATGCAGTATAGTGCAAGGCCTTCGGTCCTCGCTGCATATTGCCCAACTCTTCGACTACAGCATGGTGTTGAAAGCTTTTTGAGGTGAACTCGCTGATGAGCAGCATCTCTGGGTTTTTTGTGATGTCATCTGAAATGTTATTAAGTGGTCATTAATTCTTGCCTAGCAACACAAATTAATTAATTACTGCCAAAACAGACATCTTAGGACCGAATGTTCCTTAGCACCATGTCTGTTAAATGTAGTTTGTATTCTCAGAACATACAATGCAGCTTCACATGACGATTTCTTCCCTCCGTGGTTAATAAGTCACGTTTGTCTTTGATGATTTAAAGGGACATTTGTAAAAGTTGACTCGAGGAAGGAAGTATGTCTCACAGCGTGTGGACAAGCAGGACATACTGTGGTGTTTATGGTTTATTGTTGAGTATTTGCATGTGTGATGTTTGCAAAGTCTGTTTTGCATATATATGCAATTCACCATTTGTGTGTGAAGAAGTGGAGGAAAGAAAAAGTGATGCAGGTGAAAGAGCTGTGCTCACAATGCAGTGTGTGAGAGCCAAATGCATTTCTGGAACATGGAGATAAGGCATCTAAAAGCGACCACGAGCATCAAGAATAAAATGTCTGTGTATTTGCAAGCTAAAAGAAAAGTCATAATCATTTTACAAAATAAGTTGTTTTTGTCTCTGTCCTCTTCCGTGCTTTTATTTTAGAACCAAATCTTTTTCCGCACAGAAAGAAATGTTAGTGTTTATGAACGGTATTAATACACGATAGATGCTCCTCACCTCTTCACATCAAACTAACCAACTGGGATCATTGGGGAAGTTTAATTTAAGGCAGACATACATGCATTCTGCGTTACCTTGTTGTAGACATGATATTTAGTGGGAATTTAACATAAACATTGATCTTATTTATGTCATTCAGGCTTCTTGAGCACAGTGTTCTCTCACGGAAGTTCTCTAAAACTTGCAATAAGCCCTGTAACGAACAACCTTGTGCATGAAGATTCCCAGTGGAAACATGTGAGCAGATGCCATGTTTGATGAGCTTGTTACTGCCAAAATGACTTTGGAACTGTCATGTTTGAAATGGGAACACAACCTGGTAAGTTTTCATCTCCACTCAGGAAGTCTGAGTAGTGAAGGTTGGGATTCACCCGTGTTCTTCTGGATAATTGGTAGAAGTGTAAGTACTTGAAATGAAAAGATTATCTTTCTCTAAGTGCAATGCCTTTAGCTTGGCTTTGAGCTTATTCTGATCACACGAAAGGTTAGAATTCAGTGATCCTGCTGTTCTTTTAACAGTACCCTGCTATATATCCAGAAAAGATGCATCACAGAGAAGAATACCTTCGAATGCAAACTACACCTTTGCCACTGTTTTGTCTGAATGAAAAGGCAAAGTACACACACCAACAGTCAAAGGCTTGTTTACATCTTTTAATTAGATTTCCAGTGAAGAAGAAAAGAACACGGCCCTTTCAAACAGCTGTCGAACTCCTGTCAATCAGTTCACCCCAGTAAAATCAAACAAAACCATAATTACCAGTAATTTCTTTATGCACTGCATACACGTTTCTCTTCTACGTTTTCGGTGGCACAAGATGTATGGTGTCCCTCCCAAAGAAACACTTTCTGACCTGACCTTGTTCTCCTTTGCTTTAAAGTACCTGGAGTCTGAAATCGGAAAATTATACCACGTAAATATCAGAAACAACAAATTAACAAATTCTGTTAAACCCAGCAGCTGCTCAGGGCAATATCTTTGAGAATTTGGCAGGTTTATGCTTCTGCTGGAATTAAAATGACTCAGTGATATGACAGGTTGTGTAACTGTTGAATTTTTAAATCTGTATTGAAAACACGTACTGCGTGACTCAGGCTTGGGAGAGCACTTGACTGTGCCAGACAAACTGTAGGCCAACACTGCAATGCCAGAGAGAGGGCAAAAGCAATTGAAAGCCTAAGTTCTGCTAGTAGAGAGATAACGAGCGCACTGATTAACACACTGATATCTAGACCTGCACGTTTTGGAATGTGTGTGTGTACATGTTAGGGCTGGGATCACTGAAATAATTTGTAATAGTACTATTTGAGATTCAGAGGCTCCTGTCATTTTGGGACACACTGTTCCAGCTGGCGCGCACTGCTGTGACTTTCTGAGCAGTGAGCTGTTTGTGGCTGTGTGTGTCATCTTGAACCGCTGCCACGTTCGAAAACAAAAACTAAAAAGATGCCAAAAATGTGTCAACAAATACAAAGTGTAAATGTAAAAAATACCATTTTCAGGTAATGCTAGATCATCTGAAAAGATAACACAACTTATAATCAGATTTTCAGCGAGTGCCTCTAACCCACTTTCCTATTGTGTGTTTAGAGCACTTCACAGTCAGACCTCTTCTTGCACCTATGCTTGGTCAAGTTCACACTGCCCATCAGTGTTAGCCTTACAAATCACGTTTGAAACAAACAAAAAAACATCTTACCCAACTTACCACTCAGGCAGATATACTTTAAGTGACTTGTTGACCGTTGTTTATTTTACTGGTTTGGATTTTTTTCAAAATGTCTTGGTGTCCCAGCCCTAGTATTTGTGTGTTGGTGAGCTCATGTCCAGCAGTAGGTAGAGCTGCCGCTGTTCACATTCTCTTGGTTGGTGTGTCAGTCTTAGACACAGAGAGCACACGCACATGTACACAGTGCATATTTTCAGGCCTTTTAACTAGCTGACACCTGGCAAGGCAGCAGATGGCTGTTAACAGCTTAAACTTCTGGCAGATCTGTTTAATTCAGAGAGCTCCGGCCCTCAGACTGGATCATAGCCCAGTGAAGTGAGAGGTGGAGGAAGCTCGTTTGGCCGCCATTATAAGAAGCCAAGAGTGTTTGGCAGATAGTGAACGCAAGCGGCACTGTTGACAGGGGCCAACGAAGTGGCCTGAACCTTCTGCAAAAGAGCAGTAGGGATCAATAGGGGAACTCCCACACTCCAGGGGTGGGAGCACTTGGATGGCTGTTACATCCCTCTTGACATCATGAATCATACTAAACTATATGTATGTGACAGAAAGATAATTATGGGAATGAATGTGGTAATTCTCTTTGCTTCAACTGAGGAGCAGAAAGTGAAAATACACACAACACATCTGTATGTTTTCTTTTGTTTTTTTACATAGAAAATACACTCACACACACACACACACAAATTAGCACATTGTACTCCCCCCCCCCCTTTTTTTAAAACCAAAACAAGTAGCTTGATTCCTCAAACCAAAGATACATCTCTAGAGAGGAACGTACATTCATCCAAGCAATGGCGATGAAGATTACAATATCTTGATAGACAAACATACTGTATTAATTACTTTATGGCTAAAACCTGAGTTATTCCAAAGTATTTCCATATGAAACTGCACAACAATGCACATCAAAAATAAATGATGCATCATTATTCTCATATAGAGTATTATTTGCAGACCTAAAGCTATGCTAATATATTCATATCATATATACACACATTGACATATGGATTATTGATGTATCAGTATATGTGTCTCCAGGTTGAGAGTATGTATGAGGTCCAGGTTAGAACACAGAACCAGAATATGACCGAATGAAGCACCTCAGCCTCAAAAAGGTTGTTGGGATGTTGTTGAAACAGATGTGTATCTTTTTTTTTTTACATATTTGAATTTTTCATTCTCTTTTTGCTTTAAAACTCGAGGCAGAATGAGTTGGTGACTGTTATGTGGTTAGTCTTTTTTCTCATTTGTGTTTTTTTATGCATGTTGTCGTGGCCCTTTTTATGAGCTTTGGCCCTTACTCTAGAAATTAGGAAAATTACACTGTACAAAGACAGAGTCTTCAGCCTTCTTGTCCTGGCGTCCCTCTTGCTCTTCTTATAGCCCTCTCCCCAATGAATGTATGTTTTATACTGAGCTGACGGGTCGAGTGCTAGTCATTGGATCAGTTTCAACAGCCTTGTCATGGCACTGGAGGGCTCCACTGCTTTCGTTATCCAAGACTCTTTGTCACAAAAAATCCTCGTAGTCCAAGAGTTTTGAGTGCTGGCGTGTCTTCCAAAGTCGGTACAGGCGGAAGTCGAAATACATTTCAATCATCTCTTTTCCTTGATTCATAAATCAGAGAAGAAGTCTGAGTCACATTTAGGAAGTAACTTTGTTTTTTTATAATATTATATGTACAAGTTTTCACTTCTATATTAGCAAAACAAAAACATGTTAACAACAAGCTAGTGCTAGCATGAGATTCAAATTACTGTGTCAGGTTAGCTCCTCTGGCTAACCTTACACAGTTAGCAGGGTTAGTCAGGGGAGCTAAACTGACCTGGGTTAGCAGGGTTAACCAGGGGAGCTAACCTTAGACGGGTTAGCAGGGTTAGCCAGGGGAGCTAACCTGACCTGGGTTAGCAGGGTTAACCAGGGGAGCTAACCTGACCTGGGTTAGCAGGGTTAGCCAGGGGAGCTAAACTGACACAGGTTAGCAGGGTTAACCAGGGGAGCTAAACTGACACGGGTTAGCAGGGTTAACCAGGGGAGCTAACCTGAGACGGGTTAGCAGGGTTAGCCAGAGGAGCTAAACTGACACGGGTTAGCAGGGTTAACCAGGGGAGATAACCTGACACGGGTTAGCAGGGTTAACCAGGGGAGATAACCTGACAGACAGTTACAGTAACAGTTTCAGGTTGTTCCTGGGCCAAGCACTGACTTTCAAAATACTGAATACCAAAAAGCACTGTACGTCCCTACTCCTACCTCCAGCTAGGGAGGACAAGAGTGGGTTTAGAAGTGCAAAGTAACACGACTACTTTATCCTTTGTGGTGGGTGTTGTGAGCGTGTGAAGTCTATACGACTTGGAAATGCATTTAAAATACCCACTGAAATATGAGACACTGTATGAAAACAGAGAAGCATTAACAAGCGTGTACAGACGGACATGCTTTAATGAATAATTATTAAATTAAATTAATGTTCAAATAAGGGAATGTAGAATCTGAATGTTAATGCTGAACATACGGACATATTGTTTGTGGAGTGTGTCTCTGTGATCAGCATCTTTCCGTGTCACCCACCCTGTGCGGACAGCTCCAGCGGTGACTCGAACTCGACAGAATAAGGCCTCATTATATTCTTCAGTTTCTGGAACAGCTGTTGGGTCGAGATAAGAAATCAAACACCGCTTAATCCTACTGCTCTCGCATATGCTTGCAGCAGGGGAGCTGGTAACTTAAGACACACAGCACACAAACCTTGAAACACATAATGCAATGCAATGAATCCAGCTCATTACTGCTGGGGAGACACGTACATTTTTCATGTGCAGGTAACGAGGGGGTGAAAGATAAAGTGTCCAGTTTATCTTCTTGTCTTTATATGGAGTTTCTGGCTTGTTATGAAACAACAGATCTTGTAGGACCCTATCCCTCACGTATACTCCTTAAACTAACACAAACTCACCTACCTACTAATTCTACTAAAATCAGGGTCCTGGTTTGTTTTCATGGTCTGTTATGGAAATCTTTCAATTGTGCCATATACAATAAGAATAGATATAAATAAATAACACAGATATAGTTTCTTGCTTCTGTTTAATCATGGGTCATCTCTGTACCTCCAGCAGTGAGATCGGAAGCCAAGTGCACCTTTGTTTTCCATTCATGACATTACAATGCATGGGGTAAAGGAAAAAAAACAAAACAGCTTGCACATTGTTAGCAGTCCTTTGAAAAAGATGAGAGAAGATGGCTGGATGCCAGATGTGGAAGTGAGAATGGTTGGGGAGGCGAAGGCACTGTGGCTTGTGTGTAGTGCAGAGAGAGCTGCAGGCAAGTAACAAATCTGAAATGATGTTGCATGTTGGTTATTTTCCCCTCTTCCTGGATGGTTTCTCAGAAGTGCTCAGTGCTGTTGTTGGAAATGTTGTACTGAAAGAAACCCACAAACATGCCTGAAAGTCTCTGGATGAAAACTGGGTCAGACCGCATCTCTGACTTGCTCACCTGTTGCTTCATCCACAGGCTTTCCTTCCATGCCTTCATCCTCTAAACTGTGTTTCAAAATAACTTTTACACTGTCTGAGTGGTGAATTCTAAAGTGCAGTTATATCTCACATGGCAGTTCGTGAATATTTTCCCACAGTATATTCACCAGCTGCTTTGGCCTAATGAATTATTATATTTTACATCACATTCACTTTCATGTATATGGAGCAGTTATTTATTATGTCATCATTTTTACATGCATTACAATAAAAATGGCAGAGAACAAACCTATTGAAAAGATAATTAACATTACAATATCAGCTTTTGTTATGTTTTCCAAGCTTGGTCCCTTTGATATTAGTGATTTTGTTAATCATGCATTAATCAGTGTTGTTCAAACTGAGTCTAAATAAAAAGCCTACACTTGTGTCAGTGTGCGCGTTAACTCGCATACTGCATTTCGCAATATGTGAGTTAACGTTTTCTAGTTTAAATGAAGATTCTATAAACCTGATTTAAAACTCTTGATAACAGATGTAGCGATTCATAGAGGTTCTATAATACTTGTAAAGCTACATTAAGCAGTATTCACAGAAGTTTGGCCATATTGTGTATTTGCCAGTGGATGCTACTTGTCCAGATTGAAGCACACAATCAAGGTCACAGTTGGTAACACTAACACTTGCACTATAATTCATTAATTCTATTTTTTTGTACTGTTTTCTGTACAGTGTGATAATATAATATAATATTGGGACAAAGCCAAAGCTTTACAAAAAAGAGAAACACACCAGAACAAAACTGCATGTTGTCTGTAAGGGTGGAGATATCACTGATGTGCAGTCTGTTCTGCAGACTGCCAGAGTGTCCATCAACCCCAGAGAGACCCACTTTATATAACAAAGCATTTTGGCAGACATGACTGGAACAGACAGTTGGGTCAGACAAACGCCGCTGGCTATGGATGTGTGTGTGTGTGCGTGTGTAGCTGTGTGTTTCATTGTTTGTCAGGTAGAGAGAGCTGTATCATCATTCAGCATGTGTGCTCCTACACTGCTACTCAGAATAAGATGTTTACACAGGTAGACAGAAGTTATTAAATCACTTTATGAGACACATAAAGACTAGATTTTGAACTTATGACTGACAGGAATCACGATTTTATAGCTATTAAGTTCTGTGCCTCTTATTTATAGTGCAGTGTTTGATTTGACCTTTTATTATCTTATTATCACACTAGACTAAGATATTTGCACAATGTCAAATCATTGCCCTTACCTTCTCTCCATTGGGGTTGCCCAGCACATAGCATCCCATTATGTGGATGATGTTGGGTTCTGGGTTGATTTTACTCATGAAGCGAGTGAGCCTCCTCCAGAATCTGAGCAAAGACACACAGCAAACAGTTCTCTACATCAACCTTACTGACAGTTTCCATACAATTAAATATACAAAGAACAAAATACAATAATTCTGCCCTGTCTGCATAAACCACATCATTCTTTCAGGAAATACACATCACTTTTACTGGCTCACTGCAGTTTTTGAAGCAACTGTTTTATATCCTGCATTGGCGGTTATGGAACAGAAGGCGAGCCTTGTGTTTATGTTCTTGAATCAAGTAAACATCACCTTTTCAAAGCTGGTCCCTTTGGGAGAGATGCTTTACTCAGAACAGTAGCAGATACTGCTCATAAATGACAAATGTAGAGATAGTGTTGCATGGTCTCTCTGGATCATGTTTGATTTAATCAAGTGGGTGAGCATTTGCAAAAAAATAAAGACAGTATTCATATTCCTAAAATAGAGCAAAGAGCATTTACATGACAAAATTGATTCTAGATCTGTGATCCTTTGAAGGCAGATTAGATCAAGATTTCTTTGGGAATCAGCTAGTTTATTTACAGGGTTTATTTATAAGTGTTTACAAGAAGAATTTCAATTTGTTTCGCCCTTGTTAAGATTGTTGGTAGAATAAACGGCTTAATGAAAATCCCTAGGTGTACAATGATGAAATACTGGTTTGTTCTCCGTCATGCTTTAAATAACTGGTAAAGTTACCACAAGCTACAGGTTTGAGAGACATAAACTTTATTCTTTAAAGTGTATTATATAAAGTTATTCTTTATCCAGAGATGGACAAAGTCCATAGGTTACTTACTGGCTCATGTCCTCCTCTTTTTCCACCTTAGCGAAGGTAGCCACTTTATTCTTCAGTAAATACAGATGACCAGGGCCTCCCTAGGAAACATGAACAAGAATAAAATGTGTTACTACATGAGTCATCTAGCTAATTACTCATGGAATAACCATATGTAACGTATGAGTGACTCCAAATATCCGAAATAAAACCTGCAATAGCAAAAGGAAAACAGTATTACTCAATGTGTTTGTGTTTGTCCTTCATCACCTGACAAAAGATGAGCATCCGCCAAAACTTGCTTCCTCTCCTGTAAGCTGTGAGCTTCTTCTCGATTTCCTCTATGAGAGAGAAGTGGGTTTAGACTGATGTGAATGGACCAAGAATTTAAAGAAGGGAGTGTAAAAAAACACAAGAAACAATTAACGGAGGGAGAGAGAGACATCTGAATACAAACTAAATCTCTGGTGGGTGAGTTCGAGGTGTAATGACAGACGGCAGAGACACTAATAAGAGCTGCAGTTTAAATTGAATTCAACATTGTGTTCTTGAGGCAGCAGAAAATGTCACAGCAAAATAAAGACATGCAATAAAATGGTCTTAAATCAATATGTGTGAATTATTCATTGACATCCACTTAATTACTCCATGAGAACGTTATTACACGCAGAGTTTCATTATCAGGAAAACACTGTGGAAGTCCTTCTGTTATGTGAAACACAGGATCATCTGCAGAATATAAAACTGAAGCCAGATTTTAAGTGCAACAGAACAGATAAAAACAACTTTTTGATAAGGTTTAATCTCGAGCTAGTTTCCCGACCTTTAAATCCCACAGTGTGAGTCAGCATTCACAATCTGGGCCCAAATGTAATGTTGTATTTATATAGTTATAGTTAGTTATAGATAGTTTAAATCTTAATAAACAGCAACATTAACTTTTAGATTGTACAGTATATTTGATTTGATAGACTGTATTTACATATTTACATATTTTCTCTTTTACAATTTACTTTAGACCCTTTTGTTTTTGCACAGCCATGGCATAACTATGTGAGGAACAAAACTCTTGAATCGTGAATCTAACTCACCCAAAATATCATCAAAAGTGGCGTGTTCATGGTCCTAGGTACCAGAAGAGACAAGATCCCAATAAGAAACAACAAACACTTTTAAATTGTTGATATTTTACTCTGCAATCGGGTATTTACAGTTTGAACAATGTAACATCATACAGTATGTCATTTTCAGTTTTCGTGGCAGACTTACGTAAAGAATGGGAATGATGGAGGGATCATTCCTGCGGATTATATTGGGAATATATTCTGCTTTGGGGACTTTAGAAGAGATCAGCTAAAGGTGACAGACGGAGAGAAGTGGGATCGTAAAGATTGATTAGGTGGGTTCAGAGAAAATTTATTTATTTTTATCAATAGAAACTTAACTTATATCTTCAGATCATAGTTGTTGTTCTTAATTGTAAAATGTGAACATCTACCATGATTTTGGGAGGTGTAAAGTCATCTCCCTCACAGGCCACCCTCTCCAATTCTCTCTCCTCCTCCCAGTCTCCATTGTCATCGAGGCCTCCTTCATCCATGGTGCCACATGTCTGCAGGTCTCCACCTAGAAGAGAATGAATCACACTGGTGAGGAGAAAGACTTGAGTTAATAAGGTTGTGGGGAGTGGGTTGGGAGGCAGGGGAGGTGACACAGAAGGAAAAACTGTGAGTGAAGGACAGACGTCCACGATGTGGAGAAAGGTGAGGGCACAGGGAGAGAGAAATGTATGGAGCTGTTAATAATGGCAGTGACATAAGAAAATGACAGATGGAACACGAGGAAGCAGAGACAGATGGCAGATGCTGAAAAAAGAATGACTGATGCTAGTGTGGCAGCAACTAACAAGGAGAGTTTCAAAGGCCTCACTTCTGCCACAGAAAACCACAACACTATTATTCAAATTGATCAGCCAAATAGTATTTCTAGTTACATTATTAGTGAAAACCAAAACTTTCCTTCAAACTCAGAACTCATAGACTTATAGGAGCTTGAGGGTCCTGCACATTATCTTAGCTGGTCGAGAAGTCTTTTAACTTTTTGTTCCCATTCTGGGACTAGATGAGTCAAATTTCAGATTTCTTATGCTGAGTTTTGTGTAAGAAAATCACATAAATAGTATAAAGCGTTTCTCTAAACAGTAAATACAACTGATCCTTCTCAAAATGTTTGCGTTCATGGTACTGTATAAATGAGGCCACTGTTGGTTCAGGCCTCTATTATAAGCCAATTCTGATGATCAAAGTCTGAAAATGTCCTGCAAACATTCCAATAAAGCTCATGTACCCACAGGGAAGAAGAAGAGAAGAGGAAAATGGAAAATGACAAGCAAGATAGACAGTTAATGTCACACCTCCAGAGAACAATACCTTCCTCCCAGGAAATAGGAGAGCGAGGCGTCAACCACACCATTAGACTGCCATCAGCAGTTCATTTATCTTCCACCACACTGATACACAGAAACAGTGAAAATGGGGGTGGAGAAAAAAAAACATAAAACCACAAATATGCAGACATAAAGCACATGCCAGCAGCGTGTGTCTGTGTGTGTGTGTGTGTGTGTTGACTCACACATTCAGAGCTTTTTCTTAAAAAACACAGAGACAAACCTCACACAGGTGCCTGCATTAACATTCGAATCAGCCGACACATTCAGACTGGGACACGCACTCCATTTTGAAAGACGGAGAGAGCATCACAGAGTTAGACCCACAGTCATAGGGAGACAGATGGACAGAGTCAGCGGTAACAGCAGAGACAGTCAGTTGTACGTGTGACTATGGATTTTGTGCGCACATTTGTGGATTTTGTATTCTGTGTGTTAATTGCTCCTGATCTATCAAAACAAGGATGTACAGTACAGACTGTAGAGTACACACTGTTTAGCACCCGTCTGTACTGATCGCAGACAAAGAGGCACACACTCTGTGAAAAGCGGGTTTAACTTTAAAGTAACCAAAACACTACTGATCGCATCAAATTAGACTCCTTCAGTGGAAAAAGGAGCAAAGGATGAACTTGGAAAAAGACAAAAATGATGAAGAGATGTAAAGAGAAATAAGGGAGGAGGGAGGAAAGGGTGGAGGAAAGGAAAGACTTATCTGAATTACTAACTAAAGAAAGTTGTTGGGTCATGCTTATATATCAAAGGGTTGATTAGGAAACCTTTTTATAGCTGGCAAATGATTAGTGGCTTTCAGCTCTGTGTGGGCCACCTGTGTATGGAAATTAATTAAGGACAAATGTCCTCAGTGAGCACAAAGCAAACCCAAGCTGTAATCAATCTTCCAGTCAAGATGCGATGGCACAATGGGACGTGCTGGTAATGTGTGATTACACACATACAGAGTACATGTTTCAAAATGTGCTCGCATGACTCTCACTGCAGCTACACTTGAAAACATGAGCAGCCACTATCAATTTCTGACGTACATCTGTGAAAACATGTTTGTGTCTGGCTGTAAAAATGTCAGCTGACTGCAGAGGGATGTACTGTAGTATTACACCGTTTAACAATTCTTACAGGTCAAGGTTAGTTATGATATTTTCTACTCTCCACCTATGAATGCAAACTGACACAGGCAAAACATTGATCTTGCATGTTTAAACCCTCTCCTATGAACTAGCTTTCTGCTTGTCCCGTGTGTTTAGTACCATCAGAACAGAGAAAGTATCGCTACACATGGTACACACATGTGGGGCCTGATTTACTAGAGGTCTGATAACACAAACGAGAAATCTAGCGGTGCACACTGAGGACTGATTGTGCACACACAGTTCTTTGCCCTGGCATACACACTTTTAGATTTGAGCAGAAAAGTACTATTTGGTCCAGCTAGTGGTTGAGAAGGACTGAAATGCACGACTAATTGGAAGGACGCCATTTTTAGGTGTCTCCTGTCACTCATATTAATCTATTATTATTGTTATTATTATTATTATTATTATTAGTAGGAGTAGTAGTAGTAGTAGTAGTAGTATTAGTAGAAGAAGGTGAATCTTAACCTCTTCCATTTTTTACCCATAGCATATATTTGTAAATCGAGTTTGGTTACCTTACGTTAAAGCCTTTATTCACAGCTTCATGTTGCCTCACTGTAGCTGTAAAATGCGTGTGTGTGTACATTTCGTTATGTGTACATGTATGTGCATGAGTCTGTGTGAACTCACTGCCTCTGGGTTCATGAGCAGAATCAGTCTCGACAGGAGTGGGGTCGCTCCAGGAACGGTTGAAACTCTTCGATCTACGTTCAGCGAATGCTGGTGCAGGCGGGGAGAGATAGTCACACACATACGCACACACACACACTAACAAGCCCACAGACTGGCTGTTTCCACCTAAAACACATATGCGCAAAGGCGGATGCAGCTACAAGTGCAAAAATGTGGTGTACATATAAAGGCATCACTCCTCTACGTACTCACCAACAAACACACACGTACAGTGAAAACCTGAAGTGTTTTGGGGGTGGTCCTCACTTCTCTGCTCAATTTGCTTATGATCTATGCTCTGTGATATTAATGGGATTCATTTTTGCAGTCAGAGCGACACTCATATTTACTTTATTTGTTGGAACCACTGAATGCATCAGGGGATACATTTTGGGTTTTGATTGAGTTCAGAAAACAAAACACACCTGGCTGTGGCTCTCCAATTAACAACCTGTTTTGAATAATTAAAAAATCTAAATATGATAATGGTCTATTTTGCCAAACTGTAAATAATACGGTATGTACTAAAAAGCCACTTTGACACTTTTTCATTCCAACTTTGTGGAAAGAGACTAGACTGTATAAAAGTTAAATACTGTATCTGCCACTTAGATATACTGTGTTCAAAAGGAGTTTTTCCCGACTGGTCACCTGAATCACTCCGAGTACAATATGCAAATTAAGGACGCACCATCATGAGATCTGAAATCGGTCCACTCTGCTGCACCCAGCCTTCTCTCTCCCTGCTGCGCCTCCCCTTTTCTGTCCACCGTGCTCTGCCACACTCTGCCCTGTGCTTCAGGTTTTAGTAATTAAAAATGCTGCAAAACTTACTAATCAAGCAGAAAGTGACACTGTCTGGCTGCAGGAAGGAAACTCTATATTTCTGTTCATTAAGGTAACAGGTTAACATTTCCTCATCATTTCCAGTCACCCTTAAACGCTGGGCAAAGCAATGCATTACAGACCAACCACCTAAATATGCTCAAATGGATGGAGAATAGAACCACAAACACGTAGTTCAGAGAATAAAGAGAAGTTTCTGCTGGTTTGCAGTAACACACACACAAGCACACACCTTTGCATCATTACCAGTCATGACTTTCATTTGTGTATTTTTAGAAAACAAATGTTTAAAACAATGCAGCAGGAAAATGCTACCTACTGTGCAGCTCGCACACATGTGCACGAACCCTCGTGGCTGGCTGATCAAACACACACTGATAAACATATAATGCTCAGTGTTGCAAAACCCCAGCAAAGCATCAGCGCCTAGTGTCGCACACATGCAAAACCATGCCAGAAAACAAATAAAACAGTTAATGGTGGGGTGAACAATAAAATCAATCTGAACAAACATGTCAACTACACACGCACACACACACACACACACACAGTCTGACTCACTCTGTGCTTTAATCCTTCTGCTGCCCACCATCCGTAGATGCTTCCGGAAGTTCCTGTGGGTAGAGAATCACAGCAGAGGAGGGATAACGGAGAACAGAGGAAGAACCAAAATGTAAAGAAGAGAAAGGGGGATGAGGGAGGGGTGGGCGGGAAACAACAAAGCAAGGAAAGACAGAAAGACAGGAGTTTAGTGTCAAGTCATTATCCAGCAATACTATTTATTACTGTCTACTTTTAAAACATTTAAATGGAAGGTAATTATAGGTAAATATACACATTTCCTTGTCAGTGTGACTGGAAAATACCAGAGTGGTGTGGGTGTAATGTACCACAAAAGAGCTTTTTTTTTTTGGCAGCAGATTTTTGAGATTGCAGAAGGTTCATTCAGTTTAAGGGAAACCCAAGTATTATATTTAGTAGGTTCTGAAGAACCTGCTGTGAACACACCCACACCACAAGTAAAATACTGTAAAGCATCAGAGGAAATGTTTTTGTCTTTTAACTGCTGCATACTGGTGGGTTTGTCTTTACTTTTTACTTTTCTGTTCTGTTTCTTGTTCATTAATGTCTACATACAGTATCAACCCAAATCTAGCAACATAGTTCTATATACATATATGGTATCACTGGGTTAAAAACAAAAGTCACTTTTGGGGCTGAAAAAATACCTTGTTTTTATAAATGAGAAATTTGAAAATAACATGATAAAACAACATGATAATGGCCTTAAACCTAAACTTCTACAGACCTGATATAATTATGACTTGAATGCAAAATACACAGGACTACAAGCAATTGGATATAAATGCTATTTTCAACTTTGATAACACCCGAGTAATCAGCTTTGTAAAATGTCTTTCTGTGTGACTTGCTGTGTGATCCTGATGTAATGTTTTTTGTGAAAGCTCCAGATAAACATCCTTTTATCTTTCTGGCTCCCTCCCATTTTGCATCTACACACAGTTTCAGTACACCGAGATACCACTAAACAGTCCCGATTAATGATCTCTGCATGTGGCTGGAAGTATATCTACAGTATGTTTATGTGGTGGTGATGATGACGCAGAGTGGATGCAACATAAAAAGGAAGCTATAGATTACAAGTCTTGCACTCATATGCCTCCACCTGAACCTGTACAGAGAGAATATGTCCTACTGTTAAATGTACCACTGCTCTTTTTATTTCTGAAAAATATAAGAGACTCCCTTCTGTATGTAACACTACATAGGGAATTATGGTACAGGTACTTCTATACAACAGGTATTATATTATTTGAATATAATTATGGAGTCATTTTGCTGTTGCAGTCGGCAACTGGATTTATTTAATCTTCTTTCTTGTCTTAGTCCAGTCGCCATGGCTCAGCTTCTAGATAGTTGAGCCAAAGTTTTTTATGTACTTACTTAAGCCACTTTTACAGAGTTAAGTTACATAGTTTAAGAAAACAGGGACATTTATAGTTTATATAGATAGAGACTGATAGAGTAACTAAAGAAAGTGAACATAAAAGAAAACAGGGAAAATTACTTATGATGATAAAAGGCACTCTGAGATACTAGGGGGTGATTAAGAGCTGAAATTCTGAAATGGCTTTTTACTTTTTTCTTTGCTGCTATTTATAACTTTGGTTTAAATTGTCTTTATTATTATACTGGTTTTGCACAAAGTGCACAACTGAGTACATTCAGTCCCAGAGTACAAACACAGCAGGGGTCCAGCGAGAGAATGACAAGAGTCTTCTGTCTTCACTGGTACTTAACAGAATCCCTTCCTGCAATCTGTAACTCTAATGATTTTTGCATTGCTCTGTGACTAATGTCATACCTTCATATATATATATATATATATATAGAGAGAGAGAGAGAGAGAGAGAGAGAGAGCAATCATTTACACTACACTGAGAAATTTCTATATATGTATGGTTTTCATCCAGACACTTCAACAAAGAAGCTTCCTAAATAGCTAAAAAAAAAGATTTATCATCAAATTATCTGTTTTTACATAAATATATAAGTTCACTTTTAGTTCGTTTCGACCGGTCCTCAGTAGTCAAAGTGTGAGCTTGGCAGGGCTAAATAAACATGTATTTTAAAATGTGAGGATAAGCATGACCTTGATAAAACTATTTAATTTAAAGCAACAGTTTTAGGTGAATACAACAGTGTTTAGCGTTAAGATTTTAGTGTTGCTAAAGGTTTTTATTTTGTCCATATCACAAATTACGTTGAAATAATACACAAAGTTATCGACACTGACACTTCAGATGGATGACACTTAGAAAAAGAAATTGAGATGTACTACATAGTGTCACATTTGCCATCTGCCCCTTTGACAGCAGCTGAGCCTGAGCGGGACAGTTTGTGAACTTGTTATTGATGTCATTGCTCCTCCAAGTGTTACAAAATCCACCTCCATCTTCAAATGGCTTTCAGATCTTTCCCTCAGCCCGCATACACAAGTCTATTGTGGTTTCTGAGAGGAAGGACACCATGCAACTCAACTTTTCAGTCACCTATACAGTACACTATGTAGCTTTTTTGTTTTTTTTTGGTTAAGGAATAGAAATTCTGATTCACTGTGGTTGGCAGCACAAAAGTGGCATAGAAATTGGGGCACTGTAGCAGGGCATCCAGCAAGCTGATACCATGCTGCTGACATCCTCACACCTTTTGGTGCCACGTTCCGACTCTTTGACTTAGTCAGATTAGACACAGCTGTAAATAAGCAGCAACGGAGCTAAAACGAGTGCTAAAACGGCACAGCCTGGCAGGGGGAGCGCTTCATACCTCTGGATGACTTCTGCTGAATCCTGCTCCCTCTCTCTCCTTTTTCTCTGCACAAATCCCCGGAAAGCCCTGCCAGGACGCGGCACAGTATTAAAAGGATGAGAGAGGGAGAATGCAGGGGTGGGACAGTGCAGGGAAGCTGATGCCAGGGCTTTTAGGTGCAGGGTTTACTTGGCTATGAAAAGTAGGTTGTTGTAGGTAAGCAGTAGGTAGCTTTGACTCCAGAAAGTCAAATCATGTCACCAGCTCAAATCTTCTTTTCCAATCGTCTTTGCCACAAATGTGCCAGTCTGCATGTAATTAATCCACCTTCAAGCTGAAAGACTAATTTCACTTGAGATGCTAAGTTTTCATGGCTTTTTTGCTACAGTAGCGTGTCCAATGTACAAAGTTGTTTTGGAAGCCTGACATTCTTCATTTATATCATCTGCTGTGAAACTCGTTCAGTGTTCTTGACAGCAGAAGTGGAAACTTGGTGTGAAATGCATCACTTTCAATGTTTGGTTTAGTGTTCATAATAGACTTTCAGTAATTGTTGTTAACCAACAAGCTCGTGAAGCTGATTAACACTTGTCAATAGCCGAGACAGAGAGACCGTCTCCCGTTATGCATGAGTGTCTGTTGTTGTATATAGTGAATTCCACCAAACATATTCGCTTAAGGATTTTTCTTGGTGTGGGAAAAAAAAGATAACGAAAAGACCAAAACCAATGCAAAAACATTATTTTGACATATCATGCTGTTTTTTTTCTGTGTTGTGTAAGATTTTAATAAAAACATATAGAATATCACCAGATGTATGTGAGGATTTTGAATAAACCTAAAACTTTTACTTTGAGCCAGCAGCAAGATGTTAGCTTGGTCAACAGAACAGTTTAGGAGAAGCCTGGGTTAGTTAGGTTTAGTTAGGTTATTTAGGGACGGGGCAGTCGGAGGACGGGAGTGCGATATGAAATGTAAAGGTTTAGCTTGGTTTAGACATACGTTATTATTGATAATTAGCGCTGAATGATGTTACAGTAGCATTACTAGAGATCACCAATCCCAAACAGTCAGCCCTGCACAGATTCACTGATCATTTTACCACTTGTGTGCTGCAACATGAGAGAATAATGTGAAATGGCCAAACCCTGACAGCACTGCTGGGTGGATGTGAGGTGACAGACTGTAGGTCAGCCAACACACAGATGAATGTTTTCCTGGCTTGAGCTTGGCAAACTTACTTAGCGGCAGTAGAATAATGGACTTTGTCTCTCCTGTGGCATAATTTTGTAACTCAATTTACCCTCCTTTTTCATTTCTGCTGAGCAGACCTGACAATTCATAAGAAACTGATTCTTGAAAACATTATTTTTCATTATTTTTCTTATATATATATATTTAAAAAATTGCTTGCAAGATGCTGACAACTATTTAAGCACACACACACACACACACACACACACATATCTAGCATACTACTGTCAGTTTGTTTTCAGCTGTAACTCAAACACACAGCCCAAAGGATGAAGGTTAAATGGTAGACATCCGAGTTAAGGAACAAGAGTTAAGGGTTGGGCAGGCAGGGAGGAATACTCACGATATTCTGTTTGAGAGTCCCAGGAATAATTAGCATGCAAGGAGAGAAGGGAAAGAGAGAAAACAGTTTAGGTCCCAGTTAGCAGAGTCCAAAAACAGAGAGGAAGAGCTGGGAGAGCAAGAATGACACAGAAACAAATAGAGTGTGTCATTGTTTGATCTCGATGAAAAGCCAACTTGTAACGCTGCATATTTCCTGCTGGTTTGTGCTCATTTAATAAGCCAAATACACAACCACTGACACGTATCTAATATGAGATGAAAGTGTACTATCATGCAAAAGATACGTACTGTACATGTTTAAAAAAAGATAAACAGACAGTGACAGGCAGAAGGCACATTGCTGGAAACTGCCAAAGACTTGATTTGATGTGAAGAGGTTGTGACAGTTAGATACATTTTACAGCTGCAGATCTCACATGAAATTGCTGTCATTCTTGCACAGGTTGTCAAAAGCACACGCTCATATTCACACTCCCATACAGACATGGCGTTGTACATTATGTTTCCTTTTTAAAAAAACATGATCTAGAATCACAAACGTGGACTGAAAATTAGTTTGTGTGCAATAAATTTGAGTTAAAGATCAAATGATATGTATATATAAGATGAAAGTTTAGAATTAGTTTTCATTTGGTGCTATGTACACCGTGTTTTGTTAAACAACATAGAAAATTGCATCTTTTGTATCACAAGGCCCGAATTTCGAGTGAACAAAGGTATAATTAAAGAAAAAATTTGGCACTGCAATACTGGGCAAAACCAGAATAAAAATAATGTCAAAACATTCAAACTAAGAGGAGGTTAGAATGACATTGTGGTCATGTTTTGTGTTCAGTCGTGCATGAATGCATCAGCAACCCTGCTGGCAACTGGATTACTGTGCATCAATTATAGCTTAACTGTAACCATAATGAAAAAAAAATTGACGAAAAATTCACTATGATAGATTGTCCTCCTCGAACATGCTTTAAGGTGCTGCAAGCCGACTTCATAGCTTACTGAAATGAAAATCAATCGCAGCCTGGAACATAGGAAATCAATCTAAAGCCTTATAGCGTGCTTTAGAAAATGGTTGGTGGTAATGTAAAGTATGCAATCAGTAGTTAATGGTCTAAAACGTGAAGAAACATCGGCACATGTCGTTAATTCTGGTTGGCAGCACACCAGTCTGACCTTTCACACGCCATAAATGTGACTGTGTGCATGTGTGCTTGAGAGGGGGTGCACTCACGCCTGCATCGTTGTTGTGGCCGTTTGAAAGGAGAACATGTTTTCCTTGGGGAACCAGTTAGTGTCCTCTGCAATTAGAGAGAAAAATGACGATCCCAAGGTTAAGTGAAAAACAAGACAACTCTATGCACTCTATGGTAAATGTCTGATATATTAGAAACATGAGAGCATGAAAAACCAGCGACAGCACCAGCACTTCACAGTCCACCACTCCACAAATGGAGAGAGGGAGACACACAGGAAGAGACAGCAGAGGAGAGAGATGGGGAAGACGAAGAGTCAGAAATACAGACCACGTCACATCCAACATCTATCCCCACCAGACCTTAGAAGAAATAGATTTGTGTGTCTAGATAATAAACGTAATACTAGTTCATGCTTGGTGGATGTTTTACTTTTATTCATCCAAACTTAAGATTTAAGATCTGTGTGTGACTTATTTTTAGTGAACCTGTGAAACTATAAACTTTCTCGATTATTTCTTACTAATTGCTTATTGATAGGTGTGATTGGTGATTTGATCTAAATCTTAAAATTAAGCCTAGAATTATGACTTTTACATAAAACAATGATCTAATGTGGGCAGGATAATAATTTTACAGAAGGATCTAAATCAAATTATCTACATGCATAATTGAATTCTTGCAAGTCTTTGAAATGCTATTTCATCTCTGGTCCAAACCAGTCCCAGTCACAGGGCCTTATGAACAACCCGCCTTCCCCTCCCGCCATTGTTTGGATTTGGGCACCTCTGTCTTCCTGTGTTCTCCGCCCTCTCACCTCTCTCCAGCCCAGTCATCCGGTCCACACTCCACATCCGCTCTAGACGTCGATGCTGCTTGCCTGCCTCTCGGGAGGAGCTCTCCAGGTCCAGGGAGCCCTGGCTCCGTGAGGGAGCGCCGCTGCACGAGTCACAGGCCAGCCCGCTGCACTCTGCCTCAGCTTTTCCCCCCTCGCCCCAGCTGCGGATGTTGTGGGCACTGACGGAGCTCTGCAGCGGGGGTTGAGACAGGTGATGGTGGTGGGAGTGGTGTGACACGTGATGGGGGTGGGATCCAGCAACGTTTAAAGGCTGCTGCTGCTGCTGCTGCTGCTGGTTGCTACTGCTGCTTCCACTTGCTCCACTGTTTCCTCCACTGCTGGATGATGGCATAGCGTGATGGTGGTGATTTCCGTGGTGATGGTTACTGTGATGATGGTCACTGCGGTGGTGGCTGCCACCACAGCTGCTAGCACCGCGGCCACTGCTGGCATGTTGGTACTGGGTTGGAGATGAAGAGGTAGAGGAGGGGGAAGCGTAGGGTTGGATCAAACCACCTCTGGATCCCGCTCCGCCACTTCCTGACTTCTCCTTTAAGACGTCCAGTTCTAGGCTCTCCTTGCTCCCCCGGCCACCACTCATCAGCATACCGTGCTGGGTAGTGATGGTGTATACGCGGGCAGGCTGCAGGGTGCACTCGACACACTTCTGCTGGTCTTCCTCCACTGAGAAGCTGCGTTCAAGAGACAGGCGTGCTGGCTTGGTAGAAACGTTGATGGATGGGGGAGGTGGCCGGGGTAAGCCAAGCGGCTGTTTCACCAGGCTGGGCTCTTTATTTTCCTCAGAGTGCTTGGTGGTATTGGTGCCGGGTCGGAGGTTGTTATTGTTGTTTGGGCTGGTTGTGTCACTTGGTGACTCTGGATCAGGACCCACCAGTGTTTCACACAGAAGATGAGCTAGAATATCAAAAAGAAAGACAAGTATGAAACGTAGAAGACTGTGATGGATGCCAAAGAGCAGGAAAAGAAGTACAGGATATAGATAGATAATAGGTTCTCTGATTATCAGCTCTTGTAGAGACACATCAATGATCGCAGCCATTTCAGCAAAAGGTTCCAACGGAGAAGAACGGGGACAATTAAAACAATATACAGAACAGAATGATGGACAAATGACAGGATAGCAAGGCGCTGACCTGATCCGTTTCGGTTTTCAGGGTGCGTGTGGGACAGGTACTCTCCAAATGCTCGCGCTGCTCTGTGGGGACACAGATACACGACACACATAAAGACATTAATTCATGGAGAGAAGGGCGGCGTGAGTGAGAAAGGAGAGGAAAGAGAAGGTGAGAGAGACGAGCAAGGGAATTGTAAATTATAAACCTAATTGCCTTCTTTGTAGGCTTGTGCCACCCACAGATTAAGATGCAGCTGTTTTATCTCCACACTTCAGGCAGCGTCAGACTGAGATGGGAGACAGTATGACACAGCGGGAGTAGATAGAGACAAGGGTTGTTTTAGGTTGGCTTCATTTCTCAGCATGACCTCTGGTCGGATCACGTTGGTGGATGTAATTGCACCAGCAGAGCATAAGTGTAGTTGTTTACTAGATTCACACACAGAATGTGTGAGGATGTGTATATTGCATCTCATGTCATAAAAAATACTTAACCTTGAGAGCGACTGACGAAGCGGTGCGCCGACAGTAGATATTACGAGCTCCATAAACAGTCCTTTGTCTGGCGCTTAGCCCCCTTTTTCTGCTGCTCTCTCTTTTACTCACACGTTGAAAGAGTCACAGAGAAGAAACTAAATATCATAGAGCATGTCGTTCTTTTAAAAAAGTGGCCCCAGGTCTTTCTGTTAAATGACACTGACCTCCTAATGCTTCTCTAGTCAGAGTGTGACAGGAGAGAAAAAGAGAGACGGGCTAAGAGAAAGACAGAATGCTGGCTGAGAGGAAATGCACTTCAGCAATGATGATAACATTAGGAATAAAGATTTATGGTGGTAATTAAGAAAGAGGGGACATTGAAGGAGAAAATGTCACTCTAAAACTGTATGGTATTAATAAAAAAATCATTGCTATAGAAAGGATTAGGACAAGACTGTCCTTTCCCAAATGGATTGAAAGAAGTTATGCCTTATTGTCTAAACGATATTTAGCTGCAGAGCTTATTTAGTTAATACTTATGTCAGTCATCATGAAATTTAACTGGGTGTTTTCCCAGTGGTCTTAACACTATCAGGGCCCAATAAACTGTTTACATCCGTCAGTATATTCAGGAAAACTGCCTCAGTGCTTGTGCAGATTATGTCTTCCTAATGCACCTCTAGTGTTAGAGGTGACTGCTGACACACACACACACACACACACACACACACACATATAGACATATGCACATTTGTGCAGAAGAAAATCCCCTGTCTGTGGGTGTAAGCTTCCTGCCTGGTAGCTCTGTCAATTATTAAAACCTGTCCAACACAGCAGGCGCGCGCACACACACACACAAACACACACACACACAAACATACACACACGCACAGATACAGAAAGAGCAGGAGCGCAGTAAAATCTGACTTTCTTCAAACACTTCTCTGATGCACCATCTTTCCTTCTCTCTTACGGGGAGTTACTTATTTAAACTCAGCGCTGTATCTCCCCCCACCTACCTGCGTTCTCCTCTTCAAAGCAGGATTTGTCTACAGACATCTGAAGTGAACAAACATGTGACCTGTTACAAGTCGGTCGATGTTAAATCCACATAACTTACATTTCACAGATTTGGACTTTTCTCATGATAGAACCATTGGAGGGGCACCATTACCACTGTCACCTCACAGCTAGAAGGTTTGATTCTCGGGTTTGATTCCCAGGTCAGCCAGGGTGCCTGTCTGTGAGGAGTTTTCATGTTATCCCTGTGTCTGTGTGGGTTCTCTCTGAGTACTGTGGCTTCCTTCCACCATCCAAAGACATGTTAGGTTAATTGGTGACTCTAAACTGCCCCTGGTGTGACTGTGACGATCATGGTTGTTTGTCTGTGTATGTCCTGCGTACCCAGCCTCTCGCCTGATGACAGCTAGGATAGGCTCCAGCCACCCCCCCCCCCCCTTAGGAGGACAAACACTCAGGAAAATGGATCCTATCCACAAATCATGTATGCATACTGTGGATTTTACTAGAGATTTTCTTTTTTGACATTGTTTTCCTATTTAAACAATTCCAAAATCAAGCAGAACTAAAACATTGAAGCTACATTATGTAACTTTTTATATATGTACATAAAAAAACAGCCTGGCAGAGGTACAGATATATTCGCCTCATTTTTTAGCAAGGCTCACCCTCTGAAATTATTAGAAATTGCTGTATTCCCATTTACTATAACTAGTAACGACTAATCCCTGAAGCACTGTGCAGAGCGTAGAAGAGCACAGCAGAACAGGGAGAGGTAAGGCGCGGTGGAACAGACTGGATTTAACCTGGTTGCCCGTATACCACCCAATTCTTGTAAACTTGGTATCTAAGGAATGATTGGAAGGAATTCCTTTAAAGACCACAAATGTCATCTAGGATTCAGTGATGAACACGTTTTATTTTGGTGGCCAAAGATCAAAAGGTCAAGATCACACTGACTACTTATCTATCAAGTGTTGTTAACTTGTGTAATGTTTCTATGGAGCATGCTTCAAATTTAGTACAACCGTTCAACTGGAGTTAGTTATGGTGATCATTCAATTCTTGTGGTAAATGCGATGTCTCAGCAACAGTTTGAGGCAATTTCTTTACATTTGGCACATATTGTCCGTGTATTGGTCAACGATGAACTTTGACAATTACAACTTAGTGGTCAGAAGCCAAGGTCACTGTGACCTCTTGTTTGTCCCAAGCTTGTCAATGCTAAGTCTCAGTAATGCCTAGAAGAAACATCTGGTACAAACATCAGCTTGGACTCATGCATAAACCTACTGCAACATGGGTCTGGACACATTTTCATATAAGCTACAATGTCAGTGGTTAGCGAAGTCATACAACGGCCGTGCAGTATTATTTTGTTCATGATTAACAGTGTTTCTCTGTACCTCTGTAGCCATTCTGGCTCTTTTATTTTCCACTGCTTTTAGTCAAAGTAAACCAAACTTTGAAAGAGTTCGGGGATGCTGACAGACTCTGCACGTGTTGTGACACCATCCAGCTCAGTTCACTACGCTTCTAAAAATAGATCACCATGCATGCCAATGCAATTTTAGAGCACTGCATCATCTCTGAAATCCTCCACTTCCTCTGTGGTGATAGCATGTGAGCTCGTGTGTTTGTGTAAGTCTGTGTGAGTGTATGTTGAAGGACAGAAAGAGAGGGAATTACAAAAAAATGTCCACATATGTGATACGAACAGCTGTGATGAATGCAGTTAACACTCTAATCAGCAGGTGTCCCACAGACATTGTCATTTGCCCTACTGCTTCTTTATTTAACAGGACAGTCACTCTGGTTAGAACCAGCAAACAAAGGTGCAAGATACTCTCATCATCCATTAAACATCTGAGGAAACGGATACGCAGCAGAATGCCTCTCTGTCCTTTCATTAAACAAAACCACCCTCGCTGCTGTGTTATCTCACGTTACTGCTGCGCACCCACTCCATATGACATGTGAGCACACAGCACACCGGGGACACAGGTGTATGAGGAAGGAGTTGAGAACCACTAAGTGCGGGTGAAATGTGAAGAAGAAGAAATTAGAGAAGGAGAAGTTGACAGGCCGATTTTAAATTTGTTCTGCATGCTCTCAGGCATGTGACGAGAGGTTTGGGGACAGAAATGAGCCAGGGAGGGGAGGCTGTGAGGAGGAGATTAAAGCACAGACGAAGAGGAATGTATGAAGGAAAAACGGGGGCATATTAAAAATGAAAGGGGGAGTAAACTTGAGGAAATGGGCAGACACAGAAAGTACAGTCAGGATAATGAGAAACAAAGACTATGCTAGACTAGGCTAGACTGTGAAATGTGAAGCTTGCTGATTAATGAAAACGTCTGTATTACTGTAGGGAGTCAACATGTAATTATGGGCCAAACATGAGTGACAGCGATGGCACAAGATCAGGGTCAGTGTCATGGGTTCAGACCAGATTAGATATTTTGACGGTGACAACAAGGACTGGTTGTGTGAGAGTGAATATCTTAAACCTTAATGAGTATATCTGTTCTTTAGATCTTATATTAACAGTGGCTGTTTTCAAAATGATTCCCTTTAGATGTCAGAGGAGCAGTGTTCACACAGGCGTGTCTACTTTCTGATGGAATGGTTGCACTAAAGTAAAGTATCAATCCCGTCATGCTAGTATTGATGACAGAACAATGCATAACAAGATGCTTAACAGAGGTGAACATTACAAAACTGTAATCATGACCTTTCCTTCACTCTCTGGTTTGTCCTTACTAATGGTGCGGAGAGTGCCACCTTATTTATTTCTCACTCTGGTGGTACTTTATACACTTTATACACAAAAACTGTCCAGCTGGATTCATGTCAGGTCATGTCAAATTCTTTCATTAAGCAAATTTTAAAACAGATAAGAAATGCTATTAGAAGAAAGTATACAACCCACAAGGTAAAAATAAGGGAGGCAGGTAGTGTGCTTTGCTGATTTAAAACCAGTTGAACAGAAGCAAGTCTTTAGTGTGGATTTCAAAGTGGCAGCAAACACTGACACCATCTCTGGTGTCAGTGAAAACCATATCAGCTGAATTTTTGATATGTGCGTAAGCAACAGATATGCTAATAATAATAATCAGTCTCGCTGACTACGCAGCACATCTGTTAGCTTACGTATCACTCACACTGTGCACACATAAACACAACCTGAGCTGTATTTTTAGATTGTATATCTTCTTTTATTATGCTCAGAGCTACACTTTGTGTTGGACCCAGACTCTCTCTGAATGTGATAGACACACAGGTTCTATCACGTTTTTGGACTGCGAGCGTTGAACAGAGTGGAGTTATCCGTGGTCTGCACAAATTCAGGGTAAGCTGAGTCAGAACTGAGCCTCCACCTCCATGTTTCCCACTGGGGTTTGATATTTCTTTCTTTGAAAGCTGATATTATTTCCCATACATGATTTCATTTTTTTAGGTTCACCTCTCCAAAGGACATTCTCTCAGAACCGTTGTGGCTCGTAAGCATGCATTTTAGAAAACTCCAGTAACTTTCCTATAATGTAATGATGTTCCTATTTTATGGGCCCTACTTCCAAGTCGTTCATGGTGTGACTGGACACTCCTGGACTGGATACAGCCTGTATCTGTTTTAAATTAATATATGGTTCTTTTCAACCATCCAAACTATCCTTCTGTTCCCCTGGGGCCAGATTTCCTTCCATGCACCTTAAATGCCTTAATACCATTAACAAATGAGGTCAAAGGATCAAGCTGCCGGGAGATGGTTTGTCGACTTTATCTTGAACATTGACAACTATTTTCTTTCTTACCTCATCTTCCCTCTGTAAAAGAACATTTCAAGCTTTCTGAGCACTGAACCGAGTGACGTCTAACAGTACCAACACATTTGGTCAGGTCTGTGTTACAACACTGCCATGTCTTTTCCCAGTGGATATGGATGCTGTGTAACACTGAGCTTGTATTTTTACAGGACAAACAGCTTGTGGCTGAAAGCATTTTTCACTTCTTTGGCAATGCCTCCTAAATGTGATCAGAGCTGATGTCTCTCTAGTGTCTTTCCACTGTAAACATTGGGCTGCCAAGCAAAGAGCTTTCTCACTTTTAACGCACCTTAATTCAATCTGACTCTCACACTGAACTAATTGAATTGAGTTTCCTACACACACACACACACACACACACACACACACACACAGAAGTGTGTGGCTGCGTCGATGAGGAACTGTTGAGTGGCCTGTTGCACGTGCTGAGGGTCGAAGAGACCTGGGAATGTTAATTGCAATCTTGAAAGTGCGGTGCATTATGGGACATGTGGGAACAAAGCAACTGATTGGCTAACTGATTAAAATGTCAGTACACTAAAGGCTTACTGCAGCCACCCAAACCTCTAACTACTACTGAGTCAGATACACAAACACACACACCTTTCTCTGTCATTCTGCAACTCACTACACATATTTAACATTCAAAGTTTGAATGGGCTATGGACATTTTTTTGACAGCCGTCTGTTCACTGACATTTTGACTGACCACAGCAGGAAAAGTACCGATCTTATAATAACATATTCCCTGAGTTTGTATCCATCCACCTTACTTTTAGGACATGAATTTGCATTAGGGTAGTTTGCATAACTTCTCCCTAATGCAGAACCTTAGGGAGCAACATTCTGTGCCTAAAGCCCTCACGCAAGTTACAGCTCCAGACCAAGAAATTCAACCGGAAACAAAGATTGTGGACCTCACCAGCTGGACATGAAATAACTAACACAAGACAGAGGGAGAAATTAAACTCGGCCTTTCTCCAGAAACTAGTCTGAGGAGAAGTCCTGGCTAACTGCCTGTCCTGAGACCAGAGCTTTGGTTTGTTTTTCCTGCCTCCTCTGTCAGCTGTCAGGAAAAGAGCGAGTCTGGATTCAGACAGGTAATAAGTCCGTGTCCCATTGTCAGTGACATGGCATGCTTCATGACACAGATACAGAGAGAAATGTGTTGTGTTGATAGAGGATTATGTTCAAGTTATCTTGTTGTGTTTTGAAGAAAATAGATTTTTTGGGGGGAATTCTCATAAGGTTTATTACCATCCTTACAAGTTAAACTGCAGCGTGACACAGTGAATGTCCAATCACTAATGCCCAAATATTGTGTCTTGTTTTATAAATATATTCTTTTAAAGATCCGCTAGAATCCTTATTCTTGTGTTTCGATCATTTCAGCTTTTAAAAAAGTGAACTATAATAGATATTATCAAACTGTCAGACAACACAGTCGGAGTCCGAACCATGACTCACACAATAATCAATAAAAATCTTTTCAGCACACTAAACGAGGCTTTTAGGCAAAAGATGATCAGATTGTCAGAAAAAAACTGCGTCTTCCAGTCGAGCTAAAGCATTTACACAACAGCCCTGACTGCAGCCCTGCAACAAAGAGGGTCACACCTGTCGATTGTCCCGTACAAACTAAGACACAGAATTTCATTTGCATTTGTCTGTATAAACCAGTCCTTTGATCTGTCATGCCATCTTTCACACCCCCACAGCTCTGTGAATACTGGTGTCCGATGCTCTTCAGCTGAAACTCCGCACAGCCCTCCTCTCCGGCTGATAGAAAGATCAAAGCGCTCGCTTTTTCACTCAATGTCGCAGAATTGTGGTGTATAAATTGGAGGTAATCTTTCCTCTCTCCTCTATCTTCCCTCACTCTCAGTCACTTTCTTCTTCTCGTGAGCTGCTGTAGGGGACAGTGTGACCTGTTTCGTAACCAGCAATCCATAAACATGCATAAGATGACACAGGCCCAGACAAACGGCCGGTATCAAGAGCCAGACTCCTTTAAGTGTTTCCTGTGTGTGTCTGTTCTTATGAATGTTCTTTTTCATAACTAGTCCTCATAACTCGCTCACAGCATGCAACGCTGGTTCTTTCTAAAGTTACCACCTCCATGAGGCTGATGTCTTTGGCTTTGACAGTGACAGTTTTTCTGGTATAAACGTCTTCATCCTCCAGATTCTTCTCAGTGTGCTCGCAGAAGTTTATTACTGTTCTAAACCATTTTGTATGTAACATTATTTCTTTACTCAGAAATTGTCGGGGGAAGTGTTTGGCAGACTTTCATATGTGGTTCAGCTTGTGGGTAGGAATGCATTATGTCCACTAGTGTCCAGACCAACATGTGTATGTGTGCTCACACATTAGTGTCTACATCCTGAACAAACTACAGCTTCGGATAACGATGAGCCAAAGTCAGTTCTGACTGTGCTGCGTGTATCTGTCCACATGTTCACCTTGCCTCACTCAGAGCATGCAGGAACATGAAGCTATGCCATATGCTCGACTAAGAAAAAGCTCTCTGGACTGCTATGGTGTCATGTAAAATGTATTTAACAATAAACAGAAATAGTATATTCTTCAAATGCTGCAAACAAGCCTTTCCGAATACAGTAATATGGAAATAAAAACAATTGTGACTTAGGACCAACACAAGCAGATAAGTCCTACTGTTTCTGAATGTTTCACTGCACTGTTTTGCATTTATTTAGTGGCCTTCCGAGTGCAAACATGTGACATGTGACATAGGATCAGCACAAAATGTAGTGAATGTTGAAAAGAGCAACACTGACCCTGAAAAACTGAACATGTTGCATAAATGTTTGTTAAAGAGGAGTCCAGTGACCATGTATTTCACACAGTATAGAGAAGGGAGCACGTGCAGATTAAATGGAGCGAGCAATTTACTACATATGCACAGTTTATACATATACATGAGTGGAGTGGGGATAAACCACTCCGAGTGCTTCCTTCCACACTGATGGGGTCGTGGCTAGGTGAAGCACTGATAAATATTGATGTGATTCAGCTGCTTTTAACATACATAGGAGACAGTGTTTGTTCAGCCAATAACTCCAAAGAGCGAGTGAGGGAGATGCAGACCACATAAAGGCTATTAATAGGTAAATAAGTGCATGTGTGTTTGTGTGCTGCCTGCTCACACATGCTGCACTGCATGCAACGACTCACAAACTATAGGTGAGCTCTGCAATGTAGTGAACACACGCGCACGCGCACGCAGGGAATGACCAAATAGCACATCAGCCCACATCTGTGGACGCCGGAGTCTGCACAAGTCAAGGTCATTCACTGATTTAGAATCGCTCGTCGGACCTTCCTGCAGCGACGCGACTGCTAAAGCCCAGAAATGTGTGACTGCTTATTCGGATCTCACTGGAGACTAAAGCTCGCTGTCTGCGCTTCATGCGTGGACATATGATCACACAGACACACGTGCTTCTCGGCAGCTTGGGCTCAGGCTGGCTCAGACCACGCAGCCAGCACACGATGGAGAGCTATCAGTGCTGCTGCACAATGCTGCAACAGCTGGATGCGGATCTAAAAAAAAAAAGAGAAATCCATACAGCTCATACACTGTGCGTCTTTCAGCTCGTGGCTAGACCCGAGCCAAACTGCATTAACAGACGTTTACCAGTAATAACTGACTGTGATAGGTGATCACTGCAAATGCCAGAGTCGATTGCGGTGATTGATTCATTGACAGCTGGATCATTTGCGCGCCTGCTCGATGCGGCCAGACAGAAAGCAATTATTGGGAAAACATATAAATAAATCAGAAAGCATGCTATTTTCTCCTACAGGTGACGGGCTATTTTTGGGTGACTCCTAACTGAGGAAATGTATGAGGGTTACTTGAGTCACAGCAGCCCTCGCTCTGCCTCTGCATTGACAACATGAGTAAAGGCTCCGGCGTGTCCTCTTCCAGACAATGATAAAACAGTCTCGGTGGGTGATAGGACTACATTTGCTCGTTTGGAGATGACGCCCCGGGGCTAGACGGGACAGCCGACAGCCAGAGAGCCTCTCTGCGCACTGGGCGCCAGCCTATAGGTGTAGCAGTCTTAGCGCAGTGGTAATCCACCAAAAACAGCTCTCTCTCTCCCTGTAAGTCCACTGGGCTCGCACCTGAAGCCGAAAACCCCCCTCCATACTTCCCGGGCACGCTATAAATAGGACGCCCCGGGTGACACTCACCTAACTTTTGCTGCCACGGAAGATATCGCATCGTTTCTCAGACTCTTCCTTTTGGACACGGCAGTTCCCATGCTGGCATGGAGACGACGCAGGCAGGAAAGCTGTTCATGCCAGACACGGGAGCGAGTGGCGAATGCGACGCTGGAAACAGTAGAAAAATCTCAAAGAAACAAGAAAAAAAAACCAAAGTTGAAGGGGCAGAAATCCGGGAGCAAATTAGAAAAAAAGGAGACGTCAGCCTCTCTCCCCTCTCTTTCTCTCCTCCTGGATGTGAGCATGTATGTGGGGTCGCTGCACAGCTGTCAGCGTGTGGAGGGAAATACACAGACCTCTCTCGCTCTCTCCCCCTCTCTCCCTCTCTCTCTCATTGATCTTAAACGCAATGGGAAGACGGTAGGAGGAGGCGATATCGCCATCATCATCATCACAAATGGGAGGGAGGCGTGGTTGCCCTGTATCGGGGACACTGGTGTCATCCATGTCGGACCCTCTGCCAGTCCACGCACCCATGTTCGGACTGTGATGTGTGTGTGTCCTTATTTGTTGCCGTGTTATGTAAGGGGCGACGTGCCCCTCTTTGTTTCCCCTCAATAGAGCTGCAGAGCAGAACTTCATCCAGCAGCTTGTTTTCCTGTTGTGTAACGCTGGTTTTAAGCCAGTGCTGGATGCTGACAGACTGCACAAAGGGCAGTTCCTGTAGCATGTGCAGCATATTTCACTGGTACTCTACACTCTACCCATTTTGCATCTCCTCCGTGAGGCAGCTGTGGCTGCAACAGTTGCAGCGAATTGAAATTCGAAACGCGTGTTGGTCTGTGCTTTACTGTAGGCAGTGGTGCAAAAAGGGCTAATCTCAGTCACTCACAGTCAAAAGAAAAAGAAATACTCCTGCAGATTATCTTATTACTGGATGTTTTTTGGTTACTGTGTGTGTAGTCTGTGTAAAAGTATCTATTGTAATCCCTTCTAAAAGTGAAAAGTGGAGGCTGAGTCATTAAAATGACATAATTCTAGTTTTAATTTTAGATAAGCAGTGTTTTAAAATAGATTGATTTATTTGATTAATTGAGATGCAGCTTTATTTTCAGAAGTTAGTAAAGATGATCTCTCTGTGTTGAAAGCTTTTTTAAATGCTGCTTTAATATATTTCTCTTTGTACATTCTATATAGAAACCGCTGACGTTAATGTTTGGCTTTATTATTGAATGTTACGTGACAATCTCAACAACTGATCGTCAGAAATGATCAGTTATTAGTCATATATAACATATGCAGACGTCATATAAACAGACAGAAGCAGACACAACAGGAGGATCACACAGTAATTAGCCTTCAAACATCAAATCAACCAATCTTTTACAATCCACAGGTCATTTCTCCTGCTCTTAAATGTGCAGATTGTCCTTGGGCTTCGTATCTTTTGGTACAAGCACACAACACATACACACACTAAGACAAAGGAAATAAAAATCAATAAATAAAGCAAAGCCCTCCTGGGCTGCTGTGAGCTGCTGTAGGCCATTAAGCGGTAAATAATTCCAGGCAGCTCTGACTAGACTTGGGGAGCATGTGTGGATAGACTTTAGATAAGCACTGGAGAAGGAGTGATGAATGAACGGAGAGCGCATCAGACGGCGCAGCTCATCACACGAGCCAGAAAAGAGAAAAGGAATGAATGGAGGCATGAATGGACACAGAAAATGGAGCACAGAATGAACAGCACACAGCGGAACGAGGGACTCACACGGATGAATGAAAGAAAGAAAGGTTTTTCCTTCTGCATAAATACTGCAGCCATGTGTCCGCAAGCAGCAAACACAGCACACAGCCGCAAAATGGGAGGAAATAAGCAATGAACTAGATGACAGGTGGTGAAAATTTACCCACATCTGTTCCAGATATTAATGTTATTTTTAGCCATGTTGGCAGAATGGCTGTAGAGATGGACGTGTCGGTCTGCTGGTCTTATGACTGTTCTGTATGATCTCACTGACTTTTGGACTGAGGATCATACCATCCTCCCTTATGTTCCCCAGAAGATGAATCCTAATGAGTTTGTTCATCTCCCTCACTGCCACCAGCAGGTCAAAGTTTTCTGCTGACTCCATGAAACATGTGGTGGTGACTCACAATGACTCTCTGGATCCCATTAGCTTTGATCCACACCAACACATGGTTGGCATTTTATTATGGTGGATCGTGGAAAATTGCAAAAGTGTATATTACTAACGCGTGCAACTGCCACATAATATCAGTCCTTCCATGGGAAACTTGATCAGTCCATCTGACGGCGAGGAATGTGTGTAAAGCAGCCGATAAGACCGTGATCAAAGTAAATACTGTGACAGGGCTAAAAGAGAAGTGAGATATTGTGATAGCACAGTAACTAGTGTGAGCTGTCCACATATTTAATCTGTTTAAGGGAAACTCTGAAGCATGCCCTACTTTTGGACACATTCTGGGATAAAATTAGGAGGAGGGGAGTGATGATGACGATGATGCATGCTTGGTGATATAGTGGATGGCAGTGAAGCTCAAAAGTGGATTAAGACTCTGAAGCTATAAAGGCTTTAAGTGAGACAATAGCAAACTTATTCCTGAGGAAACGTTAATCGCACTGAACTCTTAAAAAGCACCGTTTCTTTAAATGCACGGCTTAATTTAAAGCGATGCTAAGGAGATAAGATTAAGAGCGTTACTGCTCATTAAAGAATGACACTCTCCAATGGTAATGAACTGTACTATATATTCTACTTTGTTATAGTTGACCTCAATTTTGTCATGACCATTAGAAAGGACAGTCGCAAAAAGTGTTATAGTGTTATATAGTATTTCATTAATTGTTTTAGAAGATGAAAGCTTATTTTACTGGTAGAAGGATAAACCTGAAAAGCAGGTAAGCCATCACCTTTAATAATATTATTTATTTAATGGTCCCTTGGTGTGAATGTGAGCGTGCATGGCTGTTTGATTCTGTGACGGACCTGTCCAGGATGTTCCCCCGCCTCTCGCCCGTTGATGGCTGGAACAGGCTCCAGCACCCACGACCCTTACAAGGACAAGCAGTTAAGAAAATGGATGGATGCTTAATACTCTTGGTATGGATCAACAAGTTAATGTAATGTTATGATGCTGATCTCCTGACCTGGTGACTGATAGCCATAAAACCTGCTTCACACAAACATGTTTCATGTTCAGATTTTGGTACCTCCCCAGAACTGTAAGGACTTCTGCAGGGTCTTTGTCTTGTTTAAACAAAAAATACTGATTTGAAGAAATTGTCAAGCATGGCATCGTGGCCAAGCTTGAACCATGATCATTGATCGCCACTCATATTGTAGCTTGAGCAGCCGTGTGTCTCTTTTACACATTAGGAAACATCACCTATAATATGCTGCTGATTCGAGCAACAAAACGTTATATCTTCTTCCATTATAACACATAATAGCAGAGGAGTACATATTATTCTACTGAGGAAGCCTGTATGGAGATGAAGGAGTTAGTTAAGAGGAGAGCGAGTTTGGGTTAGAAGATAATAAAAATAAATTTTTTTTACTGTTTCTTTTTGAAACAAATATAAGAAATGAGTGAAGGTTTGACATGTACATCAGTGCACTGGTTATTTCGTCAAGAACCACTGTCTCCAGGAACTCGGAAAGCTGCTGAATATATCTGTGGAGATGAGGACCTGTTCCCTGACGTGGTGAGGTGGAGATGAATGGCAGCAGTAAAGTGACAGAAAGCACGGCCCAGAAATGAAGTGTGCTGTTGCAGCAGGAGAGATTTTCATGGGAAGATGATGGATAGTGCAATCTGTGGCCGGGAAGGGAGAGAAAGTGGGTTCAGTTTATGTTTATATGTCTGCTTGTGTGTGTCAGCTTTAACGGGGAGGACACCAGAGAGACTGATAAGTCTCAAGCCTATATACAAAATGATATTATGTCCCATTTCTGCAATTCAAAAAGCAAGTCCAGCAGTCTGAAATTCAAAATAATATTCACTTCAGGACTTGTCTGTGTAAACACATGGAAAACTAAAATGCACAAATGGCTTTTCTTGACCTTACGCCGATAAATTGTTCCTCACCACCACAGTTTTCAAGCTTTTTCACTAATCCGCCAACCTCACTACAGAGCCAACAGAGCTAGTAGCACATAAACTAACAAACAAGGTCAGCCAACAGGCGTTCATCCCCTCTGCATACATGGACTAGCCACCAAATCAATCAAGCACTAGGAAGCATGTGTGAAAACAACTACAATGGCACACACAATCACTGCAGCTGATAAATGAACCACAGGCACTTCCACAGGCAGGCGGGCTGTGCACAGAACAAGCTGCCATACAAGCAGATCCCTATCAAGAGCTGCAACTCCAGCCGGCTCCGGAATGTGCACTTGATGTCTGCGCCGTGCACTCGACGAGCTGCCAGCACCGGCTTAAACGAGGTGTTTGGTGTGTCTAAATAAGTAACGTTGGGAATTCTGTTGCTCGATTTAAAATTACAATGTAATTTTTAACGTGTTTAACATTAATCGTCGGGAATAGAAATGTGCTGTTCACTTAGATGGGAAGTGTCTGACTTTGAGTATGATAACATCTGCCCGCAGGGGGTAGAAAAAAAGTGTAAGTACCTAAAGAGAAAGTACCAACAGCTTACTGTTAGCTTGTTAGCACTCAGGCCTAGTTCCTGAAGTTCTTACTTACTGTATTACTTTTGGTGAATCCTGATTTTCGAATTTATGTTAATCACGCATGTGTGAGTAGTTCTTTCGACTGTGGTGCTCTGGCATTTTAAGCATATCCCCTTTTTGTGAATGACCTATTCTTTAACTTATTCTTGACAACTGTTTGTCTTTGTTGGTGAAGTTGTCATTATTCTGATTCTGAGACCTCTTTTAATAAAATCTTTTTTTCATAGCTTCTCGTTTTCTTCATCTGTTGTAAGCATGTTCTTTATTCTTGGTTTTGAAGAACTTAATGAAAGGTCTGTGTAGCTGTCCATGGTGCTGAATCCAGACACTATGAGGAGATCCACTAAAGCAAATGACTCCTATGAATACTAATCGTGAGACTGACCTAGACGGAGCATTTGGCAGAGTCCTGGAAAACGATGGCTGACCCTAAAGGAACCCAAGGAGAAAAAACTCTCAACAAAGGACAGTAAGTGGGCAGATGGGAAACAGGAATTTATTAGTCAGGGGTAGAGCAGGCCAGAGGGAAATGAAACGAGCTAATGAAATAAGTTGTTGCACAAAGAGAAATAGATCATGTAACTGTCTTTGATGAAGGGGTTGAAGATGAAGTGAACCTGAGTCACACACCACCGCACCCTCCTCCACTTCCTGCTTCCCCAGAGACCTAGGACCCTCATTATTTATCTCCAGTGGACATAAGCATCATAACAGGACCTAACTATGGTCTCTACCCTGGTGACTCACCCAGCATCACTCTATCCATTGTTTTCTGCTGAGCAAAGGTGGCAGGATGGTAATTGTCATTCTTCCTGTTTGCCAGGAATCCCCACTGTCATGTCGTCCACCCACATCCTTGTGACATTCAGGCAGCAGCAATAAAGAGCCACTGAATGGTGTGTATGATTAAAGGTCCTGGTTGATTCACATTCACCCCATCACTGCGCACCCTCACTCATCTTATCAGTCATCCTCATTAACGTACACTTTCTGTTCTTTTAAACCAGTTCACTTATCACAGTGGGATCAAACATTCCTTCCTGTGCCATTCCCATCAGCAACGCTTTCCATTGGTCTTAGGGGGAATATTCTGGATGCCACTGACTCTACTCTTGCTATCAGCTGCATACAAAAAGATATTCTCGCCAGTATGTACAATGAATTCTTTCAGTGGTACTGCAGCTCTGCAGCTCCGCATGGTGTTGACAGTGATGAGCTGGCCCATTGCTCTACAAAGGCAGCTACTGCTGTCAGCTCTGTCATCTGTACACTGCCGAACAAGAGCGGGCTCTCTTTCAAGAAGCAAAGCAGAGAGGTGTCGGGGCGAAGCCTCTTCAGTTAAAAGGTCAAACAGTCACATCTTCATCTGCACTGTTCTCTGACAGTGCAGACTGTCCCTTCACACACAAACAGCACTTTAAATGTAGGTTTATGTGCCAATAGCATATGGATCAACTGTACACATAAGACAAACTCATTTATGGATAAATATGTCAAAATAACACATGATAGAAATAAAACGAGGGGCAGCATGTGGTGTGATGGACAGGTGACACGTCCGGGGTTGTACCCTGTCTGTCACCCAGTGACAGCTGACCCTTAAAAGGAAAAGCAATTAGGATAATAGATGGATTGAGGAAATAAAAATACATATCTCATGTATAATCTAATCACCGTCATCTCCGAGACACTAATATAACATAAAATCTGAGTGCAGAAGTGCTTTATTTATGTATTTTTATATTTCGTCATTTGGCAGAAGCTTTTATTAAAGGGACAGACACCACGAGCAACTTGTTGTTCAGTGTCTTGCTCAAGTACAATTTGACAACAACCATCAACTCTGGTTAGTGGACAACCGTCCTCACCTCCTGAGCCACATTGCTTCTTTTTTGATGTTTTCTACACCAATGGTTAAGAAGTTTACTTTGCCGCTTGATAGTTAAAGTTGAAGTCGCTTTGGATAAAAGCATCTGCCAAGCGAAGTAAAGTAATGTTTTGAACTAACAATCTAGGTAGAACTGTTGTACTGTGCTTCAGAAGAAAATAGTTTTCTCTAACATGAATCATGTGGTAGAAAAACATGTAAATGCCAAGAATTGTTTTAATAATAAGGGTGTTTTCAAAACCTTGTGTTCATCTTCAAAGACTAGTACGATCAATACATTCAGTTTTGTTTTTGTTAAATAACTTGGACTCATCCGGTGCAAAAAAGATTTACGTCTAAGAAAATTTTAAAAACAATGAGGTCACTCTTCTTCATGTGTGGCTTGTGGATGTCATGTATTTCTGCACGCTGCAGTGTAAACAGGTGAATTTACAGTGTTGTAAAGGGGGATGTAACTCTAAGAGGGCAGTGGTCCAATCCCATTACTGATTCAGAACCACCTCTGAGACATTTGTGTGTGCCTTTAAGGTTCACTTACAGTGTGTGAGTATGTGTGAGTGTGTGTGTAAGAGTCAGAGGAGGGGAAGGCCTTCTCTGTACGTGACAACCATGTCTATTCCCTCCTTGTCTCACCTTGATACTGCAGCACACGCACACCCCTCCTCCATCCTTGCATCCTTACTAAATCGCTTGTAACGCTGACTCCCATGAGACATTTTTCCACTATGGAGCTTAAGAGATTCCCACTCTTTCTGCTTAGCTGAGGAGCATGGTTCGATTCTCTGAGTGGTTAAGGACAGCCCGGTTAGAGACAGGAAGAAATCTAATGTAAGGAGATGCTGTGAAATGAGATGGGATGGAGGGAGGAAAGTGAAGGAGGTTGAGGAAGTGGGTATATAAGTAAAGAAACTGTCTAAATAATGTGTAATGGAAAAAAAACCCACCTATTGTAGTCTAGTCGGTGTAGATGAAAGCTGAACAGAAGTGTTTCATTAGTATTCAGAAGTAGTTGCATTAATATTATCGCGGTTTTGAACAAGGACATCATTAATGATTTATCTTATCTATAATCAAAATGTTTTCATATTGTTTGTTTTCCTTGTTTCAATAACAATGAATGCTTTTATTAAATAAAAGACAACTTATCAGCAAAATTCTTATAATATGACTTGATTCATGATAGTGGGGGCTATGAAAATGAAATTATTAATTGTTTTCCTCACTAAGAGGGAGACTGTTAAACAAGTTAATATAAAACTTATAATTTTATATCCACAGACAGGAACAATTTTAAAAAGGTAACCATACAGTGGCCTTACCTCCAGACAGTAACAGCAGACTTAGTCTTAGTCCTGCCAAGTCGTTTGCCTCAAGCGGTGCCTTACAACTACACTAAGCTGTGACACAACTAAAAAGGCAGCAGTAGTACCTCTCCAGCCATCTGAGTGAGTCTGATGTTCTAGCTGTTTATTTGCACAATGAAAGCTGCGATCACAGACACTGTTAAATAACTCATCATTTCATCAATATTCATGGCTACAACTTCACATGTGTCGTGGTTTATGTTTCTCTTATTCAGTCCTCGCCCCAGCGTGACAACCTCTGCTGTAGCTCTTGCAGAGTTAACAGGTATCAGAATGGTACCCGACTGGTTCCTTAAAAAGCATCCGCTGGGTGAAGTTAAGCTTGAAAGTGAATGGCGCCCCGCTACAGTACAATGATGTTAGACTGCAGATTAATGAGAGACTGAAACTGGCACTGGCTGTACTCCCGGAGGCTGAATAATAAATTATGCTTTTACTCTTACGATACGTGCCCTTGTGCAACTCATTCATTCACAGAGAATATGTTAGAGAGGGGAGAGAAACTCTAAGCTCAATGATGTCACCAGGCATCAGCTCACACACACTCAAACACACTGAGGCTTACTCTGAATCAGGAATGCGTCCTTTGCCGGGTAGGGAGTGATTTACGGCTGCTCAGTGGGGAAGTATGATGAAGCTGCATATGAATCCAAAGTGCTAGAGAGCATCTGTCTGCCCCGTGGTGCAGCCATACTCCCTGCACAGCGACATGCAGGCAGACATACAGAAATGTGTAGCGGCTGAGAAACTGCCATAAAGAAAACCAGACGTTCAGTGGAGGTGGAGTGAAATAAAGAATGAACAGTATGTAGCAGCCCAACTCACTTCTCAGTTTAAACAATCAACAAGAACAGAATTGGGATTTCAACCCAAAAGAGGAAAATGTGTTTCTCCAGTGTTGTCTAACACGTCTTTCTTTCACTTATACTTGATATATTAATGATATTCCCAAAGCGAAACACTGAAATTTATTACATTGTGTTTTATCAGAGCAAACCCTTCCTATACAATGTTTTCTTTACTATATGATGCTGGAGGATGTTTGCTGACATAAAGATCGCATTAATCAATGGATACAGATCAACAGAACTTCTACTACTAGTTTTTCCCATAGAGGATAACTGTGTTGGTTTTCACTTATATTCAAATGCTTTGTTTTGGACTGTACAAACTGTTTGTTCATGTACAGTTGAGATTTGTCAGGTAATCAGATTTTTGACTTACTGTGAACTATGTAGTATTTGAGAATATCAACATTAGCAATTAGCCTAAAGAACCAGTGTACCTAGATACAGCCACACTAAGCTGCGTGCTAGTGCGTCAGTACTATTTTAAATTACAGCTTCCTCAACATTGAAAAACACCAGACAAATAATGACTGAATTGTTATTAAACTTTATTTTAATATTTAATTTTTATACCCGGGATGATCCAAGATCATAGAAAATACACTAGCGAGAAAGAAGAAGGTTGGATGCACAGAAAAAATGTGGTTTTGCAGGTAGAACATATGAAGCAGACTGAGAGAGGGTGAGACAGCCAACAAACGGACAACAAATGGCAGACAGATACACAGACTGACAGAGCAGACAGTGAGATGACAAAGGGCACATTGATCTGATTAAAGCCCTTTGCTTCCCAGCTCTGTGCTTTGTCTCACTGCCTGACTGGGAAAAGGTCATTTCATTCTCACTCACTGTGACCTAATGCCTCCAAGGGCAGCTCTGCCAAACACCTCAGATCGCTGTGGGTTGGCAAACAACAAGGGGGAGATCATTTACTGTAGGAACAGGGGAGGAGAGGAAAGCCAGTAAAGACTGAGCCATACAGGAATGAGAGCCGGAGAGGAGGGAGTGGTGGCGACGGCCCAAACAGCGCAGAGCCGTGTGGACCAGAGCAAGGTGAGAGAGAAGGAAGTGATAAACGAGCAGCCGTCAGAAAGCCTGGTGGGGGAGCTATGGGAGACCCTGGTGCTGACAGACTGTGCTCTCCCATAGACCCTGCTACTACAACACACACATACACGCCCACATACACCAGTTTGAAGAGCAGGGCCACAATGGATCCAGCATTTAGCTCTGGCTATGAGATAGGAGACACGTTGTTTCAGTGTGTCTATTAAGACTGAAACATGTTAAATGATAGTAGAAAAACCTTTTGGAGATGGGTACTTCTGCCTTAATACAGCATCTTTTACACAACTGTACAAACATACACTAGACCAGAGATTCGTAAAGTGTTTTCAGTGTGTTCAAGCTTGCAGAGACTCTGTTTGTTTGTGCAGACTCTATAAACGTAGAAAACTACACTAAAAGTCATCAGACCTGGTTTAAATTTGTCTTGCATTTAAACCAGACCATGATACATCTGACTAAATCCAAAGATATCTGGTGTAAAAATATTTCATTCATGTCACTGAGTTCTCTATTGGATCTTGCTCTGGCAAGTATGTGGGAGTGCTTCTGTTGTGCAAAGAATAGAATATTAAAACTCATGGCACTGATTCTATCTAAAGAAAAGTCATTCTTCTTTTAGAAGCAGCTAAAGCCGGTGACGTACTTGGACAGCAAGGTGCTCTCACCTCGTGTTTCCAATCAGCAGGTTATTATTAGCCTGGCAAAGAGCTGGGAGAAGCAACAGCTCTGCCCAGACCTTATGCAGGATCAACCACAGCTGTGACTCCTTCTTTGTGACCTCAGGTGGCGACGCGTTTGTTGGATTACACACCAACACAGGACCCGCGTTTCATAGACGCACATGTGTCTGTAGACATGTGCTTTTACTGATTTCTTTAGGCATTATGCGCGGGCCTGGCCCTCATCTGACCAGGACCACATCTGCAGTTTGATGATATGATTTTATATGCAGCTCTCTTCTCTTTCATCATGGCTGCGCATGGAAATGTGTGGCATCAGGGGGATGGAGAAATAAACAAGTAATAAACTACACAGGCAGAAATGTTTTCATAAAATTGATTAAAAACTGTGATTAATCAGTCTCTCTGCTTGTTAGATTCCAAAAAAACAGTTGTGGTTTCTTTGCTTGAGAAGAAAATGCAGAGCTTTTTCTGCTTGTTTTAGACATCCCAGCTGCCGGACTAAGGATGGCAACGTTTGAGGGTTGGTGAGTCAGTTGGCCCCGGACTAAAATATCTCAACAATGATGAGATGGATTGGCGTAACATTTTGTACAGATATTCATGGCCCTTGGAGTCTCAGCAACAATTGGCATTTGATAAACATTCATGTCCATTTAAGGAAAGGAGGAATCACACACTGAATTTTGAACGTATCCCTGCCATCAGGTCACAGTTGTTGTGTTGTTAGTTACTGCGTTTGCAGGTTGTTACTGAGAGACGTAAGTAAAACCTCTGCATGATAAGTGTCATGCTGACTGCCAATAAATCTAATTCTAATGTCAACAAAGTCTTCATTTTGCTCGGCAGAATCTATTCATCACTGGTGGTAGGTTAAAAGACAAGTCTGAAACTCTGCTCTGGAAATTTGAGCTTAGTCTTAGAAATCTAAACTGTCATCAGCACCATCAAACCTACCCAATACCCAAGTTGAAATACATACTGCAGTAGTCATGTACCTCTACAAAGTCCAACACAAATCAGCTTAACTAAACCTAAATATGCATTAAAGGAATTCTGAAAAGCAGTGCTGACTGACTCGTGCTTCTCTTGCTGTGATCATGGCCAGTCCAGAGACCTGTGCAGTGTTTTTTTGTGCCTAGGCCTCCATCCTCATGTCCTTGGTTCCAAACGAACTAATTTCCTCTCAGACAGTAGCGATCTAGAAATATTCCCTAACAACAGTGATGTGCTTAAAGGTGGACTTTCAGCATCATAATGTTTTAGTAGCATGTGAAATATGTCTTGAGTAGAAACATGAAGGTGTTAAAGCGGTATGCATGAGAGCAGTTCAGTTCAGTCACGAATAAACTGAGCAGTGTGTGCAGTTAATATTTAAATGCTCTCTCACATTTACTGTAAAAGGTTTAAGCATCCTACGCATGTGTGTCGGAAAGATGAAATGTATGTTATGTAAAGAAAACTCTGAATCATCACCTCTGTGGGCCCATGTAGAATAACTGATAATGCTGAGTGCGTTTGTGCGGGACAATCTTAATTTGGTCTTATCGCTCCATCGTGTTCGGGTCTGAGGCCGCGATCCAGTCACACTGCAACAAATGGAATGAAAAATCAGGAGACAAAAGATACAACCTTATATTACTGAGTCTGGAGCTGACGAAGAGTTTGTGAAAAATTACTTGAATGACTCTTGCATACATCAAACGTTCACATTTTGTACACAAACACAATACTTCTGTTATGTTTCAAACATCATTTCTTCATCACTCCAAGAGGGAAGCTTCATTATGCACGCTGTCTGACAACACTTAAAGATAATTTAGTTTGAGCTGCAGGAGCAATTTCAATAATCAGTTAATTGTCAGTCATATAAAAATATTGTCTCCACTGTGTTGATTTGCTGACTTTATTCATCATATTTGGCAGTAACCTAGTGTCTTTAGGTTTTGGACTTGTCACATAAATCAAGCAAATTAAAGCTTTTCACCTTAAGCTCAAAAAAATTATTACTTCTTTTCTCCATTTTTAACATCTAACCTACATAAAAACTATTGGTATTCTACTTCTTATTTCTCGTACCAAATCTACTTTACCTTACTATATGACTATGAGTCTAGTGCTCCTTAAATGCCCTGTTTTGAATCTGAGGCAACATAAAATTCTAATTCTAGTCTACTGTTTTCTTCCTTTGTCAGCTTTATTCTGCCCCAGGAAATTACAAAAACATCGAACCTACACAAAATAGATTATATGCAATAAAACACTACCTGGACTGACAGTCCCACAAATTAGTCTGCAGCCATGGACACAGTTTTACCTTAAACGAGTCTCGGCGCTGCATTCAAGGGAATCGTCGTTCAAGAGCTTCACACTAAGCAGGGAGCATGCTGGGAGTGTCGGCCACTTCTGTACTGGAACTAAGCATGTTACAGATGAAAAAGACACACGGAGAGCAAAGGGTTTACAAAAAGCTGGCAGCTGGAGGCCGACAGATGTGAAGGTAGTGAAGAGACGGGACTGCAGCTTAAAATCAGGTGTTGGAAAAATGTACATTTTAGGTTCACTGAGGGAACCTTTCTGTGTGTTGACACTCAATTTTTGTGTTCACACGTCACAGCGGTAGTATCAGCAGTAAGTGTGACCTACTTACCTGTTTAAGCCCATTTTGTCCCCATATTTTCTTCATGATCGATGATCTAAGTTTAATAGAGTGCAGGTATACGTATTGCTTTCTACAAAACAAACACTCCGTCTGGTTAAGGTCAGAAACTTCCCCTTCCTCATTTGTCCATGAATGGCTCACCGAAGCACAGTAATTCGCTCCAGAGTGAGGTCATTGTCCAGCAGGACTGTGGCTGCTCTTGTTCACTGTCAACCTCGTCTTTTCTGTCAAAGGACTCTAATTTCCTGGGTACCTGTACTCATTCACCCCATTCTTTGGTTCCGCCCATTTCCTCACTGTCATCTATTGATCGAGCGCAGTGCTACTTATTCCCCTCATCTCTTGGCACTTTGCGTGACCTAAATTCCCCCCTGTGTGCTCACTAATTAGCTGATGTAAGTCTGTGTTCCCCAGGGAGGATGAGAAACCTCATTATAGAACATCAGTAAAGTGGGATTAGTTATCCATTGGTATATTTGATCCACTGCTGTCCACTGTGTGGCTACTTTTTATTGGATATGGTCGCTGATAACGCTGTATTACATGTACACACCATGTGATTCTTAGACATTATTTAGTTCTATATAAATTCTATGTGACAAGGAGCCACAGATAGCAACTGTCTCCTTCGGTGATAATGAAGTTGTCTGTCTCATCACTGTAAGAATAGATTTTGTCAAGTAAACCTTTAAAGCTTGTAAAAATTCAGAGTTACTCTAATTCCAGTGTTGAGCCCTGTATCCTCCCACTGAAGAGGATTTAATAATCAAGCCGCCCAGTGGAGGCACTGCTGCATATTTTATTTATTCACTTAATTAAGTTTCATTTACTGAGGTGTGTTTCATTAGCACACCTCATTTGGAGTTTTATGCAGGCAAAAACACCAAGCAGATGATTAAAACCCTCTGAATATTTTATTCCGGGGCCCTGTGCATCTTTTTCCACCAGCTCTGACGGCTTAAAACCTCTCTCTTTCAAGTCAATGCCAAGGGTCATACTGAAGATACAGTGAGTTGCTTAATCTGTTCGATGGAATGAAAAAAACTCTCTAATCAGCAATGTTTGACAAATGATTTATGTATCCATTTTATCAGCGAGAAAAGCTTTCTGGTTCCACCTTCATAAATGTGAAAATTAACCGTTTTAGACTTGACACTGATTGAAGTTTGATGTTTTGATTCTCGCTACTTGTCATAACTTCATAGACTGAAGTATTACTTGAAAACACGTTGCCCAAAAAAAAATCAATATGCAAGTTTTCACCTTTAATTTGTCAATCATTGTCAATTTATTGTCTTATTTGACAGAAAAATACAAAAATATACTTAGTATACTTAAAATAAACAATTCATTACAAATATAAAACCAAAGAAATTTGATTCCAAAGTATTCACCCCTTTAAACTATCTCACCTAAATCATCAGTGGAGATCAACTGAGTTGCAATGAATGTGTTTCTGGGATTGTAGCATAAAAAAGGTGAAAACCTTAAAGGGGGTTGAATCCTCTAAGGCATTTTATGCAGCAAACTATTCAAAGATGGCAAATGAAAAGAAAAAAAAAAGCTGAGAAGAAGACAGTGGTTTATTAGTAACAACTATCAAAAACAAGACATATGAAATAACATAAATAGAGGCAGGTAATTAGATATAGTACGAATGGAGTTAAATTCACTGTTACATACTTAGCAAATGCTAAGTCACGGCACACAAGTGGTTGCGTTTCCATATAGGTCAAGACTTTGTTGCATTAACTTCATGGCACAGTTTCACCCCATCCTTTGCCTTGTCCCATCTCATAAAGTAGTAAAACATTCATTGTACTTGGTAAATCAATGCACAAAAGTCTGCGTAGCTTCCCGTCTGTGTCCAGGCATCAGTCTTTCCCGTCTTCACATGTAAGGCACTGTAGCACCACTATTAGTAAAGTTTGCAGCTTAATTTAGACAATAAAAAAAACACAAAAAGTTGCATTGATAATGTGAAGAGAGGTTAATCAATAAACTGGTCAGACTGGCCTCAGCTACTGAAGCTACTAACAGTACTGTAACAAATGTATCATCAGATACCACGAGTAACTGCGGTACAGAAATGGCTAAATGTGTTTGTGGTAGTTTATAAACTGTATCATCAATATATCGTTTGTCAGACACATTTACGCACTGGTCAGTTCATATTCAAACCACTAAATGTTTTGCTTATCATTTATAGATATTTTTCTGACATTTTTAGATCAAAAAATGTATTAGTTAACTGAATAAAGTCAGCAAACAGCAGATTATAGAGAGACGACAGACAATAAAGAACAGTGCTGTAAGGATTAGTCACAAAGACAGGTGTGTATCGAGGCTTCATACTGTTTGTTTGAATGTGCATTGTGCTGCATTTATGGAATGACTGTCCAGTTATCATGACCCAGAATTTAGATCTTATCATATGTTTAGCTTAAATATGAAATATATTTAATTATTCACACTTTGAGTATTATATATGCATGCAACAAATCTGGTCATCTCAATAACAGGATACACATTTTTTTTGTTGTCGTTTAGAATTTAAGAGAAAAAAAAAATTGATTGGATGACAAAAAAAAATAGGAAGCTAAAACACATCGTGCCGAGCCAAATTATTTGTGTTACAACATGTTCCCGTGAAGAACTGGCCTGCTTCTGCTGCAAATAGCCGGCATACACAAACTGTACTGGGACAAATGCAGCTTCAAAGTTCATGCAACAGACTCACACAGTCTGCTGCTCAGGCTGTGTTTGACAGACTCAAGCCAGAAAACAGCCCGGAGGCCAGTCGAGAAGCAAAGTAGTGCTACCACAGACCTGTGCTCTGTTTCTAAACCTGTTTTAAAAGCTTCAGGGGATCATCAAATACAGTAAAAAACATAAAATGGTAGGTTCACATTTTTTCCAAGTCCACTGCAATACATCAACTGTAGTACAATACCCGCATGTCTACCCTGAAAGTGGCGGCTGAACTTATCTCGACACAGTAGAGCACAGTGGTGATTTGTTCCTCTCAAGTCTGTGCTTTGATTGAACTGGATGCATTTCTGTTCAGAATCAGGAGTGTGGGTTATTTGACCTCACACATGTTTGGCGGGATCTAATGCCCCCTCTTCACACCCCACCAGTGCACACTCTATGACGGCAACTAGGACTGAAGCTGCATATTACGTAAGATACAGTTCACCAAGTACCTCACAGAACGCTACGAAGGCTTCAATCTGTACACACATTCACGTGTTTCACTTTTTCCGAAAGGCTTAGTTCGTTCAGTTGTCAAGGACTATATTGTAAATGTAAGGTGTTGCTCTTATTTATGACATCTGGTTGTATCTAGACATGCAGAAAGTCTGTTTTTCTTTGTTTGTTTAACATTTCACTTTCTACAAATTGTGCTGCTCCAAATACTCCACGTACTCTTAGAAGTGTTGTTTTATGCTGTGTGCGGTAGGTGCCATATCAAAATGACCTAACCCTTTTACAACCTCTGATTTAGTTAAAACACCTTTAAATCTCCTAAACAACAAAGATTTATATTTTTCAATTTTTGACAAATATTTCATGGAAATAGTAATTAGTCATCTTCAGTCCTCAACAGGTGGAATTCTTGTGAAGCTGCACAAAGTAGTTTCTGCTATCTCAGTATGAGAAATGATCAGATGTGCAGCTGCATTTGTATAAACTATGAATGCACACTATATGCCAGCATTTAGTCTTTTGGGAAGTCTGTTCGTTAGTTAAGTGAGCCACACAGCTAACAAGGCCAGAGGGCAGAATGGTAATCACAGTCACTTTGACAGTGTCAGGGTAAAGGTTTCGAGTCATGTGGGACAGACTAGAGGGTCAAATGTGACAAAGACAACCAAGATAAATGGTGATGACCTTTAAGAGCAGAGTTCATAAGACCAGTCTTCATTTAAGGGACTGTTAGGAGGCTCCTTGGTTTGACGGTGTGTCGAGTGGGTCGTCAGTGTGAGCACAGGACCGAGGATGGCTGCTAGTATTTGAGGTAATGCGGCATGCGGGTCTCCCTTCCAGTTCTTCATCCTGTGAATCAGAGGCGAACTTATGCATGAGAGAAGGGACAAGGACTTATAATTACATTTCATCAGAATAATAATCGACACATTTTATCTCATTATAGAAACAGACATGTGAATAATTGGACCCTTTTTCTCAAATGATGGGGCTTTTCTTTTGTCTTGGTAATTTAACTAAATCTCTGCTGCATATTCTCAATTCAAGAAACATTGTCTGCATTTCAATATCTGTTGAAAAAAGACATTTAAAATGCTCACTTGGAAGCAATGCTGCGATGTCGTAACCATCACGTGCTGCCCTTAAATCTAGCAAGGCTGAAGCAAATATAACCACACGGTAATAAAGACATTTCATAAATATTTGTGGTACTTGTTCTGTCACTAACTTAATAATGTAGTTTGCTTCTTACATCCATTTTAACCTGGTATGTCAAGTGTTCGATCTTACAGCAACTGACCACATGTGAAGCATCTAAATACCAGGTGTAAACAGTGGCCTCATCACACGAGTACTGACCATAGGCTCCAGTATAAGATCCAGAATAAATAGAATGCTTCTCCAGACGCTTCGTTAATGACCTGGCTGGTCTCAAATCAATTGTCACTAATTACCTCTTTAGTCTGCTTTGTGTTTAAAGTTCTCAAGAAAAAAAGTATATTATCAGCTGTACAATTAAGAAGAGAACTTGCTTGAAAAAGACTGAGCTGTTCCTAATCAAAACATAGTGATACCGCTTTAATTACAGTCTCTGCTTTATTTAACTCGCTTGAACTTTGTCTTTGACAAAGTTAAAACACAATTACAGACTTTATAAGACTCTTTTTCTCAGGTGTCGATTCTGTCCTGTAACACTTAAAACATGCAGGTAAAATAAAAATAAATCCCAGCATCTTAATTACCTCTTATAAAGTACAAAGATAAATATTCACAGATCATGACTAAGAGGCAATATCTGCTTAAGTGCTGCACTTTTTAGAAGAGATCCTACAGTGTCAAGCCCTAAACCCAAATGTTCCGCACCGTGTCAGCAGTTTCCTCCCCTTCAGTGTAGCGGTTGTATAGCTCCATGTCAGACAGAGCGCTCTCCATTGCCTCCTCTTCATAGTCAGTGTGATAGTCAGACTCTTCTGATGAAGAGAAGGAGCGGAGGGCAGGAATTACAGGAAGCACGTTGTGGGTGAATAAGTTGGAATATATGGAGTGCAGAAGAGGTGACAAATGAAAGTGGGTGTTGCAGGTGAATGAGTCGGAAAAGAAAAAATGTGCAACAACAGAAGCCAAACAGAGCAGGTTGACAAGTGATGGATGGCAAATAGGTTAGAAATAGAAATAGAAGGAAGATAAAGTAGGAAATGTCAAATTATGCTGCACTTAAAAGTGTCTTTTAAATAGATTTAACTGTCCAAATTTCTTTTGCAGAGGTCCTGCTTGCCATCATCCTCATCTACAAACAAACTGTGTATACTCTACTACTACTCGTGTATGTATGAGTGTGACAGCTAAAAGAAAACCCATTCAGAACAAAACACAGCAAAACTGGTTTGACAAACATAAAGAACATTACAGGCCTTCTCATAGGCACTGTGTGTGTCAAGTTTGATCACAGATGTGGTTGAAAATGAGTGTGCCTGTAGTTTTACCATCCACAACAGCCAGTTTGACAGGCTCGATTCGGGACACAATTTCTGCCAGGTCAGTGAAGGAAGCATTGGGACAGGTCACCACCTATAAGACGCAAACACACACAAAAGAAACAGATGAATTAAATCAGCTGTTAGAGAACAGTGATGTCATTCACTTTAAAACAAACACTACTGTGAAAACTGAATTTACTGGAAAATAGATTTCTTTTTGAACTACACTAGTTAGCATTCTGTGTTTTAAAATCTGTGCCACAAGCTTTTATTTTATGCTGCATTTTGTGCGTGCGTTGTAGGATCCATCATAGGAAGAGATGCATTATTTTCCCCTGAGAGTTGCACCCTACAGTAGCATCTCAAAATAGATAAGGCACTCATTAAATGCCTATGTGGGATGGCCATTGTTTTAAACTATGAGAACTGTATTTATTTATAAGACAGCTTTAAGCATCACTTTTACAAGAATAGCTGTGGAACCATCCCCTCTATTTGTTAGTTAGTTGTTTCGGGACTATCGTCATATCTAGTGTCAGTCCTTTCAGAATCAATTCTTCTCTTCTTTATTTTTACATCGTTACCCAGATTGGGAGTAAATATCTCATCTTGCTTTGACATCAGTTTTACTTCACTTAGCCAGTCCACTTGAAAAACGCTAGGAACCAATGCCGTGTACTGCTGTGTAAATCTGTTTCTCTGTACTACTTCATAGTGTTAATGTTACTGCTTAGCAGTGTAGCCCAGGGCCTGATCCAGGCAACGACACTGTTAACGACAAACGGCAGTAAAGGATGATATATTGTAGAAACAATGGCAATGAGATAAATATGTAGTCTGTGTTGTTTCTCAGTTCTTTGAATATGCATCTTTCACAGTATTTCCATGTTTTCCCTCCTTTCACTTTTACATTGTTATTGCTTTGAGTGTTGTGGAACTCCTGGTGTTTGTCTTTCAACATGTTCTCCACCACTCCACTGCGACTCCATACGTCAAACACAGTCTTGCCATGCTGGTATCCCACCTCCTACATCACCCACACACACACACACACACACACAGTTCACATATTAACATACATAACAAAATCATTAAACAATATATTGGAAAATCTAAAAACAAATCAAATTAAAATACTTTACAGAGTGTGTCTGATAACTATAACTGAAACCAGCTGTTTTATAATAACTTGTAAATGATATAAAACTAAGTTAAGAAACAGAATCTTAACAAACTTACAGCAATTTCGTCAAACTTGCCAAACTCCAGTGTACGGTATCTGTCGATTGGAGGTCTGATGTACTCGCAGTAGTCACTGTTCTTCACAGACTCCAGCTGCCTGACACAGCACACATAAGCAAGTCGAGTCTGAATCTCTCCCATGTTTAACACCTAAGAGGATGAGTGTAGAACAGAACATATGCATCACTAAGAAACACTTAAAATATTCTCATTGATATTCATAAGATCCATTTATTTTTAAAACACATCTTTGCACAGTCTGTTGTGTCTTTATTTTTAATCAATCTATTACCTTTACTTTCTCAGCCAGGGGGTTGAGGCGTTTCCATAGCAGCCACCAGCCTGAGAGCGAATCGCCATAATTAGTGAGGTTGGTTTCATCCCGGCTTCCCACGTCAATAGCTATCACCACTTTGGCCCCCATGGAGCGTGCCACATCAGCTAAGAAATGAGGAGGAGATAGAAACAAAGGGGTATGAGAAAAAATTTCAAAATAAAAAGTACAAACACAGCTAATCAAATATATCACAGTAGTGTGAACAAATGACAAGGGCAGGTATAATAAAACTCTAATCAATGAATGAACATACCAGGCAGGTTGTTGATGTAGCCTCCATCCATAAGTAGATGTCCATCTTTGGGGTCGCAAAGAGGAGGCAGATACCCAGATAGAGACATGCTGGCACGAACGTAACGCCACAGAGAACCTCGAACAAAAAACAGGTCACTTCTAACGTCTATGGCTAGTAAGCAGGATGTATTTTATTTAAGTGACATATGAGTAAACTACTGAAATAGATTAAATCAAACCAGAAAGTGATCCAAAAATGTTTTTGAGTGCTTAACTAGAAAAGGAAACTGATGGAGTACTCTACCTACCATCAGTGTGTACTCGCATGGTTGATGCAGTGATGTCAGTTGTGATATTAAAATATGGGATCCAAAGGTCCTGTACACAAGAGGTTACATCAGAACATATCAACACAATAGAAACAACACTAACACTAGTTAAGACGTTTTTAACCCTCTTGGGTAAATTCAGGGCCAATGGTTCCAGGTTCAGTGCCACTTTGACAGGAACCAGGACCCGAATCACTGAGCCTAAGGTTCATGGAAGATGCTTAATCAACCCATAGAGTGAGATCAAAAGATGCATATCCTGTACCACCATCATTCTCTGATCGAGATCAATAACTTCACTCACTTCTATTTGTTTACTCTTGAAGACATTGCTGATGCTCGAGTTGAAGGCAGCACCAGTGAACATGGACGTGACTGGATACGTCAAATCCAGAACTTTCTGAAACACTGAAGTCATTTCCTACAGAAAAAGAAGGAGACGAGAAAAGATGAAATCGTTTCCCCAGCACAACTGAGCCTACTGTGCCACTTTCTCGAGAACAAAGCAGAATCCCCAAAATAAAGTTATAGTGTATGCAAAATGTATAATTTGCTGGATTGTGATGTATGTTTTGAAATATGAAGGTTTTATCACAATTCCCTCCAGTCAGGAAGAACGTTCTTAAAAAATATTCAATCCCCATAAAAAACAGGATTATAGCCACAGTTCAAACTTTGTTGTTTCATTTATTTGGCTTTGCTAAAGGCCAAACTCTGCAACACTGGTTCTTTTAATTAGGTGCCTGCCATATAAAAAGAATGTGTCGCCATACTTTGTCGTAGAAACGTCATTTAAACTTTAAACGGGTCCAGACAACTTCAGCTCTTTCCCTGTAAAACAGCGTCTTCGTATCTTTTGTACTTTTTGAATTAGAGCAGTTTAAGTTTTATGTC
>JAUMTR010000014.1:10910587-10930378 GCA_032270685.1 Microctenopoma stevenorrisi | reverse complement strand
TGTTTACTGTGTGTGTTTGTAAATACTCTGTGAATCCTGCTCTCTGGTCGGGGAGATGGGTCTAAGGTTCAGCAGCGGAGGTGGCAGGCACCTTCAAAGTTTCCCCAGGAACTTTCTAGTTTGATATTAGGGTGCAGCAACAAAGCCAGCAGGTTCTGCAGGAGGTGTCCAGAACCAAGGACAGAGCCTGAGGAAAGGGAGCTATATACGCTCAGACCAATCCTATCCCATGCTCTGTCTGCAGACCTAAACGGGAGCTAGTATTACAAATGAGCTATTTAATAAAATGACTAAAAAGCTTCTGTATTTTAATGCGCATCCAGAACTTTATGTACAACACTTTGTTTACTTCTTATGGTTAATTAGAACAGTACAACTTAACAATTGCAGACTATTAATAACGGAAATTATGTACAATTTGCATCCCTACAACTACAGAGCACAACTCTCATGCATTATTACTAATAAAGGATTAACCCATCTGAGTTCTAATAGTACAGAGAAGAGACTTCAATGATTATTAAGCAACAACTTGGGATGCAGCTTGAATGTGGTGGTCTATTACAAAAACTAGGGTCATGTTTTTTTAACCCTTACCATTGCCCATTCTTTGGCCCTAATCCTCATGCGACTGTGGCTGCGGTCCTCAGCATATAGTGCCCCCATCAGGGAGCCAATGGAAGTGCCACCAATGATGTCCACAGGGATTCCAGCCTCACAGATTGCTCGCATTATCCCTACTTGGGAACAACCCCTGAACAGGAGAGTAGACAAACTGCATATAACAACATTTCAATGCAACTATTTAACTAAAGAGACACCAATACCCAGCAATTTAAAGGACTGAAATGAAAAGTCTCAGACAATTACAAAGTCCACTAGATACTAAAGGACACACCATATTTCAAATTATATTACCTGGCCCCTCCTCCTCCCAGGACAAGGGCAATAGCATTGCCTGTGAGGACTCGAGCCAGGCGGGAGAAGTCAGAGTGGCGATCTGCTGGCTTCTCAAACACACGCTGGTACAGCTCCAACTAAAACAGAAATGTTACTGAAGTAAAACAGGAAAAACAAGCAGGATCAAAAGACATAAGACACAAATATATCAAATAGAAAATACACAGCACTGTCAAACTTAATGAATCTTTAAATGAGGTTAGGGGGTAAACAAACAGATGAGGACAAACCAATGCGCTTTGATCTGCAGATGACTAATGAAAACAACATTTTTTTCATTCCTACCAATTTGGGCAAACTCCTCTTGGAGAAGACCCTTCGGGGACAAGAGAGGTGGAGATGTCTGGAGATCCAGCTCCGCATGTTGAGCCAGTCCACAGTGCCCTTGGGTGGGGGGCCGTCTTCTCTGTGCAACAGCACCAGTTGCTTCTGGGCTCGTACAGCACTTCCTTCCAACATACGCTCCAGCTAGAGGGGAGGCATCAAACACAGATGTTTAGAACATTTTATAGGCCAGACAACTTTAGAGCAGCTCCTGTGTGAACAGACTGGGCAATAGCTAGAGGCTATGTGAGGTTTAAGCAAGTCAAATATTAGCACGTGTACAGGTATGTGACTGGAATATTCATGTTTGAAAATAACTTCAGATGTGATCATTTAAATATACATTTCCGGGGGATAAACGGTAATTACTGGTGCTCCTGAACGGGAAATCTAATCAAAAAACGCTAAACAGTCTGAGAGGAAGTGGACAGGTGATGCATAAAAGGTTGGTACACGTGCAAGGATGTCTGTGTGTGCCCTGAAAGATAAAATCAAACATTTCATTCTGTACCTGAGCAAATATTGATCCATCTTCCCATCTCTCCAGCCAACTCCTGTTGTATGGGGATACATTTCCTTCTTTTCTATGCCCATTTCCTCTCCATCAGCTGGACCTGCATCTCGTTTCTAACCCCAACTCTTTCTAAGTCTAACCATTTCTCGTTTCTTCCATATGCCACTGAGTCAAACCCAAACCATTCAAAGCCAGTGTAATATCACTTCAGACAGGCCTTTTCCTAATAACTCACATGCACAGCACAGACTGAACAAGAACTTCCAAACAAATGCTGGTCTTTGTCTTGTTAAAGAATCATGCTGTTCTTATAGTCATCAAATACCATGAAAACATTAATGCCAATACCAAAGTGTTCTGCAGTAGCTCAACCGTCTATGAATGTGTCCTGTCACCAACAGGGTCCGTAAAGTAAAGTATGTTACGTGTACATGGTGAAGACTGCTGCATTTCTCCCTGTGACATAGACCTTCATTATCATAATCCATTATCATCAACATTAAAAATGTATTCATTATGATGAATATGGTTATTGTAGTTTGAATTAGTCCCAACATATAACAGGGACAAGACTGATGAAGGGGTTTGAAGAGCTCCCCTCCCCCCTTTCTTCCTGTTATGCATCATCAGATGAGTAATAATCCGAACTAGATCTTTCTATTTGCTGCGATTATTAACAAATTAATAATCTATTCATTTTGAAAACTAAATGAAAAAGTTACTGATTCTGGAAACAGTTGTATGTACTTGTGTATAAACTAAATCATTTGGACTACCTTTGCCAATAATTCACCACTCACTTCTCCAACATAATCCTAAAACCTCACCTCACCAACAGCGGGCTCCTGCTCCCCAATGCCCACAATAATGATGCAGTCAGCCTGACGGATGCACCGCTGTGTCCACGGGGTCAGCGTGCAGTCTGTCTGGTAAAGAACTATGCGATGAATGTCTTCCTGTTGGCCCAGCCAGCTAGACAGACGGTACTCATGGACACTGAAGAAGAAAGGAGTGCACTAATGACAGAAGGCATTGTCTAGCTGGCAGCAGACAGTGGATCCATTTTCCTTTGGTGCCAATAAAGCATACCTAAACTGATTTTAATGAGTGAAGCAGAAAGAGAAAATCTCTAGAGGAAAAAGAAAATGGACCAAACTGCTGATGGACAGAGGAACAGACTAGCTGTTCATATGTTTGTTTAACCCTTATGTAATTTATAATATCGTACTGTACCTGTCTAGTGCTGCAGCGCCCAGTCGCTGTTTGATAATATCACTGGTCAAAAGAAGAGTGGGACCTGTATGGGAAAGATTACATCAGTCACTAGGTCTGATTGAAGCACTTGACACAGACAATCAACATGTTTTAGAGCTCTGCTACCTTTATCTGCTGCTTTAAGAAAAAGTACATGAGCAATTGAAAATGGGTAAGCAAGCACTCTCACGGTACTTAGGTTAAGAACACGTCCTGTCAGTTCCGTCCCCTGCTTTTGGGAAGGAACAAATTTTAATACCTGTATTTTTTTTACCTATTGCAAGAAGTGCATGTTGCAGCTCCAGGGTGAAGGCAGTGAGAGGTACCTCCTCTGACACAGGCAGGACTGTCACAGTGGAGAGGTTAGACGCTTGGTTCCCTGCATCCCACTTACTGCCTGGAGTATGAAGGGCTAAACTGCGAGCTGGAAACAGATACAGTATATAGTACATAAAGATCCAAGTCTCCACAGTAAGCCAGTGGAACAAATCAAGTGTCAATAAGAAACAGCGTGAACAGAGATGTGTAACAGATGGGTTGCATGATAAGCAAAGCCAAAAGGTAGAAACAACACTACACGCATTGTACACACACACACTCACACACACACACACACACACACACACACACACAGATACACACACACCTGTCAGGGGGCCATTGACCTGCTGGAGGATCTTCTGTCCTAGTAAGTGGATCAACCTGGTGACAACCTGAGATGGACACAACATATTGTCCACATTATTGTCTAGTTTAGGGGGAGGGAAGCCCGGTCCTAGAGAGACACAGCCCTGCTTCCAATTGGCTGAATACACTTGATCCATTTTTCTAAATCGTACAAACAACATTAACTCGATTTAATTTAACGCTTGAGGTTCAACCTACCTGTGGGAACTTCCTCTTGATTGAGCTGAGAGCCCCTTCTGGTAGCTTGGCCAATTCAGAGTCACGTACAGCGTGCACTGTGGTGGCTCTGTTCTGATGGGTCAGAGCCTCTACCTACAGAAAAAGAAACACACACATTCACATTTTTCCTTTCCAAAAAGGCTTTTTCCACTAATTCCATAACATAACAAACAATGAAAGGAGGTGATACTGTGTTATTAGTCTCCTGAGTTTTTACATATAGTTTTACACTGCATTACAAACATTTGATTTATTTAAAACTTTAGACACAAACCATATACAATAAATATTGTGTTTTTGTTTAATACTGTATCTTATGATCTTATAAAGATTTTGGGATATTTAAAAAAACTTATAAATTGAATATAAATTTTAATAGTTTGAATACAAAAAGATAGGCTATAAATAAGATCCCTTCGCATCAATCAAATCTGACAGCAGCACGATGCATATAGACTAATTCCAGCACTATTTGGAAAATGTAAGTAGTGCTGGAATTAGTCTATATTTAGAGTTTCACCCATTAATGATCAGCATTAGAAAATCCTGATTTCTATTCTTATAAAGAATGAGCCTATGCGGCATGTATGAACAAGATTGATTGTCATGTAGAGGTGAATATGCTATTATGTATATATCAAATCTCCAAATTTGATATACACTGAGGAAAAAAACTGCACCGTTTGTACTGATCAACAGTCTTTAATATTTAGCAAGGTACCAGTGGAGAAAATTGTGGATATTAGTTTCCAGACTACTACCCATCGCCCGCCTTGTAATCATAGTTCTTACCACTCCAATCAGGTCACCGCGTCCATATTCGCCTGTCAGCTCCTTCTTGCCATCCTCCTTCATGATTACAGAGCGCAGACGACCACTCAGCACTATGAAAGTACTGTCGGATTTCTCTCCCTGCCTGAAAAATATGCAAACAACCTTGTAAACGCGTGATTTTCTATAATGTAATTTCTGAAAACTAGTTTTCCCCGAGATCATCGGTAAAACACCTGTAGACGGCCCTGCCGGCTTCCACAGCCATCCAGTCGAGAGCAAAGTCTATCTGTCTGACAAAAGAAGACATCCTCTTCACCACTGTGTGAGCAACATTCAACACTACTTTTGGCTCCACACGCATTATCCTGAGGAGGAGAGGAAAAAATCTACTGAAAAAGAACATCGTCAGAGCTTTGCTTTGAATGCTTTTTGTTGAATGTTAGTGTTTAAGCTTAAGTCTACAGCTCTACAAATCCAAACAAACGGCAACTACACATCTTGTTAAAAATATGTTACGTTTTTGATCTCCGATGGTTCATTTTGTGAGTTAGTTTTTTTTCCATTAATAAAATGAGCTAAATAGCTTAAAATCCTTATGGAAATGTTTCATATTTTTATATCTGTTACACAGTTTGTCTTCATCCTTGAAATGTAAAGCTTTTGCAGCTAATATTCTTTGCCTTTGTAGAGCAGAACGCCACAATTCATAGTAAGTCTTTTCAACTTTTTTTCACATGACTGACTCATAGAAGTGGGTTTTGGAAATTGAGAGGAAGCTGCAGTCTCGCTGGGCTCGCACGGTGAAGATGAGCGGCTCTCCAGTCAGGACAGCGAGATGGCCAACAAGCTCTCCAGGGTGTGTCACAAACAGACGTGTGTCTTCTACTCGGTCAATCATTCGCTGGTAAACATGGAGGAGGCCAGATATCACAAACTGGATGCTCACTTCCTACAGCCCCGAGAGAACGACAGATGAGACGAGAAAACATTTAACAGTAGGTATTTAAAATGTCAGAAGTCATGAGATCAACTCAAACACTTATTTCACAGCATATGTTGGGAATATTACTCAAATAGTTTTGTGCATTGTTCTAGATCAGGGGTAAACTTGATTTATTACCTAAATCAAGTTTGTGCCAGTAGAAATATATGGAGACACAATAAATGATAATTACTGCATTCATGGATTTTTCTCTGCTTAGAACAAAATGAAAAATGCGAATTCATCAAGTGATTCAGACGAGAGCAAACGTACTAAAGTGTGGAAACCCCGCTCATTTAGCTCTGTGGTTCAGTTTAGCCTTCGTTGTTGCGAGGGCCTGAGGGTGAATCTGTTCAACTTTACAACATTCCTGGAAAATACTGCTAAATCAACAAGCGTAAAAAATAAGGTGGAGTACAGGACGTCCACTCCTACAAGAACTACTTTTCATGTTGGCAGGAGCCAAAACTGAAAAAATAGTCATGTGACAATGGAAAACCCCTCACATTTAATATCTAGTGTTATAAAACAGAGACATTCACTGGTCTGGTTTTTAGGTCTGACCTGGTCTCCCTGACGAGCCACCACAGAACCAGCTTTGACATGATGAAGAGTCACTCTACCCTCAAGCAGACTGGGATCCTGCAGCCAAAAGAAATATTGAGGATATCTGATTTATTGCTCAAACATCATAAAAACACAGAGCTTTACTGATGTATACTGCATGTTACACAATGTGACACATTTCATGTGTGCTGCATAAAGTACATACACTGCCTTTATGGCCTCTCACCTGCAGCTGGATGATTCCCAGTAGGTCTTTTTTTGCCGCCTGTAGGACTGTGCTGCTCTTACTGAGGAGGATGGCGTCACCATGCCCCCCATTGTCTGTGTAGTGAAACACTTCAGAAGGAGTGTGCAGCATCGTCACACTCTTCTTCAGATTGGACTGCAAAGAAAGACATAAGAGAGTGAATAGTAGAGGAACAAAAGGCATAAGAGTCAATGGTGTTACATATCCATGTAAAGACGTGACATGTGGATGAGGTATTACTCTGTGAGTGACAGGACTGGATGGAGCATCATCAACAGTCACCCGCGCTCGCTCATAAGCCATGTTCAGTTCAGTACCTGTAAGAGGGAACATTGTAGATTTCAGGCACAACCGTGTCTATCGGTAGATGTGTGTCCTTTTTTTCCAGATCAGTGACTGTGATAAGTCTATGCAGGAAATTAATACCGACATATCAGCCATTTGGTGACCGTCTGACACAGCGACCTACCTGAACAGTCAGTGGGTATCGAGGTGGAACGCTGCTTCCTGTAGCTGTCTTTTACACCATCTGTTTAACGTCAAGTAATGTTGCAGCACTAAATCAGTCCAAATAGGTCCCAAAACACAATTTTTAATTGACTGTGTGGTGTATGAGCTGTGTGCAACGATTTAACCTGTCTCTGCAAGGCTGTCCGTGTTCCCAGGCGGTACCTCGTCCTGCAACTGAAGACGCCGAGTCATCTTCCCAGAATTTGTCTCACTCATCACGCTGATTATATGGGTCAAGGGCACAGCCTGACATTCCTATCAATTGGTAATAGTAAAAAACACATTATCAGACCACATTACTAATTACAATGAGTTTAGAGGTGAAGAATATTATTGGTAAGCGCAAAAACATTGACTTGAAAGCACATTTCTAAAAAAAAATAAAAGAATGCATACAAGTATTTTACTCTTACCCCTTTTTCCCTCATTTGAGAATTACAAATATTTACTATAATAATCAATATTCAAATCTAGTTCTGAATTTGTGAACATATTTCCACAAAATTAAGAACAATTTTTTGTAAGCAAATCAGAGGCAACCCAGTTTAAAGGTTACATCATTTTCTGTGGCGGGGTGGTAATAATTATAATCATTTTCACTGGGCATTGTGGAGGAATGAGTGATGAGACTGTGCTTAATGTTGTGTGAAATTAGCTTGTTTGTTTGTGATTGTGCGTGTGTGCTTTTTCTGGTTGTCTATGTACAAATTCATAACCAGAGTTGCTTAGGTGCCTCTAGGTGTAATGGTGTATGTATACACACAAATGTGTGCACTAATTAATTTCCCTCCTACCGGATTGAAGAGCTCAGTGGTTAGGCCCAAATAGTTATGTAACGCCAAGAAGGTGACTCTTTGTAGGCGCACCATGATTATCTGCAACACATACAAAATCAAACACTGGCGTAAACAGAGCAGAAATTGTTATTCATCTGATTACAGTAACATCTAACTAAAACCAAAAATGGCTGTGTTTTATTTAGAGGTGTATCCCAGAGGGAGGACAAAATATTTCAATGATCACACAGTGGTTAGACAATGTGTTACCTGAATGACGCGCACAAGAGTTTCCGGATATTTCTTAAATACTGACTCAAAGGCTGATGCAGGTAAGCGTAAGATGGTGGAGCGTGTTGCTGCCCTTGCTGACACAGTCTTGTATGGAGCTGGGTAACCCTGGCAAAAGAGAGAAATATCATTTACAAATGAATAGATGGTCAACTCTACTTTTGTCTTTAACCGCCTCATCAGATTTGTCCATGAAATAATGTAAAGTCTTCCAGTATTTATTAAAATATACAGTATATAGTAGTGCTGAAACATAAAGAGTCGTTAACTGTATACAGTAGTATATAGGTATAATAATACAAGTATCACAAACAAAACACAGGATGCCTTGGACAAATTATGGCAGCAACAGATAAACAAGTTAAGCTGCATAAGAAGTACAAAAAAAAAGATCTAAACAAGATGCTGCAGACAACATATAAACAGTAAACATAAAGACAGAACTGTTGAACAGACAGATCAGAGGACATAAGGAAGGAAGTTAAATGTGCAGATGGTCAAGAAATAAGGAACTCACAGTGATGACGTCCAGAATACTGAGCAGACTGTGGACACTGTCTCCTGGAAGTACATCCTTTACGACTGGTTCTGTACCATCCTTTACAAAAAAGAAAAACACAAGAGGTCACTCTTTTTAGGTTATGTGAAAAAAGCATTTTAAAAACGACAAGTTTTCTTTAAACTTCTTCTTCTCAGCAGATTTCACTCTTTTAATACTGTCTTGCTACTACCTAAACTCAGTGCACAGAATAACTGTAGTAACTTTATTTAACAGTAATTAAAAAAAAGGAATTCAGAGTGTATCTATGTTCCATCCACATACGTTCTCTTGGATGCAAAGCTCGAGTCGTCCATCCTGAACCACGTAGATGCTGTCATCATCATCTCCTGGCCTGAACAGAACTTCGCCCTCCTGCAACTCAATAAAGATCATGTGGCGACACAGCTCCAGGAACACAGGCTTCTCAAAATGACCCAAGACCCTGGTACAAGTGGTAAAATAAACACATTATAAATTAAAAGCATGAGGAGAGAAACAAACTGTAAGAAAGGTTGAAGACTTGCCTACCTGACATTCTTCAGCATATAGAGGACTTCAGAGGGCAGATTGGAGCTCTGAACATCAAACTCTGTCAGGTCAGCCTCCAGCAGTGAGGAGGGCGGTTCTTTGGGCTGCAGGGTGGGAGGGTCTTTACGGATCCTAAGGATTCTTTGACAGGAAGCAGAAAAAATTAAATTACACTCCAAAATGTAATATACTGACTTCGACAAGAGTAATTTATAACCGTGTCATAGCTTACTTGCGAGCTATGCTTAGAACTTTGGCTCTTTTACGTATGCGTTGTGGTTGCTTCGATAGTGAGGTAGAGGATGAAGGAGGAATTGCAGATAGTGTCTGGACCTTAAAAAAGAAACAAAATAGAAGATTTTAAGGTGTGCAGATTTTGTGCGATTGTGTGTGAATTTGAAATTATAAAACATAGCAATATAATATTATAAAGATCTGCATTCAGTTAAGTAGTTTTCAGTCTTATTGTATTAAGGTGCATAATAATGATAAATTACAGGAGTATAATACATTATATTGCAGTATTACATGCAAGAGTGCAGTCTAATTATTGAAGTTAATATCAAAGCTTTGTGTGTTTACCTAAATTCAGTACACAGATGTTTGTGTAGGAGTGTGAGACAGAAATGAAAATAGAGAAAACCTTTCGCATTATTTTCCTTCCATAGAAGAGCACTTTATCTCTTTTTCTGAAGCGATACTGAGGTACACCGTGCTGCTGTTGACCTTGTTACACAAGCCAAAAACAAAAAGAAGATAAAGTCTTTAACAGATAAGATAACCCCATACAAAATCATCCAGGGTGCTGGGACATATAGATCAACAATTATAAATAATTATTAAAACCAAAAGTAATTCAATGGGCACAGCAGCTTCTCCAGGCTGAAATTATGTATGATTTCTAATGAAAGTCCAGCGTACTTCATTTTTATTTATTTTTTAGATAGTTATTTAAAATTACATTCTGAAGACAATTCGAGACTTTACAAAACATGAGGCTCAAGAAGAATTTTTACTTACGGGCAAGTTTAAATCTCCTATAAACAAAGAGGACCACAATTCCTATCAGAGAAACTGCAACTGCAGCTCCAATAAGTGCACCTGTAAGCTAGAGAACAGACAAGAGCAGAGTATTTCACATGCAAAGGCATTGTAGTATAGCTGCAACAGGACAGAATATATGAGTAACATTACTTAAAGTTGTTTCTCAGCTAAATACTAACTATTAATTCTGAGCAGGTTTTTGATTGTGAGCCATGTTCACAAATTATTCAATAAATCCAAAAGTTAGTCATTAGTAGTTAGCCATTAGCTAACTTTTGGACCCAATTCTACAGAATATTTATGAAGGGCATCCTGACCTGAGGGGATCACTGTGTGGTAATATAATTCAAATAGACCTTAGATCGAATACACCAAGTGAGAGGAAAGCTCTCCAGAGAGTCACTGAGACTGCAGAGAGTATCATCGACTACCATATGTCCTCTTTAGACATTCTGTACATCTATCGTTGCAATAAAATTATGGACACTGTTCAGGTAAAGGAACTCACACCTGAGACACCTCTGGCCACAGTAGGATTAACTCCAACATGACTAGAAGACTAACATTTTCTTTCCAGCAGCCAGACTGGATGCTAAAGATATTTAGTTAGGGCTGAAATGCCAGATGAGCACAAACACCTGAACTAAAGTTTTTTTTCTATATGTAATGACAAATGGAAACATGTTATACAAAGGCAGTGTTGGCACTTGAAATCTTATTTCATACCATGGTGGTGTGCATCCTCTCCTCCAGAAACAGTTTCACTCGTGAACTGATTTCATTTTTGCTGGTCGCCAGCATCTAAAACAAAGATGTTGTTAACACAGTTACTAATTGCAAGTAACAGTGCTGCATTTTTACAGTAACATAATATCTGGTTGATCTTTTTTTTCAAAACTAAAAAAAAAAAACTGTGGTACATACTGAACTTGCCCATCCACACAATTCTCTATCATCCGCTTCATGGCAGTCCATCCTGTAAGACAATAATGCTGATAAATACCAGTCCTTTAACCTAAGCGTAACCTGTTACTGAGGTAGAATCAAAGTAGTGGTATATGTGACTTGTATATACAAAGACAAATATATTGTAAGGATTACAAATTGCTAGGAAAATTAGAAACTGTAAAATAAATTAGAGATGTACATATGTACATTGCAAGATCTGAGTGTGTGGTAGAAATACTGAATGTAGATCAGGATATTTTGTGCTCAGCCAACTCAATACAATATACAAACACGTATCTATGTTGAAAACAAAGTGCACCAGCTTCCCTCATCGTCATCAAATATAACATCATGACTTGTCAGCGATAAGCTGCTATAATTGACTAATAGTTGTGACAGTTGATTTTGAAAACAAGAGGTTTGTTTACGCTGATAACTACATTCTGAACGTTAGCTTACGCATAACGTTAGGCTACAATAACATTAGCTAGCAGCTAGCTGTCAGGGGTTAGCCGTTCAGCCGGCTATTAGAAAGTTACAAGTTAACATCACATTCAAACATTGTGGCATAAGATCTGTAAAGAAAACACCACGCTTACTTATCAAGGATGTCTTGCATGTTGCTTCAATCTGGTAACACTGCCAAACGGACAAAGCAACAGAGTTAGCACGTAGCTAACAAAGTTTTCTGCGTACTATCACGTGATCGGCCCCGCCCATGTTTCCCAGTCTACCAGTAGTGTTTCTGATATCAGCCGTTGACTTGGTGACGTTTAAACGGGCTTTCCAATCAGAGACGGGACCGAGCACATCCTGGACCGACTTTTCACAAAATTAAAAGGATGACAAAAAATTGTAAAATAAATGTTAAAATATTTATATATCTATACACAGACACGACGCAATTTTAACAATAAGAAGTAAGGTTTTTACTCTGTTCAGTCAGTAGTATAACAGCACAATATTGTACAGTAATCCACCAAATTTGAGTTGTAAATATTTAACTTAGTGTGCTACATTTATTTGACAGTAGTCAATGTTACTTTAATTAAATTATTGTTAACTAAAATTAAACTAAAAACTAAAATCAAATTAACTAACACATTCACCTACTACTTTATAATATGTGTTATTATAATTTGTATGAAATTAATTCTCTCGGGGGCAGACAGATGTGGAAACATTTGACATACTTCTGAGACATTTCTATAAGATCACAACAGGGATTAAAAGAATTGTACAAATTAATATTTATTTTTTGCAACAAATTACATTATGACAACAAAATTTGATGTATGCTACTTTAATTCTATACTCCTATATTCACAATTACACTGCAAAAGCCTACCTATGTAATCGAATCAGTAAAGATATAAGTATATAAGATATAATAACCTGCACTAGATTTTATCTCCATATATTTAATAAACACTACATACATTTAACATCTACGACACAATAAAAAATATACATTTGTATATGTCACTATAGCAGAAAACTAGGTAATGTCTAATTTCTCTGTTTGTGCACTGTACAGTTCTAAAAATGGTTGCCAGGTCTACCTATAAGCACTCTTGGAAATGAGACATATAGATTAGGTGATTAAAACTGTGAGTGGGCTTATTTAAATGTTAAATAAATGTACTTGAACAATGAATTAAATGCAACTGTTGAGACAGTTGTTATCAACATCTAAGGCATCCCCTATAATCACGTTATATGTACTAAAAACTTAATTAGAGAAAAAGTTTGAGAATTCAGACAAAAATTCGGAGTAAGGGACAGGAGAGCTGTATACTATAACAAATGAAATATTATTTTTTCTTTTTTTTAGTTTGGGAGAGTGTAAGAATGAGGCTCTCGAATGAATTATAACTATGTTTAGGTGGTGGTTAACAAGCTGCAGTTGCATATTGTTACTACTCCTCCATCCTGACCTGTGCTTCTAGGAATATGATCATTAATATGACTTGTGGGGGGGGGGTCGACATGTTTATCCTATCCTATCTTATACTTACTATCAAGCCATTTACTAGCAAGGATTTAGAAGAGAGAGTCCAATACATTGTCACTCAATGTCTGAGGGTGCATTTCACGGAGTGTTTTCTTTCTTTTGTGGGGAAGGGTGCGAGGGTCCAACTGGAACCTTCAAAAAGACGCACATGTAACACAAAGAAGGAAATACAGGGAGAGAGGTTGTTTGCCCAGTCTCTCTCAGGTGCTCGTGGCAGATTCCCTTTGTCCGTTGATGATGATTCATCAAGTGTTGAATGAAACAGCAACAAATTGGCACTGTGGTATTGTCATAATCAGAACCTCTGCAAAGGTTCAAGGAAGTGTGTCACTCAGAGCAGACAGGACACCTTCTTCGGACACGGCCTCGGCTGTCTACTGAAGAGCTTTCAGGATGGATTGTGTCTACATAGCTAAAACCAATTCTGTGGCATCATCGGCTGGATTTTTTTCAACAGATGTTGTGTACCACTGTCATCTTGCTAAAAAAACAAGTCAACCAAAGGGTGTACAATGTCCAAACTTATCTCCAGTGTCTCCTGTGAAGTATCATGCGTCTTGGTTGTTGCTGTGTTCCGACTGTCTTTTTACTTGACAAAAATCCTGACGACAACACACGGTAAAGGAATCCTAATGAGCGGTGCCAAGTTTTCAGTGTATTTTATGTTGTTCCAAGTAACAATTCTTACTGTTTCAAATACATAGTGTAGGTATAACTTACCCATTATTATATTTACTAGTGTACTTAGATTTTACATACTACTCTCCAAAATATTTTATTATCACAATAAATTGCTATTGAACTCTTACCTAATTATTTAGCTTTTTTTTGTGTCATTATTCTTCTATCAATATGATGTTTTCTATTATCTGTTGTGGTAAAAATATATTAATGCACTATTAACACAAACCATCCAATAAAAAATTTAATTTAGTTTATTCTGATTCACATCAAAATGTATATAATTAAATGTAATCAACACAAGCAAAAACATTTACAGTGCTGTTCTGCTCTTACTGAAATATGAATGAATCGGCGCAACTGGAGTATGCAATGGTACACGCAATCTATACAAATACAAACTTTCAGCAAAGTAGAAGTGGTATTTTGCAGTTCCAAACATATTAGAACCCAGTTTATTAAAATAATACATCTTACAGAAAGCTATTTTTTCAATTTTCATTAGCCACTGTCATTGAGGCAAATAAACATTATGTACAGTTGTCAGGTATTTTGTTACCCTTTTTTCTACCACTCTCTGCTTTGTCTTTCTACTCTTCTCTGGTCTTACTGAAGCTGCTTCTTTTTATGCGCTTGATCTACTTGTTCAGGTATCTGGCCCCAGGTTGGTAAGCAAGGAGAATCTCAGAGTCATTTGGGCAGGTGTGGCGAAACTCATCTTGTTTGTAGGCATTATTCAGGTAACGTGTGAGAGCTTTCAGTTCAGCAGGGATGCCAAAGTCACGGTACTTCTTACACGCCACCTAGAAAAAGAGGGTTTTAAAAGAGCTAGAAAAGTTACAAAATCAGTGGAATAAAACATTATCTGTTAAAAATATGAAAACTCACTAAACCCAGGTATTATTCATTGCCTCTCTCTCTTTAAATAAAAACATTTTTGTCTTTTAAAGTATGCAAATAATGTGCTTAACACTGAGTACGGATAAACTCTGCTCACCTTAATAATGTTGAGCTTGGGAAGCAAGTTGCAGTCTGCCAGGGTCAAAGTGTCACCATCTAGGTAGAGACGTGAGGACTCAGTGGCATCTGGGTTCTGGTCCAGTTCGTAGAGCAGAGGCGTCTCTAAGTACATATTCAGCTTCACCATACTTGATAGGAACTTCTTTTCCAGCGCTTAAAGACAGTTAGGTGTTATACAGGTCACAGACAATGTATGGAAAATTCTCTAAATTCCTTTTTTAACCAATGTCCTTACTGTGATTTGCTCCAGGGTTGACATTCTTTATATATGCTGAAAATGTTCTGAAGATGTCTTCCGCAGCAGCATTGGACTCTTGGTATCGACAAGATAATTTTGGGTACCTGTAATTGGTAGGATAAATGCTAAAAACATCTGAGCTTGTGTTTGAAAATATCTCCACATCTGTAGGTTGGAATGAAAGCACTGTAGGAGGCAGTGTACTCACTGAGGTGGGGCTAAGGTCTCCTCCAGGAACTCTTCAATCTTGTTAGTGTCTGTTTTGACCTCACCGTTGTAGATGAGAAAGGGAGGCTGGGAGCCGGGAGCCAACGTCTTCAGCACATCTGGTGCCCTGATGAAAACAAGATTTAGTTTCAGAAGATGAATTTGCCCTGAATAACTTCAGATTTACTGTACCTATTTGTGTTACGTTTTCAGCACATAAACACAAAGAAGTATAGGCATCTACTTGTATCTTGCAGAACAGCACTCAAAAAATGTTCCCTCATCTGATATGTGCCTGTAGCAATGCAACTTCCTAATAGCCTGCTGTTTCACATTATGTGATTTCACACCCTCCCTGAATATCTAAGGACACCAGCAGACATTCAGTTTGATTATCAAGTGTCCCCAGTAGGCATAGGTTTCCTTAAGACACATTCAGTTAATTACCCAATAAATAATATGGTCAAATCTTGAATGTATTTAACTATATGCTTTATTATTGTAATATAAACTGTTACAGTAGAGCAGTAAAATAATGGATATAACAGTTGGAAAACCTTCACTTGTTTAGTTTTGTTGGGAGTGCATTGATTATTTTTTATACTGTAATTGGAACTGATAATTTGTCCAAATACAAGACACAAAACGTTCTGGAGAATCAGCTCTCACCTCCTCATGTCCACAGTGTTGAGGGTAAAGTGCACGCCTTTTAACCAAAGGATCATGAAGAGTCTTTGGCAGAAAGGACAGTTCCCCACACTTTCAGCATCCACACTCGCCTGACAGATGAAAAGTTATTTTAGAAACCGGTACATTTTTCATTGCAAGAAAGTAAAAACAGTGACACAAAGGCATGTTGGTTCTGGCACCAGTGCCGTGATTTATCTGATCAAACCGACTACCTGTACAGGTAATGTTGTCAAGCCTGCTCTGCTCTAACTAAAGCAACCAGGAATTTGAAATAGAAAACTGAGGCTCCACAGAAATAAACATAAAGACACTGTATATAAATGATGATTGCCATTTTTGAGCTCTGAAATACTATAGTAGATTTTTCAGCATGGCCTGACATTACGGAGGCTTAGTCAGAAGAAAATGAAGTTTAATTATTGGCTGGAAACAGTCTCGAAACTGGACAATCTTCTTTTCAGTTTCTGTTATTAAGCAGTTTTCAGACAAGATGAGAGTTGAGCAAAGAAATGAAGACTAAGATGTTCTTCTTCACACAAATAATTTCATGATAACTATGATAAAAAGGATAACAAATGTATACTGTTTTATTAATGTCTATTGTATAAGATCAATTTTGCAATTAAAAAATGAAGTTACCTTCACAAAAAGTTCAATCTTGGGAGCCTCTGCCATGTTTGTTTTCCCTCTGTCCTCTCTCCCACCACTGGATTTCTTTCTGTTACTGGTGATAAAAAGACATCAACTGTGAAGGTTAGATTGCTATGTAATAATGATTATATGCAGTGTTATTCTTTAACTCACACACTCACACACACACACACACTTCACAGCAGTGTATCACAGCAGTACTCACAATTAGCACCAGATCCAAGAAAACTGCTTTTTTTCAAACCACCTGGATTGTTTTAAAAGTTTTCAGTGACCGCCGCTCCCTCTCAGCTCTTCTCTTCTCTGTATCTGTTTTAGTATACCTCCAACCACACCTGTCATGCTTTGTGAAGCAGCCTACACCCCCTCCAGCTTTTCTGGTCCAACCAGCAAATCTGGATCATTCCTCTCGGTCAGCCAGCCTTACAGCATATTCTCTAAATGAAATTGTTCTTGGGCTGTTACTGTCTCAGTCTGTCCATTTTGGTGTGAATCTGTCTATATCTGCCCCATTTGCAAAACATGCAATACCTAAAATATTTTTTTCTGAAAGTACATAGACAAACAAACATTGCACTCATTACATCAGCATTTGATTGTTGGTCAAATCACACCAAATAATCCTAAACCACCATTTGAGAAAACCTCACGCCTGACTTTGTTAAACCTGGCTCATCCCAACGGTGTTGGGTGGAATTGAGATCAAAGCTCAGTGCAGGCCAGGCCACACTCAGAAATCTACAGTATTTTTTCAAAGCCAGACACACACATTTGTCTAAAATATGTCAACAGTCACATTCACCGTCAAAACATTCACCGTTGTCTCGCGAGAGGTACAATAGCTGCCATCATCTCGCCCCCTCTCTTGTGTGTTGTGTCACCTCATGTGTTTATCTTCTGCCTGTATGACATGTGCCCAAAGCAACGTGAAGCAAGTTTCTACTGAGAACAATAATAAATCTGCATTTGGAGAAGCAAGAAACTCTCAAGGTCAATGCTGACATGAGGGAGTTAATTGACTTTAGATGCTCAACCAGTCGGAGACAGATACAGTAGGTGGAGTTATGGCTGAAACCACACAAAAGAGTGTCATTCTAGACAAGGAAACATAACAGAGGAAATCATAAGGGTGTGATTGTCAGTTCAGTATGACTTTGTGCTGTGGAATCCATAAAATTAATTAAAATAATTTACTATTTATTAGTCCAAAGGTGTGAATGTGAGTGTGCATGGTTGTTTGTCTGTGGGCCCTGCGATGGACTGGCGATCCGTCCAGGGTGTATCTCAGGACCCAACCTCGGATAAGCGGTTGATAATGGATGGATGGATAGAAAGTATTTATTATCATATTAAACATTATCTCTGAAAGGTGTTTCTCTTTCTATAAATTCAAACATTCCTGGTCATGCAAAAAGCAACAAAACAAAACTTATTTCTTTCTATTGAAGTCTCCAACCACAAAGCGTAACCTTTTTTTTCCACTTACACGTGTTAAGTGGTCCTTAACAAAGTTTAAAATATTTTGTGTACAAGACATTAATTATACTGTTCATAGCAAAATAATATTTGCATAAGATACCTTGACTTAAAACTTTCCTTTTTGATAAATCTTATAGTTAGAGATGGATGAGGTGACTCTGAACCACCTCTTAGTTATGCTGCTATAGGTTTAGTCTGCTGGGGGACTTTTCTGACACTCTGAGCTCCTCTCCTCCTTCTCTCTCTCTCTCTCTCTCTCTCTTACCATGACATCTTTCCATGTTGTTAACATTGTGTCTCCTCCCGCCCCTAGTTGTGCTCCGTCCTTCTGTCTCTCTTTCTCTCTGTACCTTTCTGCATTATTTTGTTTACATATCAGTTATATTTTTGCAAAATTCTAAACCTTGCTATGTAAAGTGCCCTGAAATGACTTTCGTTATGATTTAGAGCTATACAAATAAAGTATGAATTGAATTTAAATAATATAATGTATATAATATACTGTATGATGTTTAATGAAATAAACTAATGCACTGGAAAGATCCCTTATTTCTGTTTAGTGTTTCACTAACCATAAACTACACAAGTTCAGTGAATGTATCTTCAGTCTACTTCTGTGAGGGACTGCCCTCTCGTGGTCTTTTAGTATACTTCATGGTAGCTCAAACTCTGAAAAGGCGAGACCTGGTGACAACCATGTAGTTAGTGAAATAAACACATTGTATAATTTAGATAGAATTTGGTTTTCAGAGCATTCGAAAAGATAATAAATGGTGAAGGAAAACCTCAAGTGGAGCCTAACGAGGCTGACACCAATGGAACCAGCTTGTTGGGGGCAAAATCAGATAATTATGTAGAAGCATGTGAGTCACATTTTTACTTTCTGATTAATTGCTTTATGTTATTGAATGTTTTAGGTTTCTTTGCTTACACTGTGCTTATTTTTTATTGTAACTTTTATATGTTTTATGTTTGTGTGAAGAACTTTGACACAAGTTTTGAAAAGTGTTCTATAAATAGTTTATTATTATAATTAATTTCTTCTATCCATATAAGCCCAAAGGCAATTCTGGATTAACTGGAGGCTTTTGAGTAAGTTATTGAAACATCCTATTAGTTGCAGTAGACCAGTCTAGAAGTAACAAATGAATGGACTAGTTTCTTAGTATCACTTTGAGACAGGATATTTCTAATTTTAGCAATATTCCTAAGGTGGAAGGTCATTCTAGATTTTTCTTTTATGTGGGAAGAAAATTATATATCTTTGTCAAAGATGACTCCAAGATTTCTCAAAGTAGTACTTGAGTCCAAAGCAAAATCATCTAGTGCAGCAATCTGACTAGATACCATGTCTCTGAGATCTTTGGTCCAAATACATTAACCTCTGTTTTGTCTGAAATGAGGAGTAGAAAATGACCTGACATCCAGGCCTTTATGTCTTTTAAACAAGTGTAAAGTTTCCCTAAATGACTGGTTTCATCTGGTTTCATACATAAATATAGTTGGGTATTATCTGTATAGCATTGGAAACTAGAAAGTTCTTGGGGAAACTTTGAAGGTGCCTGCCGCCTCCGCCGCTGAACCTTAGACCCATCTCCCCGACCAGAGAGCAGGATTCACAGAGTATTTACAAACACACACAGTA
>JAUMTR010000014.1:10886864-10910487 GCA_032270685.1 Microctenopoma stevenorrisi | reverse complement strand
GGCACCTAATAAATCTAATCTATAAAGAGACCAGTTTAGAGGTGGAGAATAGTAGGTGCCTCCATTAAAATGAATGGGAGTCAATGCATAGCCATGCATTGACTCCCATTCTTTTTATATGGCAGGCACCTAATAAAGAAGCCAGTTTAGAGGTGGAGAACAATAGGTTAAAATGAATGGGAGGCAGTGCATGGCTTTGCCATGCACTGCCTCCTATTCTTTTTATATGGCAGGCACCTAATGAATGTGTTGTGAGGGAGTCGTGTATAATGAACAGAGAATCGTCCCAAAAACAAAACCCTGCAGAAATACGTATCTAACTTGTGTTCACGTCATTAACACGAACACTTTGGGATCTATCTAACAGACATGATTCAAATTAGTAAGCTTGTTTAGAAATTAATTCATAATTTAAACGCAACAAGGAGGAGTAAGAGGAACAATCCGCGTTTTTACGGGAACCTTCACTTGCTTTAGCTATCAGTCTTGTAAATTTCTAGTAAATCTGTAATTAACAAAGATAAAAAAAATATCTTGCACCAATCTCTTTGGGTTGTGAGAAAAACAAGTACTGTCACATGTGAGGAAGGAAATCCTTTTTTTGTCATCTCATCCGTGTCTATATTCACAGAGCGATGGCAGCTGAAGTACTCAGATGTACTACTTTGTGTAGAGTTAGGTAGAATTAAAGCATATCAGCATTTCCATTAAAATATATTTAATTTGTTTTTGTGAGCAGCCAACAGTAACAGCACTCAACATGCAGAATGATGCACATTATAGATAAAATATAGTATATCACAATAATAATTGATGTTGAGGTATAAAAATGATGTATTGTAGTGTATGAATGTCCACCATCAGAAAAAGCTCCAAAAATAATATACATTTGCAGTGATTTCATGCATCACTGCAGAAAATTGTTGAACCATTCAGCATTTCTTGTGTCATACTTGCAGCACCTTAAAAATATATTCAATTTTCTTTCATCCCCATAAACATTCTCCAAATGTGTATTTATTTACTTAAAACATGTGTGGTAAACAATTAGTGAATTACTTTTCATTTTATAATCAAGTTGAATTAAAATGAAATGTCTTAGCTTCACTCACTAGCAATGAGTCACTGGGGTGTGCTCACCCTTGTGTAACCCCGTCTTCATTTTAGAGCATGCCCATTACTTCCTCTTTTGCCACAACTGAGCACATGTGGCAAAAATCTTCTCATTACTTGTTGTTCTGCTTTCAGTGTTGCAATAGAGACAAAGAAGCTAAATAAGTGTTACATTTTCTAGAAAGCAGGAATTGAAATTGAAAAGGGTCTGACTCATTGAGACGGCAGGAGCAATCAACACAAGGCTGAGCTCAAATCATTCTGGACGTTTGAGAGAGTTTCTATAAAAGGAGCTGCGTTTTGAGGTTTCAAGTCAACCATCGCATTCCTACCAGAAGTGGTATCAATGGTGACGGAGGATGGACCACAGACCAGTCAACCCATGAGCAGGTTAGGAGAGGAAGCTTGAGGAAATATCTTTTTATATTTCTCTCTGGTCATTGACTTTTCTTCACATTTGAGAACTCACTCTGTTGCTGTGAGTTACAAAGTCTTCATGTCTAAGCTGTTAGTTTCCACTGTGGATATGACGTTATATGTATTCTCCATAGAAAGTTAATTGGTGTGACCCTTGCACCTAATGTTCTGCAACAGCCAGTAAGATCAGCACCGCTGCAAACATAAATCTTTCACCACATCCTGTGAAAAATATTTAAGTCTCGGCAGGTTTGATTAAAAACAAATGTGTGCAATAGCATCCAACCATACCTTGATGCTAATAATAATGTATAAAATACATTAGAAATACATAAATAATGTAATATTGTACATGACTGTCACATCAGTGTGTTGCAGAATCTAGTCTTTCTGAATCTATACAGACTGATGACGCCCAAAAACTAACAGAATGAAATTAAATCCAACTGAGCTGTTTATGAGAAATAAAAATGCTCAGCTAGATTTTTAAAATCTGGTTCTGTCCATTTTATAGACTTGTCTGCTCTCTGTTTGGGCTTTTCATTGAGATAGTGTAAAGCATAACAGCAGCAGGCTGCTTCCCCCCTGGGAGCACATGTGCCCTATGGATGCAAATATGGATATTAATGACAGCTTGCTGATAGAAGGAAGGTCACAGCAGCGAAATCAATTCTGAGTAAAAAAATTTGACTGAAACGGAACTTTCTATCTTTCAGTGATTTTTGACAGGTGCATACCAGTATGCACAAACAACACCATATGTCTCAGAAAGTTTGAATAAACCAATATCCCAGTCAAGTCCAGCCCTGACATCAAACAAAAAAGTTATAAATAAAAATATATATATGCATATGGATAATTTAAACATGACTATGAAAGTTTATTTGTTGCGTGTTTTGTAATATTTTTCATAATCTAGTGCACATTTTTTTAGTAAATATGTTTAACTCATATTTGCAGTTGTATGTGGGTTGTTTTTGAAGTATTGTAAGCATGTTAAAAAAATATTGATAAGTTATTGATAATTATTGATAAATTGTGGTTTTAATGTGAATAAAAATAATCATAATTGACTAGGGTAAGAGATTAAATAAAACCCAACAAATGATCTGTCTATTATAGTTCATTTCCTTGCAAACAAAGGCCAACAGTTGTGCAGAATGCCGGAGAACTCTGCAGAGTGAACAAGCAACATAGATATGGGGAAACAAACATTTATAGTCCCACATACAAGTGGTACAATGTGACCCTGAAAAAGTGGCACCACTGGAATTCATTTACATGAAACTATGTTTGAAACGGCAATAAGACTAGGAAGATGATACAAGTACATGGGTCAGGATGAACGTTGGAAAGAACAAAGCATATGGATAACTGAGATAATGAGAATGAAAACATGTTTCACAGAACGTCCATCATACTTATGGTCTCTAAACAATACATTTCCATTACAATGTCAGCAGGTGGGTCGTAGTAGAGCAGTTACTGCTATTTCTAACGCTCTTTTTTCCATGCAGGAGAAACTCTTGTCAGTCACAGCCTGAGCCAGAATAGTGTATCTGATGGTGAGTCCCTGTTAAAATGCTATGATGCTATAAGTTTGTGTTTTTTTACTAATGTAAAGGCGCTTTCAAGTGCATATGAATAACATCTTAAATGTATTTAGATCTACTTCCTTTTCTTGTGCTTATTCTGTGGTTTTTTCCCCTCTAAGTCCTACTTTCATTTTGCATCCACAGAGCGATACGTCTGTACCATAGTCAGTTTCCATGACTTAACTTTCAAAGAACAAAAAGTTCTCAGGAGCTTTGAAATTAATTTGGAGGTTCTTTCTGGTCAAGTAACTCTAAAGAAACGTGTTGCACTTTTGGGGGAGTGTAAGCCTTTGGGTAGACAATAGGGAGATCACATGAAATGAGAGGAGAGAGAGAAATCAAACAAAGATCCCTAGATGGAATCAAACTAGGGACATTTCAGGAGACAGGATATCGCCATAGAGAGCTTGATATAAAAGTCCTTTGCATTACCCTACAACAATAATGGTTAATGTGTGGAAAACATGCATCCAACAGAATGATTCACAGAATGAGCAAAAATCTGTGAAATAGAAGTGTATCAAATGTGGTTATTTGATGTCTGCTTAAGACAAAAACATTTAGCTATCCCTTCATTCTTTTTAATTCTCTTTTGTGACAGGGGGGTGATAATACTAAAAAGACCGTACTCCATCCAATGAAGAAGCGCTTCCTCCTCACCCTTCTCTGCGTTTTACCACTGTCTCTTTTCAGTGGATGGTCAAGAGGATTCAACGTCATTAATCGTGCAACCTTGTATAAAAGCAGTAGCAGCAGCAGAAATGTGACCATCCTGCTGTGGTACTGGCCCTTCAACAGGCCATTTAAGCTGCAGGGTGATGTGTGCTGGGATCTCTACCGCATCCCCCACTGTAGACTAATGGACCAGCGCTCCTCATACTTCTCAGCAGATGTGGTGGTGTTCCACAACAGAGAGCTGATGCTGGGCCGCCAGAAGCTGCCTTTCGATCTGCCACGGCCACAGGGCCAGAGGTGGGCTTGGATGTCCATGGAGGCTCCTGTTAACAATGGGAATTTGCAGCAATATGCAGACGTCTTCAACATGACCATAACCTACAAGAGGAACGCTGATGTCCCTGTACCCTATGGTGAGCTGCTACCGAATGAGGCTGAGCAGGTGGAAGATGGTTTTCTAAGTACCAAGGAACCTCTGGTCTGTTGGGTGGTGAGCAACTACAAGAGCCATCACAAGCGAAGCCAAGTGTTCAAACAACTCAACACTACAGTTCCTATAGAGGTTTATGGGCGCTGGAACAAGAGACCCCTCTCCTCTACCGCGCTCTTACAGACAATATCTCATTGTTACTTCTATTTGGCTTTTGAGAATTCAGTTGCTAGGGACTATATCACAGAAAAGTTGTGGAGGAACGCTTACCAAGGTGGGGCAGTGCCTGTTGTCCTGGGACCACCATTGAGCGATTACAAAGCTGTAACTCCACCTAAATCTTTTATCCATGTTGACGAATTTTCATCAGTAAATAAGTTAGGAACATATCTTCAACAGCTTACTCAGGACAAGAAACGTTACACTGAGTATTTCAGCTGGAAACAGAAGTGGAAAGTGAAACTGTATACAGACTGGAGAGAGAGACTATGTAAGATCTGCTTAAAGTACGACACTTTACCTCAGCAGAAGGTTTACTCAGACCTGCAAGCCTGGCTCAATGCCAATAACACTTGAGCTTATTCATCATTTTTAATCACATTGACATGTAAACACCACAACCTAATATTCTGCAATAACTTTTAATGCACTTTTTAAGTTGTTGCTTCTGTGTGACAAGATCAGTTAATTAAAATAAAAGAGTTTTTCAGTTTTTTTACTGAAGAACATTTGATCAAACAAAACCACGTCCCAAAACACTGTTGAAGCTTGAATATGCACACAACCAACTACAATTACGAAAGTTTGGATTGTTTGTACAAAGATCAGCGGTCATGAAACGCAAATGCTTAGCACTTCATGAAACACCTGACCTATGGGGATAAAAACAATGGCTTTGGGTAATACGCTCAGGTACTTAAGATGGCGTACATAGAACTGAACATTGAAGCTTTAAAGTTTCTGGGAGGCAGAAGTTGTACCTTTGAACTGACCCTAGGTTAACCGGTTCTAAACAGCTGCTCGCTGGTATTAATCCAATTCTCAGCAATAACTCAAGTGCATTTCCCAAAAACATTTTCTTTAACCTCACTAAGATGAGTCCACACAGTAGATATACACCGACCGATAATGTGCAATGACACATGAGCACATGTACTGTAAATGGGACCAGCAAGCCATTTGTCTCTACCTCCAAGGGATAAAGCACAGAAGATGGCAACTGAAATCAAAACTTTTTAAATCTAGTTACTGGTGTATATTAAAAAAAAAAAAACAAAAAAAAAAAACACTTGTTTTTCTGTACTAGTTGTGGATATCCAAACGTTCATTACTTGTTCTGTAACAGTGTTTTATTTCCTGTCTCATAATAAAAATAACAAATGTCAAATTCTTCAGAGGTAGATTGTCTCACTGCAGTGATTACCAACATAAAACAAAGGGACCACATCCCAGAGCAAGACGGATGCATATACACAGATACAAATGTTATTTTTACCTTAGGTGGAACAGATTTACTGGGTGGAATTCAATAATTCAGTAGCTTGTATACAAGGAAATAAAAGGTTTGCCTGACAAAGGGATGAAATAAGGTAGGAGCAAGCATTTCATATCCTTGAGGGCTGCTGCCATGCAACTATTGTTGTCGAACCCACAGTTTTGACCTTCATTGGGTGTGTTAAATCAGCTGCTAGTTGAAAGAAAAGTAGAGCAGCAGGCCTCAAGGACCACAGTTGCCCAACCATTCAGTGTAACCACCTTTTCAATAAATTACAATTAATTTACATTATTCAGAAAACTGCTTGAGTAACAAGGAGGGTACTTACACAAAAAAATCAGTGATTTTGTAAAAAAAAAAAAAAAAAGGCAAAACCCACTCCCCATTAACACTTAACTAATGTGGCTCTTTCTAATTACCCTACAGTCTTTCATTGCAAATGACTAAACATTTAAATAATGCGAGTATGAAAAGACATTAAAAATGAGCACTCCAAATTCATTTAGTTTTGTTATTCAACATGAAATCATATTACAATAAAAATCATATGGTGAAATACAGTTTACCTGTTGCTTCAACAGAAGATGGTTTAGCAGACATTTCACTGCCTGTCATATCAGGAAATATTGACAGTGCGCAATGAGCAGCTAAGACGCTAGAGTAAAAACCTCTGTCACATTCCCTCACAAATATTAATTTCAATCTCAAACATTAAAAATATGCCCAAGATGTCAATGACAAAAAGGACAACCACAGGACAAAATGTGAATTCTGTATACAAGTGACTAAAAAGAAAAAAATCTGACATTCAATACTACAAAAGCAACTTTGTGCAAAGTCAATGGAAAATCCATTCTAGATAGTTCATTCCTCTGTTCAGACATTTTGTAATTGCTCTATTCAGACGGGACACTCAAGTATTGCACAAATACGGAACCAGCCGCTGAAGAGGACTTCTGCTGACTCACGTCAAATTGTAATTCCTATTACCACCCAGGTGTTCCCCTCATCTGTACCATAGAACAACCCTCCCAAAGAAAGATTCTGAATAAAATGAAGCAATACACATATTTACACTATAGTTTTATGACCGACTTATGTTGATCTTAACTCAATGGCTAAAGACTATGGAATAACTTACTATGTATGATCAAAAAAAAGGCACATTTCAGACCTTAATTTTAAAGGGTCGGAAGGTTAGCGGTTAGCAGTTAAAGGACGTGAATCAAGGAAGTTTGCTTAGTTTCACTATCAAGACATCATATCATATCAAGAAACTGCTTCTTCACTGCTACAGCCGCCGAAGAGCCTGCTCACCCTGGATTGTCTTAATGATGGTTGATTGAGTTTACAGGCTGATCTCCAGCTTGAGTTTTGGTTGGACAGAGAGGCTTTGGTTCATGCAGGGACTACCTGAGCATGTTCATCCGGTCAGGTGACCAACCAGTCCGGAGTGCAGGGCCTGTTTTAGGACATCAGGCCGATGAAGTGGGGGCATGTACAGTGGTGGGGGAGGGGCTCCAGAGTAGCTGGAAGCTGGGTAGCCTTGACTTGAAATGGGGGAGGGGACCATGTTCAGAGGGGAAGGACTTTGCTCGTAGTACTGGCCTTCACACTCCTCATCCAATGGCAAGGCGAGGCGCTTTCCTTTCTGCCTTCGGTTGCAGAACCAAACACGCACCACCTACCAAGTACAGTATGCGTTACTCCAATGCAAACAAATAGTATCTAGAGGCAATCAACTGTCCTTCAAGAGTTTGTACTTACATCTCTCTCCAAGCCTAGATCATCTGAGATGTGCGTTATCTCCTGGGTGTTTGGCTTGGGACATTTAATGAAGTAAGACTCTAGAGCAGAGCGCACTGCTCCCTCCAAGCTGGTTCGCCTCTTCCTCTTTCGGGTATCAACAAATACTCGCTCAATCTTGTACATCTGGAAAAAAAACAAACATGCGTGTATAAACAGTTTGGACCACTTAAGACCAGTTCGTTAAGGTTTCCTGTGTATACTACATAGCTTAATTATGGCCACTATTCACAGGAACAGAGACAACGGTTGGGGTTTTCTTAACAGGATGTTGGTTCAGTCTGAAAACAACTCAGTTTCCAACTCCGCTCAGTGATCATCTAATCAGAGGTCTCTGGATCGACTCGAGCTGGTCCAAAATGCAGCGGCTCGACTCTTAACCAGCACCACATAGAGTGGTGAAATATGACGACAGTACTCCCATTTTAGCTTCTCTGCACTGGCTGCCTATTCGCTACAGGATCGATTTTAAAATAATTTTATTTACATTTAAATGTCTTAATGGTCTTGCCCCTCAGTATTTATCAGATCTTATCCAGCCCTACATCCCCTTACGTGCCCTTAGGTCAGCTGATCACTCAATCCTAGTTCTTCCACAAACAAGGAGAAAGCTTAGAGGAGACCGCGTCTTCGTAACTGCAATTCCAAAATTATGGAAAGCATTACCACCCCACATTACGCAAGCAGAATCACCTTCTGTTTTTGAGAGTGCTCTTAAAACTCACCCTTTGCACTGGCTTTTAACCAGACTTGAGATGTTGGTTTTATTATTGCAGTTTCTGTCTAAATATTTATTAGTTCTTAATTGAATTGTATTTATGGGTAATTGTATTTTATGATATGTCCTGAACTATGTGCAGCACTTTGGTCAACTGTGTTGTTTTGTGCTTTATAGATAAAATTGATTGATCGTCTGTTGTCTTGTAAAGTAGCTGGCAGATGTTAAGGGTTGCAGACTTACATCCTGGGGATTTTCCGAAGTTTCAGCCTCATTCAGCCATCTTTGAAGAAGGGGCTTCAGCTTACACATGTTCTTAAAGCTCAGCTGCAGCGCCTCAAAGCGGCAAATAGTTGTCTGGCTGAACATCTTACCTAGATGCAAGAAAAATGAAGCATATTAAATATCATGGAGAAATATCAATATCAAGCAAATCCAGAGAGTCTACCCTCTAATCCCATACAGGACTAGAGTGTAGCTCTTAGGCCAATCAAGATTATGAGGACTATGCATGGGATGAAATATTTAGAGTTGGCCAATCTTTCGTGAGTCCTAGGCTAAGTGGGTTTAACTTTACTGAAAATTCATCCCAAACGTACCGTAAAGGTTACCCAGGGCAAGGCCAACATCCGCCTGAGTAAAACCTAAGGTAATGCGTTTGTGTTTCAGCTCCTTTGCGAACTGCTCCAGTTCTTCGGTGGAGAGGTTCTCCTGTAGGAAGACAAAAAAAGCTTTGGTGGATCTGTGGCCTAAATTGTGCCCTTGGACTCCCGGCTACAAGCACTGGTAGTCGATTCTTCGGACGGTTGTCCGAAGAATTGTGCTTACTTTGCAGACCAGAATAAGTTGATTTACCTCCTCGGAGTCGCTGCACCCGCCGCTGGAGGACCCGCTGCTCCGTGTGGAGGAGGCCGGATTCTGCGTCTGGGGCCCGTTTGGCGCCTGAGCCGTGTTCACGCTGAAAAACGCATTCCCCGGAAGGCCGTTGCTTGGCGGTGAAGGAGACATCGAAGGTGAAGATGCGGAGGATGTTGATGGATTCTGGTTACTACCGCCGGGTGGGGTGATATGAGTGATCCCGGGCCAGAAAGACGGGTTCCAGGGGGCAGAGTAAAAAACGCCTTGGGGCATGGCGGCCGTGGTCGGGTACTGTTGGACCTTTATCTCCGTTGAATAGTCGTCTCCTGTGTCTTTCTCAGTCTTTATATCGGGCAGTTTGATTTGCTCCCGCGTCTCAGCTATGGGGGGACTCAGGTTTATAGGCTGGGTAGCTGCTGTTACGCCGGGTACCTGGCCAGTGTACTCAGGCGCAGCAAAGGTATACCAATGCTTGGGTTGCCCAAACTCTGCAGCCTGCTGGTCAGATCCCCTGTAGTCACCGGTGACGGGTGGGAACGGGAAAAACGTCTGCGTAGGAGCTGCTGCGATGCCACCGTACGCGGTCTTGTTGTAGAGGAGGCTCGGGTCTGGCAGGACACCGTGAGGAAGCTGGAGTGACGCAGCGCCGCCCAAACCATCCTGGCCCAAAAGGTGGCAAGGATTGGCACGGCTGAAGTCATAAGGCCTGTTTTGGCACTCCGGACTCTGCGATCTTTCAGACATCTTCCAAATGATGAGGTGGTCTTAACAACCACGTATGTAAAATTAAAAGCTAGAAAAGTTGTCAATAACGTTTCATCCGTTTCGCTTTTACGCACAAACCAAGGATGTGAAACCGAAGGCGCTCTCCAAAAGTAAATCAGCGCTTGTCCAACAAAAGTCCAAGAGAAATCAATGCAAACTGGTAGGCATAGACAGCCACGAAACGCGTACGGCCTAGTCCATCAATGCTGCCACTCACCCAACCGCGCCTCCAAACTCAAATGTCCTGTCCGGTCTCCACAGGTTTTCCTAATCACAGCTGCGGGTGTTGAGGAGCGGCTTATCTCTTCGGCCATTGGCTGGCGCAGACAATTGCGCACAGCTGATGGTGAGTTTGTGAATGACCTTGATTCTTCCCAAAGTAGTGGGCGTGTTTTGGCCATTTTGCTGCAGTGCAACGATTTTTTTTTTAATTAATCGAAAACTTATTATGTTAAGCGTAAACTGTTAATTGGGAATATATTCACAATTTAACATATGTATACATAATATATAAATATAAATAAAATTTGCTTGCATTGTTAAATACGCACGACTCACGACTCTCACTATTCTTTGATCACCTCATAGAGCTATGTTTAAATTATTCCTACTTAAGAAGATGGCTTTGATATTAACATCAACAAACATCAGGGAGACCTAAATCAATGTTAATCAATAACATATAAAACAACTTTACATTATAATGTTGAAGAACCCAACTGTCAGCAAAACAAACAACTCTAATTTATCACACCGCGTTTAATTCGAAGCAAATACATAGGGAAATGTATAACAGCTGATGATTAGGTCTGCTTTAAACGGGATGTGCCGACAGAATGATAAGCGCAAAACCATTTATATATCCGGTAAAGACGGTGGCAGATAGAGAGATGTCGATATGTTTATATGTTTGTACAGGGCTTCAAACTCTCATGATGCATTTTGCATCTTTTTCTTGTTATGTTTTAGTTTTAAATCTTGTCGGGACTTTCTGTGTTGGTGACGCTCAGTTTGTTTTACCACACATTTATTTTTACAGTAGGTAAACCTAGGTTTAATTCCCAATATTTAACCTTTAGTTACAAAATAAAGGTAGCTGTATGGTGGTAATGTTGGACTCCCTAAATCTTTGGCTCTTGATTCAAATTTTTTTTTTTGCCAGACTGCAAATGGGGGAAAATGGTAAAACAGCCATCACTATTCAGGTGAACTTCTTCCATTCACCCTTGATCGCTGTCCATTCAAAAGCCTGGATGGCCGGAGCATCAGTACAGATGCGCTCCCCCAGCGCGAGTCGTTGGCCACAGATTGCGGCAGGAAGACGCACTGCGGGACAGGAGGGGGGGTGCCATTGTACGACGTGGCCCCGGGGCACCCCGTGGATTTCAGATCCCGAGTTGCGATGGTCGACCATTAGCTCCTTTTCACTTTGGAACAATAAGTCTCAGCCCTTTGATTCCGCCCCACACCCACCTCCTCCTCTCCACAGAAACAAACACTGAAGTTTCTCCCTGGTCTGCAGTTCTACAGGATCACTGAAAACCAAAACCTCCTCAGTCAGTCTGATATCACCTCGATTAACAAATGTCTATTTCTAGTATGGAGTAAGTTTCTCTAATATTTTAGCCTCTTGAGTGACGTGGTACAGCCTGAGTTTCCATTATTCATATTTTTTATCTTGTGAACCTCATCAAACCAATGATAATTTCATAACCGGCATATTGACTCTTTCTCCACTCTCTCTGTGGTACTTAGACTTAGATAAAGTACAAAGCCATGTAGGTCCAGAACCAGGGAATGCTGTGAGAGACCACAAGAGTCTGGTCAAAAGCTTAAAAGACATCAATCCCCAGCTCCTACAAGCATTGTCGTGGACTGTGGACTTGGGAGTATAATTGTAATGCAAAACACAGACAGCTAGAGAGACAGATGACTTTCAGGCATTGCTTTAGAGAGAAAGGACAGCAGAGAACAGAACTCTCAGGGTGTCCAGAGAAAGGAGGGAGGGGGGTCAGTGTTGAATGGCACGATACAGTAAGGGGGAGATGTGTGAGGGGGTACCTAGGGATTTAGTTGAAACCCCCCAGATGTCTCAGATCTTGTCTTTGGTTCCTTTTAAGTGGCCTCTTTAAGACACTTCAGAAGTCTGCTCACTGCTCGCAGGGCAGGTTCGGTCAAAGAGGAGAAAGTTAAAAAGATAAAAGCCTGTTGATACAGCACAGCGTGAAGGTGTTGCTCACACAACCAGTCACACCAGTGGAGAAAATGCTTCAGTTCAGCCCACTGCTAAAATTATCCACCTGTCTTTGAGCTTTAAGACAGATTTTTCTCACTCTTCTTCTAAACATTTTTGTTGGCTGTGTACATGTAAACATGTAAAGAATATTGGGCGTTGTGTGTGAAATGGCCAAATGAGAGGTGTTGCTGACTTCATTATAATTATAATTAAAATTATAATAAATGTTCTTGTATGAAAGTTGTTGCTGATCTAATATCTAAGGAAATTACTTTTCTTCATGTACTGCTGTAGTTTTCATTACTTGACCAACGCTTTTATCCAAAGCAACTCACAAGAGATTTCAATTGAACAATTTCTGTTCAATTCATTTACTCGTGTCCATGAATAAAATGTACACATTTCTACGGCTGCAGTGACGAAACTGTCAGTTTCTCAGTGGTTTATGTGGTGGCAATTCACGATATAATCTGTAACACTATTAAGAAAGACCTTTTTGCAACTTGTTCTCTCAGAACACAACTAGTCAGTGTGTTGCTTGATCATAAGACATTTCAGGTGAAATAATTGATAAACCTCCAACATGATGGGCATGAATCTCGGTCAGTAGTTACTGATAAAGTTATACCGCCTGAATCTAAATACTGCCCCTCCTGTTGAGCAGCACAATCGTCTCCCACAAACAAGTCTGATGGCTTTTTGATTTTCTTCTTAACGGCTCTGCCATTGACACCCACCACCACAGACCCTCCACCCACCCAGGTCTTCATCGGTGGCCCAATGGCCTTCCTCCTTCTGTCCACCAGCACAAAGGGCTTTAATGGCCCTTGGTGGAGACATGTTGCTCAATGGGGACAGAATACAACCCATCCCCTCTGCAACTCACACAGACATACACCCAACATGGAGGTACATGCAAGCTTTCTCTTTAACCCTACCCCCAGCACACACACACACACACACTTTCTGGGTGTAGTCGTGTGTGTCCTGAAAGTAACGCAAGGTCAAACAGGATGACCAAAACCAGTTTGTGGCAGTTTACTGCAGAGTGGGAGCACCAAATGTGTTTCACTGCAAGGTGGAATGAGTGTGTGATGGCATGAGATGCAGTCGGCCTTGTGTACCCAGTGAGAAATATATATTTAAAAGGCATCTTGTGGCCCTTTTATAGTAAAAAATCAGCAGTTAGTGGTCAAAGAGATCCTAATATTTATGTAACTAATCTACTGCTGTTACACGTAATTTAACTACATTTTAACACTGTGTTTCAGTCATTTTACTTTATTCAGATCTGTGTTTTTGAACCTAAATTTTTATTTTTCACAGTCAAAAGAAGTGGTTCAGGGTACATTTCACGTACATGTTGTACTAGCATAACTATGCACGTGACAAAAAAACACTTTCCTCTTGACAAAATGAGTCCTAGTATTGTTACTTGTGAATGTGAACAACCGTTCAAATTCAAGTTTTCTTCCTTGTCATCCTATATAGTGTCAAATATTCTGATGGTGCTTTCAGCTATTTGTTGGAGCTATTTTGTTTACAGAGTGCACAAGTAGGCTGACAAATTTAGCTTCATCTTTGGATTTAGAAAGTTGAATGTGTCAGTTTCTGCCTGTTTCATTCTATTTAACTCAACACCATATTTTGTAGTTTTGCAACATTAATTCCTGACCAACGCGCTCGGTCTTTGACAAAGAGAAAACAAAACAAAGTCATGTTTACATGTGGTAAAAAGTTGTATTTCCACTGCTTGGTCTGCATGTACAAATATCTATAAAAAGTGAACACTTCCACTCTTTGTATGTACATTACAGCAAGAGGACAGATCGGTACAGGGACAACACAAGACAGTTATAATTACCACTTACACATCCATCAATAAAGTCTTCAAAATATCATTCAAGTGCTCAGAAGTCCCTTTAAGTGTAATTCTTCCTCCATGATGCATAGATACTGAAGGAAGAATAACTGATCGAGGCATCGCCCCGAATCAAACACAATATAGTCAAACCATGCAAATAGACATGATCAAGTACTTCATTTCCATATATATATTTATATTCTATCATCTTAAAATACTTAGGTGCAGCTTATATGACAAAAAAATTAAATTAGCAACATCAATGCTAACAGGGATAGGGATTGTGTACAGCGGTATCACAGAGATACAATCTCAGAATATTTCCTGGGTATTTCTTAGGAATGTGGGGGGGTGCCTATTTGTCCGTTTGAATATTGGTGTTTCTGAGTTCTGAGTTGTACATTTGTCTACTATTGTGTCACATTCTTTGGAAACAGCTGCTGAAATGAAAGAAAATAACTAAGGTGTGTGAGGTGCAAATCTTAACATAGAGTTTAACATTTTAAAAAAAGGAAAAACCCAGAGGAATAAATCAAGATAACCTCCAACAACATTATGTTAAAAGACAGGATTGATCAAAACAGGGACATATATAAGATAACAAGGAAGCCAGCATACATGTGTAGTATTAAAACCCTTACAGGGGCAGATATAATAAAGAATAGACAAGAAAACGACGACTAGTCCTCAGCCAGGGACTCCATTCTACACATGCATTGTGGTGCATGGTTTCTTCTTGAAGAAAGGCTTGTGTGCCTCTGTGTGTCTGTGTACATGTCTTTCTATAGTTGTGTGGGAATATTTTTAGTTCAAACCATCGTAGTGAAGACATTTTTGAGTCCTTTGACAGCTTCAAAGAGTTGTTTGAGGACTGAGACTTAGCTTAGGGTTATGGGTAAGGTTGGAGTTGGGGACTATTGTCCTCACACCTACAGAAAAACCAGTGTGTATGTGTTTTCGTAGAGTGCTGAACATTCACTTCTGATTCTCCTGATAAGGTACCGTCGAGTCATCAAAGAGAGGGTTCTTTACTTCCATCTCCCCAGTCTGTCAAGGAGAGGAAAATATGAATCTCACTTACAACACACTTCAGAAATGACTTGTTTTTTGCAAGCATGTGTGCGTGTGTCTACCAACCGGTGCAAGTCCAGGGCACTCGTATACTGTGAAATCTCCTCCGACTTCTTCCTCGTCAGATGTGACCTCAGAGTCAGTGACTTTCTGTTCAGCTTTGTGACTGTAGAACGAAAGAAAGGTGGGGCAGGTGACAGGGTCAGAGGATGTGGTTAAGGTCTGCATAGAGGCACGAGTGGCAGGCAAAAGGGTAAAGGAAGGGGGTGGGGTGAAGAACTTACTTTCCTATTGAAAGCATTTGCTGTTTCTGATGCTGATAGTGATACATCTGAGCACTTTGGGCAAGAGTCTTATCCCCCATCTGAGAATGAAACAGAAGGAGGAAGTGTGAATGACATCTATAAAAACTGAAGATTACTGAGATGAGAATTATCGTGTGGTTTCACAGTTAGGGGAAAGGTGAGCTGCACGCTTACAGAGTTACCAGTCGTTGTGGCAGCAGGCGCTCTCGCTCCTCCAAAAGCAGGGTAGTCGACCTTCTGAGCCAGGTGCGATTCTTTCTGCAACCTGTAACGATCATTGTGAAGATGAGTCAATACGGGTGGGACTGTTTTTCTTCCACTGACGTTGAAATATGTTTAACTGAATCATGTTTGGACATAATCAGGTGGCTCTTTGACAGATTCAGACTTACTTAACGAAACAGACAGTTGCCAGGATAATTGCCACGGTGCCCACAGCTACGCACGATGAGATTAGAACTGTGGATTGATAGAAAAGACCAGGGAACGGAGCATGTTAAGGTGTAGATATTATATTTTCAATATAAATTGGTATGGCGACTGTGGGTAAAATGATATGAAACATAAAAGCAACAGACACACTGGTATAAAAATAACGAATCATTACTTGTGCAGTATAAGAAATATTATTAGCCTTAAATCAGGTTTCACTTTCTGGGTGCAGCAAACTCTTCTACATTTTGCCATGTTCCTGTGCAGTCATACTTACTGACAATAATTCTGTCATTCTTGGACGTTGGGATTGCTATGGGACCAGCTTTGCCATCATTCCCCTTGTTCTTGGTCTTTGGGGCCAGCGTAGGGAGGGCTGAAGCTGTAGTGGTGGGACGCAGGATTTCAGGATCCTGACTTTTCTGTTTAGGTTTGGAGGCATCCGTCTTACTTTTTGTAATATCTGCCTGGGAGATGAGGTCAGCTGCTGGGGAACGAGACAGAATGTGTGTGGAAAATATTAAACCCCATTGCTGCCATCACAAATATATGATATATAAGACACACACTTTTAAACCCTACGCACAAGGTAACGTTAAGATACATATTTTGTCTTGAGATTTGTCTTACGTTTGGATTGCTTTGTTATTGAACTGAACTCTGCCACTTCCTGTTTTTCGATGACAGAGTGAAGATAATCGATCTCATCGTCCAGGTCTTGGTAGTATGTCCCTTTACCTAAAGGACAAACAAGAATGAATGTTTCACTGATTCGCTGGCTATAAAAGTGTGAACACAAAACGAATTAAAACACAGTGCGCAGGGTGGAAAACATCATTTCGTATGTGAAGTGTGACTATTGTGTGTAAGGGTGGGAGAGACAGAGAACGCAGTCATATAGCATGAACATATGCTGTCCCCAACCATCACATGTCTTAGTCAGCGCCTCCCCTCTGCAGTGATGACAGGGAGCGTGCCAATGTGTCTTGTTTGTTTGTGAAGTAGTTACAAAAGGAGACAATACTAAACTATTATTAACAGCCCTTAAGACCAGACAGCGAGTCACATTCCTGCCATACACCCATGGTCTCCAGGGCGACCAGAGCTGATAGTGTGTGTGTGTGTGTGTGGCCAAAGGGAGGAAGCACGGCAGGGGGCAGGGACAATCATCCAAAACCTTTGCTTTGCTGGGCTTGCGTTGCTACTTTCACAATAGATCCCATAGCTTGCTGCTAATGGGAGGTAATCAAAGGGCTGTTTCCCTCTATAAAGTTGCCCAGCAATATATCAAATATTAGGTGATTGCACTCAAAACTGGGGACGCAGCGAGCCACGAGAAAAGGTGACAGTACTTAAAAAGCTGCATTTGGTTGACTTGATTTCAGAAAGATCCCGACTGGGAGCAATGGCGTCATCTACTTGGCATTCTGGAGCAAAACAATCCGTGTCACACAACATTTCGGTTGGTTGTTGTGTGACACAGATATGAAAAAACAGTGTTAAAATGACGCCAGTAAACCTCTCTAAACACGTTATCACACATTATTACAACCGCCCACATCACATTAATGATTACAGTGCCACTTTGAGTCCAGAAGGCTGGCCATCTGGCTGAGCTAATGTGTATGATATGACATGCCAGCACTCTCACTGCCTGCTTTGTTGCTTTCTTACCCTCCTCCACTAATGGCCATTTAGTGCACTCCATAACAGGTGTCTGTGGGAGCGTGAGGCACCATCTGTACTGTGCAGGTGGTTCAGAGATCATCGTGCTGAGCAGTGTGTGTGTGGTAATGAATTCCTTTAATGGAAGAATGAATTCAAGAGAGATTAATCGGCATGGAATTATTAGGAATATATACTGAAACCAAGCCAAAGTTGGTAGTTGAACTCCAAAGTGGCCATGGTCTATATGTGTGTGGTTTGTCACACGCTGACTAAGCATGCACACCACTTCTTGTATTAGAGTGTTAACACCACCATGATAATGACCCATAACCTCTTGAGAGGCTCCTAGGGGGCAGTTGGATACAACAAACAAACACTAAACAACTCAACAGGGATTGTGGGTCACACACACTTGTGCCGTTTCCTTTTGCCACTTAAAAAACTTTCAGTTTCTCCCCCTCCAAACAACAAGCAGGAAGACCAAGATCTCTTTCCTGCTCCTTTTCTCTTGTGTAAAATTTTAATCCAGACATTTGTGTAGAAACAGCTAAATGCACTGTGGTACACACACCTGAACAAATCTTAATGCTTTTACATAGGACGGCAGTATTCGTTTTAATTTATACACCAGAATGTTTAATAACAGAATTAAACCCTTAAGTTAATAATACTGAACACTACAAGGTAAAGAGATCATTGGCAGTGTCTGTCTAACAGTATGAAGAAGTATACTTTCTTCTTACATATTGTGTAATATGTTAATTAGTCTATGTAAATCAAATGGAAAAACAAAAATTAAATAGCATATAAAGTTATAAACTTTGCAAAAGGATTCATTCTAATTGATTTGCTCCCTCTCCATCCAGTTTATAAACTATTGATTTACACTTAGTGTGTTCTGCTGCCCTCCAGTGGCCATGGAGGGAGACGAGGAGGAAGAAGAGGGTGAGGTGGGTAATGAGTCTGAATGATTCATCATCAAATACCCTGAAATCCTCCTGGCTAATTCGAGTGTTAACAAAATGCAAAAATGGTCTGGAAAAGCTGGATTCAGCTTTTGTCCATCTACAAAACAGTACAGAAGCAGAAAAGTCACAGTTTAAACCTACTTTAATAGTATTTTTATAGACTGAGGGAGTGACACAGAGTTAAAATGTAATTTTACACATGAAGTGTAGAGTTTGTAAGGTAGTGTACCTTTTAATTCTGGGAGTGAGTCACCATCTGACCCCCTGTAAAAAAAGTGACTGAAGAGCTTTGGGTAAATATGGAAAAAAAATCACCTGCAATGTCCTCACCTTCAATAAACAATCACACCTGTTTTATCGTTGTTTTAAAGACAAATACACCTATGAATGGATAATGGAAATATTATATATCTGCTATAAAATAATAGTAGCTAAACTAAAGCCATCTTTTTTCCTGTCGACCTTTTTTTTCCATTTTGCCTTATTCATATAAAGACAAAACTGCAGCTGTATTTGTCAGACAGTAGGTGTCCATAATGAGTCATCTTGCCTCCATGTGGCCACATCAGCAGGTCGAAACTGATGCTGCTGCCACTTTTGATGTAGAGAGCGTTTGTGATACATAAACTCCAGGGATCATAGTAGTGGCCAATTCCTACTAAAATACCACAACAAGGTGAATGTTACATAGACAAATGACTGTAAAACGATGTTCATTTCATTACTGGAAAACTAAAGTTGGTTTCAGTTTACCCAATGTCAAGTTACCAAAGTAAACTGCTGCAGGATATTTGTTCATGTTGGGTGTCAGCCTGGATTCAAAGAAATAGCTGTCAGACTGTTTTGATCTTTTTTACTGTTGTCAGTTTGTTGGTTGTTCTGTTATACATTATATAATGTAAAAATTATGTTTGTAAACACGCTTAAGTGGATTCTTCTTAAGCAAAAGAGGGGAATCACTTAAGGGCCAATGTAGGTTAACAGTATGTATAGATGTAAGAGAGAGGGAGAGCTAAAGGACAGAGCCAGACAGTCCAGGTAAAACACAGAGCTACATGGACAGAGCCCTGCCTTTAGTACATATACAATTTCACGCACATATAGTGAAGAATGCATACTATTTACAGACTATTTGTGCTTCTTCTTAACATGACAAGGCTACAGGGCAAAACTTGTGTGTTTACCGATTGGCAGTACACGCCTCTATGTCAAATACAAGCGGGTCCTGCTTCCAATAAAAAGTGCCGTCTGCGTCACTGGTTCGCCTGTTGAGCGCTCTCATCTTCCCAGAACTGAATAGATTAATTATCAGTTTCCAGCAAGTACATCTAAACCTTGAACAGCAACAAGTGCACGGTCACAGAAGTATAATCACAGGAAGTGGTATTACACAAGAGAGGGACTTACGAAGAGCAGCATTGGTTTAATATGAGATGTGACTGCAGTGACTGTATAGAACAGAGAGATTACCACGTGTACTGTGATGTAAAATGATACATAAATAAAGTAGCTGTGCGCCTATGAAGATACAGTAAATGCAGTCAGGGTTATTAAGGCTTAAATGTCAACATTTAATATTACTGTGCATGTGTAAATCTGTAATGCATGACAACATGTTTTATGAACCTACAAGACACAGATATTTGATTAATATTACACAGGGAGCAAGGAGTGCAGCAGTCATATAGCATCTCTTTCTATCCTCCCCAATCTTTTTCTATCCAAGGACACACTGTGCTGTCATTCTTGTACAAATAGCGCTATGGTGTGTCAAAACCCGAGCTGCTTATCTAAATTACCGTCAGTATCTACAGCTGCCAATTCTTTCAAAACTTGTACTGTGAGAAACGCATGACGCATGAGGTTATTGTGAGTGTTCAGTGGAAAAGTAAAAAAGCTGAACATTCAAACGCAGTGGCGAAGATGTGAGTCAGCTTGATGAGGTAGGTGAAGGAAGAAATGATCAACAATGGTCACTTATTATTTAACGTGTAACATGCAACAAAATTCCAGTAAAAAATAAAAAGAATCTAACATTAAGACAAACGGTTACTTCTTATTCTCTAGGTTGAAATAACAAAGACTTTAGGTTTCTTCTGATAAGCTTTACAGGATGTGTGACCTTTTATCCAGCTTGCTAAGAAACTGATTTTCCCATTTTTCAAGTGTTCTGTGTGAATAATCTGTAAAAGACCTTTTATTTTTTCCATATGTAAAAAACACGTTTGATTGTTTTGATCCTGAAAGCAAACCACTAAAAGGGTCAACAGAGTGAAATATAAGGTGTAACCTTCAGTCTTTAATGTTGCCAAACGACTACACTGCAGCTCTCAGAGATGATTTGTTGCCCCTGACAAACCAAATAAACGAAATCTGGTCTATTTAAGGAAGTGCAATTAGAGTAATTTCATCATGTTCATTTGACCAGAGCGTGTGTAGAAGAGATCAGTCTCTCAGGAGTGTGTGCAAGATTCACAACACAATATACAAATGAGGCATCACACACACTACAGTTAATGTCTTTAGAGCAAAGTGTGCACAGAGAATAACTACAAATATTGTCATAGTTATAGATATAAGTATACTGCAAATGCACATCTGTTTGAGTAAATATCTCCAATATCATACTCATACTGCTCCTGTTTACTTCTCCTTCTGATGCTGTCACTAAAACACACTTGGAGGCAGGTTTGTATTGAATTCTTGCCTGTGCCAGACTCATCTAAATTATTAATCCTGCAGAGAACACACACGCACCAACCAACAGATGTAAATACACAAACGGGCAGAGGTAAACAAGTGCACTCAGATTAACACAAAATGTTTCAATAAATCGTTCTGATTTCTGAAGCCCCATGTTATAACAGTATGCGTGCCAGCAGTGCAATATCATTTCTTGGAAATAATAGAACAGAACTGTCTCATTCACTGTAAGACATTCAATTCAGTTCGATTCATGGAGTTGAAGGGCAAAAAAGAGATAGAGGGATGGATGCCATCTAAGTGATTAAAGCCGGCAGTGTGTGGGGGCGGCGCATGTGCTGCGCACACAGCATTGGCGGGGACAGATTAAAAACACAGAAGATCAGACAGCGCCATAGCTGTGGCAATATCGATGGTAGAAAGACAGAGAGCGAGGACCACAACAAGGACATACGAAACTGGAGGAGATACAAGGCATCCTGAGAAGGAGGGGAAATACAGAGATCAAGCTAAGATTGTTAGGGTGAAATGAAGGAAAACACAAAATCAGTTGATACTGCATTTCAGAGAAAGGGATGGAGCGGAAAACAGATATCAGCGTAAAGAGATGATGGCGTACAATGAATGTCGAGTGAAACCACAGAACTAACTGAGTCAGTTCATTTACATCATAAACTCTGCTAATTTAATTGCTCATGAGTCTTCATACCATGTAGATGGTGGCTCCTCCTCGCCACACAGCGCCCTTCCTCGTTCTCTACCAAGCGGGGAAGGCAGGGTCCACAGTGAGAGGAGCCAGGCTTGCAGAAGTGCCGCCCCTCTTTGGCACAGTCTATAAGGAAGGGGCACTTGCTGGCAGCTAAGGAGAGAGTGCGACAAGGATTTCATTAGTCTCCTGACCATAGTGCTGTGAAGCAGGAAGTTAAATAACAGTGTTTGTCAGGACTAAAGACCTACACTAAATATTCAGAATAAAACATATCTCAGGACTATAAGTGACACGTTCATTAGTGTCAGCTGGTCAGCCACGCTCAAGGGATACATCCCAGCTTCAAATGTTTTTAAGCTGTAACCTCGTTATTGAGCCCCACCTGTTTGTCAAACCAAGTAATCAACAGCTGCTCCCTCAGAAGTCTGGCTGCAATCATAGTAGATAATCACCTGACCTGATTACTGCTGCTCTGACACAAAAGCTCAGCCCAAACGCTGTACTTATATATATATAGACCAAACACACACACAAAGGAAGAAGTGGGTCACAGCTCCACAGCAGGTGTGTTTGGTAGCAGAGGACAGGTGGAGCACTGGGACGCTATCAGAGCGGATAATGAGCCCTGCTAAAGGTGAACAGCAGTGGGACATATATGATGCTGACAAATCAGACATGAGATGGGATAAAGTGGGAAGAAAGTGAAGGAGCTCAGCGTTCTGCACCGTACGTCGCTCCGACGTCTAAGAGGTGACAAAGCAGCGTACAAATGGAGAAGTCAACGATTTGAGTGTAGTGAGTCATGCGGCTGAAGCAGCCGATGAGACAGCAGATTTTTATTTTAGTTACAGTATTTAGAGATTAATAATCTCAGGGTTATATATACACAAAACAGTTTTACTTAATCATGTGAGTTTTGTTTTCTTTTGTGTAATTTCAATATGTCCTTGCTGCTGCAGTTCAGGGATATGGACACACACACACACACACATCCATGGAGTCATGCATGTGCAACGTGAGAACGTGTTTTTCTTTCTGTTTGTGTGAAAAATGCACAAAGGGGAGGAGGCTGGTAATGGAAAATCATGTGCATCTACAGCTGCCAGCGGATGGTTTAGTCACTTTGTCCTGCATACAACCAGATACACAAACTCACCTGGCCACGCCCCCGTTGAGCCACTTCTCCTGGTGCTAACTCACGCTCACTCAAAGTGTTCCCTGCTGCCAACTTGGCAATTAAGTTCCACAACATACATTCCTCTTCCTCTCAGTCGTCACATGTCAGCTGTTCCTCCAGAGTCTCTGTCAGCTACCAGTACTCGCCGTTCATTGATTTGCCCACATCTTGTTGATTATAAGTTCGGTTCTGGTTGGACCTCTGTATTTTGGTGGTTTCTGTTTGCCTCCATCTGTTTTTAAGTTTTTTTGTGTTACATCTCATCTGTCTACCTATTTGTTTCATTAAATCAATTTTTACCCTCAACCTCCTGTGTTCCTGTGAGCACTTGGGTCTGCCATATTGTGATATGTGACAATCTGACAATGCTGCTTGTGTGGCGATAGCCCCTTGTTCATGATTGTATTCAAGACTATTCTCCCTCTCAATTATTTTCTCCCCATTTCTTCTCACAGCTTCTATTTTTACCTGCCATGTGGCTTCTCTGTCATCTCCCTGCAGATATCAAACCTGGATCTGATGTTTTCATACCTTTCATACCTAGGAGGACACAAGGCGATCATTCTCCGCTGAGAATCGACGGCTCTTCTGTGGAGATCGTCGAAAGCACCAAATTTC